>CM050170.1:188692926-188810426 GCA_027410445.1 Discoglossus pictus | reverse complement strand
CTTTCCATACACAGTCTTTTAAAATTCATATTTTCTCTGAAATGCTTTTACGTTATAATATTGCTCATTTGTTACATATGTCACAAACGTGTGCAGTTATTCCAAAACTACAGTGTACTCATGATGCACATGTTGCCATTTTCCTTCATAAACAGAAACTTCATTTAGTTGAATACGTATTACTCGCTGGGCGTCCGCCATCAGTTCTTTGCGTTACTCATTTTTACTTCATTCAGGACATTATTATACTGATGTGAAAGGGTAATGCTATATCCTGGCTCATTAAAAGTGCCATTAATTCTGTAAAAGAGCACAGCAAGGATTCTTAAAGAGGGTTTATGGATGACATGCAAGGAGTGTTTATTGTGCATGGCGTGCAAGGAGCTGGGACTTTCTTCCATTGGGGATTCAGTGTTTCTGGCACAGCTTTATAGGGCTAAGGATATTTGGAAAGTTGTGTGCGCAGTCAGCACTTACTGTATTCAAATGATGGAAATTACAATACTCTCAAAGCTCTAATATTGCTCTGTTTATTTTATTACTGAATTTTCCCATCCACACCCTAATTGCACCAAGTTATTGCACATATACAGAATGCCTTGGCATTTAAAGTGTTCCTTTTCTCAAAGTAGCAATGCCTCGGGTATAGATTTCTTTCTCTAAAGGGACCGAAGCACAAAAGCAACATTTAATATAATCCCTTACCTAGACCAGAGAATGATTACTTATTATCATTTCTTGTTATGAACCATGAACTTAAAAAATACACAAAACTTAGAAGTTATTTAGACTTTTTTTTTAGATGTTAGTGTCTGTAGTTTTTGGAGAGTTGGCCCTTCTTTCAAGTTAAATCAAGGGCAGTTGCAGGCACAATGGTGCAGGTGGTGCAATGCACCAGGGTCCTTTTCTAAGTGGCAGTGTGGAGTGTGCAGTTCAGCATGATGGGGGTGTATCAGGGAATGGGTGAGAGAGCAAGGGCTAGATGACAGCAACGTACTATGGGTACTATGTGAGGTGGGTGCTAAGAGGGGTTGGGTGCTGTGTTGGGGTTGGATGC
The DNA here is from genome assembly GCA_027410445.1 of Discoglossus pictus. Taxonomy (NCBI): domain Eukaryota; kingdom Metazoa; phylum Chordata; class Amphibia; order Anura; family Alytidae; genus Discoglossus; species Discoglossus pictus. The sequence goes on along the minus strand of CM050170.1, from coordinate 188,809,369 downwards.
CGATAGGTGATGGCTGCTATGTAGAGATAGTATATATATATATATATATATATATATATATATATATATATATATACATGCAGTTTGAGGGGGCACTTTTTATTTCACCAGGATTATCCATTCTCTAGATTCGACACTGTCCCAGAGTTATATTTTAAAGCAAACCCTGCATTCTAGTTCTGTGAGGAAAGAAGGAGATATGTCTGTTCTGTAGTATATTTATTTTAAATAGGCATTAGGTGTGTTTCTTTACTGCAGTACATGTTTATATAGACAGATACCAGGGCTTTGTCTATTTTTTAGCACTGTATATATTTGTTTATACAAATAGTACAGGAGGGTGTCTGCTCTGCAGTATATAAGTGTACAGAAAGAGGCCAGGAATGTGTACATGGAGAATCCAGGAGTATGCCTGTTCTGCAATATATCTTTGTATACAGAGAAAGAGTCAGCATGTTCTGTTGCATATATTTATATACAGCTAGTGAATGTGTGCCTGTTCTGTTGCATATATTTATATAGAGCTAGTCAATGTGTGCCTGTTCTGTTGCATATATTTATATAGAGCTAGTCAATGTGTGACTGTTCTGTAGCATATATTTATATAGAGCTAGTCAATGTGTGCCTGTTCTGTAGCATATCTTTATATAGAGCTAGTCAATGTGTGCCTGTTCTGTAGCATATATTTATATAGAGCCAGTCAAGGTGTGCCTGTTCTGTAGCATATATTTATATAGAGACAGTCAAGGTGTGCCTGTTCTGTAGCATATATTTATATAGAGACAGTCAAGGTGTGCCTGTTCTGTTGCATATATTTATATAGAGCTAGTCAATGTGTGCCTGTTCTGTTGCATATATTTATATAGAGCTAGTCAATGTGTGCCTGTTCTGTTGCATATATTTATATAGAGACAGTCAATGTGTGCCGGTTCTGTTGCATATATTTATATAGAGCTAGTCAATGTGTGCCTGTTCTGTAGCATATATTTATATAGAGCCAGCCAAGGTGTGCATGTTCTGTAGCATATAATTATATAGAGCTAGTCAATGTGTGCCTGTTCTGTAGCATATCTTTATATAGAGCCAGCCAAGGTGTGCATGTTCTGTAGCATATAATTATATAGAGCTAGTCAATGTGTGCCTGTTCTGTTGCATATATTTATATAGAGCCAGTCAATGTGTGCCGGTTCTGTTGCATATATTTATATAGAGCTAGTCAATGTGTGCCTGTTCTGTAGCATATATTTATATAGAGCCAGCCAAGGTGTGCCGGTTCTGTTGCATATATTTATATAGAGCTAGTCAATGTGTGCCTGTTCTGTAGCATATATTTATATAGAGCCAGCCAAGGTGTGCCTGTTCTGTTGGATATATTTATATAGAGCCAGTCAATGTGTGCCTGTTCTGTAGCATATCTTTATATAGAGCCAGCCAAGGGGTGTCTGTTCGGTTGCATATATTTATATAGAGCCAGTCAATGTGTGCCTGTTCTGTTGCATATATGTATATAGAGCCAGTCAATGTGTGCCTGTTCTGTAGCATATATTTATATGGAGCTAGTCAATGTGTGCCTGTTCTGTAGCATATATTTATATAGAGCCAGCCAAGGTGTGCCTGTTCTGTAGCATATATTTATATAGAGCCAACCAAGGTGTGCCTGTTCTGTTGCATATATTTATATAGAGCCAGTCAATGTGTGCCTGTTCTGTTGCATATATTTTTATAGAGCCAGTCAAGGTGTGCCTGTTCTGTTACATATATTTATATAGAGCCAGTCAATGTGTGCCTGTTCTGTTGCATATATTTATATAGAGCCAGCCAAGGTGTGCCTGTTCTGTTGCATATATTTATATAGAGCCAGTCAATGTGTGCCTGTTCTGTAGCATATATTTATATAGAGCCAGCCAAGGTGTATCTGTTCTGTAGCATATATTTATATAGAGCCAGCCAAGGTGTGCCTGTTCTGTTGCATATATTTATATAGAGCCAGTCAATGTGTGCCTGTTCTGTAGCATATATTTATATAGAGCCAGCCAAGGTGTGCCTGTTCTGTAGCATATATTTATATAAAGCCAGCCAAGGTGTGCCTGTTCTGTTGCATATCTTTATATAGAGCCAGCCAAGGTGTGCCTGTTCTGTTGCATATATTTATATAGAGCCAGCCAAGGTGTGCCTGTTCTGTAGCATATATTTATATAGAGCCAGTCAAGGTGTGCCTGTTCTGTTGCATATATTTATATAGAGCCAGCCAAGGTGTGCCTGTTCTGTTGCATATATTTATATAGAGCCAGTCAATGTGTGCCGGTTCTGTTGCATATATTTATATAGAGCTAGTCAATGTGTGCCTGTTCTGTAGCATATATTTATATAGAGCCAGCCAAGGTGTGCCGGTTCTGTTGCATATATTTATATAGAGCTAGTCAATGTGTGCCTGTTCTGTAGCATATATTTATATAGAGCCAGCCAAGGTGTGCCTGTTCTGTTGGATATATTTATATAGAGCCAGTCAATGTGTGCCTGTTCTGTAGCATATCTTTATATAGAGCCAGCCAAGGGGTGTCTGTTCGGTTGCATATATTTATATAGAGCCAGTCAATGTGTGCCTGTTCTGTTGCATATATGTATATAGAGCCAGTCAATGTGTGCCTGTTCTGTAGCATATATTTATATGGAGCTAGTCAATGTGTGCCTGTTCTGTAGCATATCTTTATATAGAGCTAGTCAATGTGTGCCTGTTCTGTTGCATATATTTATATAGAGCCAGTCAATGTGTGCCTGTTCTGTAGCATATATTTATATAGAGCTAGTCAATGTGTGCCTGTTCTGTAGCATATATTTATATAGAGCTAGTCAATGTGTGCCTGTTCTGTAACATATCTTTATATAGAGCTAGTCAATGTGTGCCTGTTCTGTTGCATATATTTATATAGAGCCAGTCAATGTGTGCCTGTTCTGTAGCATATATTTATATAGATCCAGCCAAGGTGTGCCTGTTCTGTTGCATATATTTATATAGAGCCAGTCAAGGTGTGCCTGTTCTGTAGCATATCTTTATATAGAGCCAGTCAATGTGTGCCTGTTCTGTAGCATATCTTTATATAGTGCCAGCCAAGGTGTGCCTGTTCTTTAGCATATATTTATATAGAGCCAGTCAATGTGTGCCTGTTCTGTTGCATATATTTATATAGAGCCAGCCAAGGTGTGCCTGTTCTGTTGCATATATTTATATAGAGACAGTCAAGGTGTGCCTGTTCTGTTGCATATATTTATATAGAGCCAGCCAAGGTGTGCCTGTTCTGTAGCATATCTTTATATAGAGCCAGCCAAGGTGTGCCTGTTCTGTAGCATATATTTATATAGAGCCAACCAAGGTGTGCCTGTTCTGTTGCATATATTTATATAGAGCCAGTCAATGTGTGCCTGTTCTGTTGCATATATTTTTATAGAGCCAGTCAAGGTGTGCCTGTTCTGTTACATATATTTATATAGAGCCAGTCAATGTGTGCCTGTTCTGTTGCATATATTTATATAGAGCCAGCCAAGGTGTGCCTGTTCTGTAGCATATCTTTATATAGAGCCAGTCAATGTGTGCCTGTTCTGTAGCATATCTTTATATAGTGCCAGCCAAGGTGTGCCTGTTCTTTAGCATATATTTATATAGAGCCAGTCAATGTGTGCCTGTTCTGTTGCATATATTTATATAGAGACAGTCAAGGTGTGCCTGTTCTGTTGCATATATTTATATAGAGCCAGCCAAGGTGTGCCTGTTCTGTAGCATATCTTTATATAGAGCCAGCCAAGGTGTGCCTGTTCTGTAGCATATATTTATATAGAGCCAACCAAGGTGTGCCTGTTCTGTTGCATATATTTATATAGAGCCAGTCAATGTGTGCCTGTTCTGTTGCATATATTTTTATAGAGCCAGTCAAGGTGTGCCTGTTCTGTTACATATATTTATATAGAGCCAGTCAATGTGTGCCTGTTCTGTTGCATATATTTATATAGAGCCAGCCAAGGTGTGCCTGTTCTGTTGCATATATTTATATAGAGCCAGTCAATGTGTGCCTGTTCTGTAGCATATATTTATATAGAGCCAGCCAAGGTGTATCTGTTCTGTAGCATATATTTATATAGAGCCAGCCAAGGTGTGCCTGTTCTGTTGCATATATTTATATAGAGCCAGTCAATGTGTGCCTGTTCTGTAGCATATATTTATATAGAGCCAGCCAAGGTGTGCCTGTTCTGTAGCATATATTTATATAAAGCCAGCCAAGGTGTGCCTGTTCTGTTGCATATCTTTATATAGAGCCAGCCAAGGTGTGCCTGTTCTGTTGCATATATTTATATAGAGCCAGCCAAGGTGTGCCTGTTCTGTAGCATATATTTATATAGAGCCAGTCAAGGTGTGCCTGTTCTGTTGCATATATTTATATAGAGCCAGCCAAGGTGTGCCTGTTCTGTTGCATATATTTATATAGAGCCAGTCAATGTGTGCCTGTTCTGTAGCATATATTTAGAGCCAGTCAATGTGTGCCTGTTCTGTAGCATATATTTATATAGAGCCAGTCAATGTGTGCCTGTTCTGTTGCATATATTTATATAGAGCTAGTCAATGTGTGCCTGTTCTGTTGCATATCTTTATATAGAGCCAGTCAAGGTGTGCCTGTTCTGTAGCATATCTTTATATAGAGCCAGTCAATGTGTGCCTGTTCTGTAGCATATCTTTATATAGAGCCAGTCAATGTGTGCCTGTTCTGTAGCATATCTTTATATAGAGCCAGTCAATGTGTTCCTGTTCTGTAGCATATATTTATATAGATCCAGCCAAGGTGTGCCTGTTCTGTTGCATATATTTATATAGAGCCAGTCAAGGTGTGCCTGTTCTGTTGCATATATTTATATAGAGCCAGTCAATGTGTGCCTGTTCTGTAGCATATATTTATATAGAGCCAGTCAAGGTGTGCCTGTTCTGTAGCATATATTTATATAGATCCAGCCAAGGTGTGCCTGTTCTGTAGCATATCTTTATATAGAGCCAGCCAAGGTGTGCCTGTTCTGTAGCATATATTTATATAGAGCCAACCAAGGTGTGCCTGTTCTGTTGCATATATTTATATAGAGCCAGTCAATGTGTGCCTGTTCTGTTGCATATATTTTTATAGAGCCAGTCAAGGTGTGCCTGTTCTGTTACATATATTTATATAGAGCCAGTCAATGTGTGCCTGTTCTGTTGCATATATTTATATAGAGCCAGCCAAGGTGTGCCTGTTCTGTTGCATATATTTATATAGAGCCAGTCAATGTGTGCCTGTTCTGTAGCATATATTTATATAGAGCCAGCCAAGGTGTATCTGTTCTGTAGCATATATTTATATAGAGCCAGCCAAGGTGTGCCTGTTCTGTTGCATATATTTATATAGAGCCAGTCAATGTGTGCCTGTTCTGTTGCATATATTTATATAGATCCAGCCAAGGTGTGCCTGTTCTGTTGCATATATTTATATAGAGCCAGCCAATGTGTGCCTGTTCTTTAGCATATATTTATATAGATCCAGCCAAGGTGTGCCTGTTCTGTAGCATATATTTATATAGAGCCAGTCAAGGTGTGCCTGTTCTTTAGCATGTGTGTCCAGTAATCCAGTTGAATAATCAGAGTATTGCAGTGATTAGTGATACCTTTTTTATTGGACAATCGTATTCATAATAAAGCGACGAGCTTTCGAGAGATAATGCCTCTCTTTATCAAGTCAAAAAGCGCTTTTTGACTTGATAAAGAGAGGCATTATCTCTCGAAAGCTCGTCGCTTTATTATGAATACGATTGTCCAATAAAAAAGGTATCACTTGTATATTTGTATATATATTGGGAGAGGTTCCCTTCTATTCTGTAATATACATATATATATATGAGTATAGGGAGATGCTTTTAGTTTATGCAGCAGAGAGAGGCTTGGGTCTCTGTACTATATGTATGGGACGTGTCTGTTCTGTAGTATGTATCTGTCCAGTAATATATATGTGTATGGAAGGAGCCTAAGAAAGTCCTGGGGGTGGGTAACGCATATACTATAACAGTGCCATACAAATGCTTCTCTACACATAAACATACACTTTGAAAAATATGGGGGGGATTTGTCCCCCTCGTCCCCACAGTTCCTATGTTTTATACTAGCAAACACTCAGTCTATTCTCAAAAAAAGTGTGTGTCTCAGTGACCAATTTAGTTTAAATCACATATATAGTTGTGAGCAGGCGGGTTGTTGCTAACGCTGCGGGCTCGCAAAACGAGGGCTGCAGTTGCTGGCAAGGCGCAGACCTCGCAAAATTTACGGACTTACGAGAAAAAAATACGACACGCGGGACTTAGAAAAAAAACATTAAGACTTCGCAAAAATACGACCTTACTACCCGAAACCCGCGCACATGAAAACATAAAAAAAAAAATAAATACACACAATAAATACACACAATAAATACACACAATAAATACATATAAAAGCTTACCTACAGCAAGGGGGGGGCACCCAGGACCTCGGAAACTGAAGTTACACCTCAATTTAAGTAAAAATAGAAGAGTTTAGACACCCGAAAATGCGGGAGAAAAAATGGCCGCCGAACAAAACGAAAACGAGGCTACAGCACTCTAAAGACGCAAAACACCACCAAACACATACGGATTTTCCCAAAAAGACAGACGCGATCCAAGAACAAGGACGCCAAATCAGCCACAGACGGGTACCACACATTAGGCGCCATTTTACAACGCTAACTTACACAATGCGGAAGTACACAGCTACCCTGACGGATTTTCCTCACGCACGCAGCCTATTTACACTACACACTGCAGACATTGCTGACACACAGCAGCTCCACAGCACTGATGCTGCAGCAACATGAAAACAGATTGTCAGCTCTTCTGCACAATGCTTCCTGCATATATTACTTCAAAATAGGTAAAGTATATTGATGTATTATTTTATTAATTATTTCATTAGCATTAGCAAAAAAAAAACAATGCTCATAGCACACAAACAACTAACAAGCTCGCAATGAGCGCCAAAGGCGCTCAGCCCAAGGCTTGCAGTGAGCGCCGAAGCATCTTCGAACACCAACAAAATTTACCGCCCTTACAATCTTATTGCCGTCATTTTTTGACGGGCAAGTCGCTAGTTCAAAATAATAATTATAGAAATACAATGTAGTATTTAATAAATACAGAAGTTGGAATTTCCTGTTGTGCCAGATTTTTATGCAGGTGAATTACAATGGTCACTGGAATCAATGTAACCGAGAACATATATACGGTATAACCCATGTGGGCATGTGATGGCGCATGCTTCTAATCTAGTAGCATCTCCTGGATCACGGCCCAATGACATCATGATGATGTCACTGGTTACATACGCACTGTTTCCCGTGTGTCAGTCTTTTTACCAGCACTGTCCTCCCAGGAAATATTTTATCCCATATAACTCCATTCATTGACCTTCTCATTCTCGCTGTGATTTTCCCTTCCCTAATGACTAATTGGAGATATGACATATACTTGGTCAAGATCCACAAGTCTCTATGTCACCAGTCAAGGTGCTGACAGCAGATCCTTCTTCTTCTCCTTCGTACCCTTCTGAGGTTCTACTCTGACTCCAATACAGGAGGATATCTGGGGCCAATGGTTCAGTCCCAAGAGCCACACAAATAAATTGGAATAAACACTGCTAAAGAAAAGGAAAGTTACCTAGGAAATCCCTATGGGGTGTAGTTTGCTGTAGGGACAGTGGCAGAGCTATTGCCGGTGTCAATAAAGGAGGAATCTTAATTTATTAAATGAGAATGGTACCTTTATAGAAAGGTGATCTGATCTCCATACGAGTGATCTGACCATCAATATACAGTATATGTTTGACTTTTTTATTGATATATGCAGCGAACAATAGGCTGCGGCGCTCATCGCCTAACTCATAGGCACCTCGCAAAGCGTGACAACGTCTTGCAGTTTGACAACTATTATATGTGATATATATATATATATATATTATACAGTATATAGTATTGTTGTATAGTAGGTGGACAGAAAATGATAATAATTAAACAGTTGTATTTATTGTTTATTGATGACATGAGACTGAAATTGAAATCAAGACGGTATTGATTAAATTATCACATGGGATAAACGCCAACAAAAAGTGCACACATATCAGCTAGCTTTTGTATGTTTTCAACTGCAGTCTCTGTCTCTGATAAGGTGTTCTGCTTATCAGCCTGTAATATATATATATATAACTTGGATTTCATGGTTAGCTTCTGTATAAAATTCCAAATAAATTCCAGGCCCCAGTTGTGGACTAGGGTACGTGCTTCAGTCTGTATTTCTTTGTCCAATTTGATTTTAGCTCTTTTCAGAACTATTTTATTACTTTGGTTCCTCCACCAAGAGATCTCATCGCTCCAGCTGGACGAGGTGGATTTGATTCCAATAGAAAGATTCTTATTATACTCAATGGAGCTTCCAACAACTGGACCTCTCCATTACTGTATCAGTTAGCAGTATTATTTTTTACTCAGAAGTCCCCTCCCAGTCACCCAGTACCGTATTATTTTAATCTTTATAAGAATAAAGTAAACATGCAATATAAAGATTATTTTAAAAATATGTTCCCCATTATCTAAACTATTTCACCTGTGTGCTTATAATTGATGTGTTTATTATATCAAACAAAATAGGATGGTTTTCCACTTTACAAGGTTGATTACTCTTTGTAAGCGGTGATACACACATCACATTGTAGTCCTCTTTCTCTTAATTAAAGATTAGAGAAGTTAACTCAAGGTAGGAAAAAATGAAGTTTCTCCATATTCATGTATAAATTCTACGCATTATGATGGGAGAAAAATGGTTGTCAAGTTTATGTTTATATTGAGTTGCCGCAAGTCTGAAGAGTTACTACACCATTGTATAAATAGGGAGTTTTATATAAAGACATGGGGCCTCATTCAATTGAGATTTGGCCAAATAAATAGGGCTCTATATAAGCACAGCGCATATTATTTTTACAGAAGTTTTTAGTTAGTGAAGATAGAAGTTCGCTAACTAAAAACTTCTGTAATATGTGCTTATATAGAGCCCTATTCAATTGGCCAAATTGCAATTGAATGAGGGCCATGAGGTTCAGATAGATGCACAGTTAGGGTGGGGTTAGTAGTCAAACTAGTGAATCCAGGGCCCTGGGGCAAAAAAATGTTGGGCCCCTATCCAGTGTCTACTCACTCAGTGCCACCTTCTTCCCCATCCTTGCCACCCTGCTCCCCAGAACCGCCTGCCTCAGCCACTTGCTCCTCTTAATTTTATTAGCTGCATAATCCCTTCCCTCATTCTTCGGCTACTGGCCCCTCTTAATTTTTTTACCCCTCTCCCAAGACCCCTTACTAAAGCAGCTCCCTACCCTTAAGATCCAGCCACTGGTCTGTCTAAATAGCCCCACTATCCCTTCCCATAACAGCTCCCCTACCCAAGACACCTTGGGTAGGGGAGCTGTTATCGGAGGCCAATACACTACAGAAATGAATGTCAAAAAATGTAAAGTAAAAAATAAAATTAGGTACATTCAGGGTGGGGTAGGTTCATATTCAGGGGGGTGGGTTGGTGCACTGTCAGGATGAGCGCATTGTCAGGATAGACTAGATGCACTCTCAGGAAAGGGGAAGGTGCACTGTCAGGATAGGTGCACTGTCAGGGTGGGGTAGGTGCACTGTGAGGATGAGTTAGGTGCACTGTCAGGGTGGGGTAGGTGCACGCTCAGGGTAGAATAGGTGCACTGTCAGGGTAGGTGCACTGTCAATGTGGGGTGGGTGCACAATCAGGGTGGGGTAGGTGCACTCTCAGGGTAGGTGCACTGTCAGGGTGAGGTAGGTGCACTGTCAGGATAGGGTAGGTGTACTGTCAGGGTGGGGTACGTGCACTGTCAGGGTAGGTGTACTGTCAGGATGGGGTAGGTGCACTCTCAGGGTAGGTGCACTGTCAGGATAAGGTAGGTGTACTGTCAGGGTGTGGTAGGTGCACTGTCAGGGTAGGTGCACTGTCAGGATAGGGTGGGTGTACTATCAGGATAGGTGCACTGTCAGGGTGGGGTAGGTGCACTGTCAGGATAGGGTAGGTGTACTGTCAGTGTGGGGTAGGTGCACTGTCAGGGTAGGTGTACTGTCAGGATAGGGTAGGTGTACTATCAGGGTGAGGTAGGTACACTCTCAGGGTAGGATAGGTGCACTGTCAGGGTAGGTGCACTGTCAAGGTGGGGTAGGTGCACAATCAGAGTGGGGTAGGTGCACTGTCAGGGTAGGTGCACTGTCAAGGTTGGGTAGGTGTACAATCAGGATGGGGTAGGTGCACTGTCAGGGTGGGGTATAATCAGGATGGGGTAGGTACACTGTCAGGGTGGCGTAGGTGCACTGTCAAGGTGGGGTAGGTGTACAATCAGGGTGGGGTAGGTGCACTGTCAGGATGGGGTAGGTGTACAATCAGGGTGGGGTAGGTGTACACTCAGGGTGGGGTAGGTGCATTGTCAGGGTGGGGTAGGTGCACGCTCAGGGTAGAATAGGTGCACTGTCAGGGTAGGTGCACTGTCAATGTGAGGTGGGTGCACAATCAGGGTGGGGTAGGTGCACTCTCAGGGTAGGTGCACTGTCAGGGTGAGGTAGGTGCACTGTCAGGATAGGGTAGGTGTACTGTCAGGGTGGGGTACATGCACTGTCAGGGTAGGTGTACTGTCAGGATGGGGTAGGTGCACTCTCAGGGTAGGTGCACTGTCAGGGTGAGGTAGGTGCACTGTCACGATAAGGTAGGTGTACTGTCAGGGTGGGGTACGTGCACTGTCAGGGTAGGTGTACTGTCAGGATGGGGTAGGTGCACTCTCAGGGTAGGTGCACTGTCAGGGTGAGGTAGGTGCACTGTCAGGATAAGGTAGGTGTACTGTCAGGGTAGGTGCACTGTCAGGATAGGGTGGGTGTACTATCAGGATAGGTGCACTGTCAGGGTGGGGTAGGTGCACTGTCAGGATAGGGTAGGTGTACTGTCAGTGTGGGGTAGGTGCACTGTCAGGGTAGGTGTACTGTCAGGATAGGGTAGGTGTACTATCAGGGTGAGGTAGGTACACTCTCAGGGTAGGATAGGTGCACTGTCAGGGTAGGTGCACTGTCAAGGTGGGGTAGGTGCACAATCAGAGTGGGGTAGGTGCACTGTCAGGGTGGGGTAGGTGTATAATCAGGATGGGGTAGGTACACTGTCAGGGTGGCGTAGGTGCACTGTCAAGGTGGGGTAGGTGTACAATCAGGGTGGGGTAGGTGCACTGTCAGGGTGGGGTAGGTGTACAATCAGGGTGGGGTAGGTGTACACTCAGGGTGGGGTAGGTGCATTGTCAGGGTGGGATAGGTGCACTGTCAGAGTGGGGTAGGTGTACACTCAGGGTGGGGTAGGAGTACACTCAGGGTGGGGTAGGTGTACACTCAGGGTGGGGTAGGTGCACTGTCAGGGTGGGGTAGGTGTACACTCAGGGTGGGGTAGGTGCATTGTCAGGGTGGGGTAGGTGCACTGTCAGGGTGGGGTAGGTGTACACTCAGGGTGGGGTAGGAGTACACTCAGGGTGGGGTAGGAGTACACTCAGGGTGGGGTAGGTGTACACTCAGGGTGGGGTAGGTGCATTGTCAGGGTGGGGTAGGTGCACTGTCAGGGTGGGGTAGGTGTACACTCAGGGTGGGGTAGGTGCACTGTCAGGGTGGGGTAGGTGCATTGTCAGGGTGGGGTAGGTGTACAATCAGGGTGGGGTAGGTGTACACTCAGGGTGGGGTAGGTGCACTGTCAGGGTGGGGTAGGTGTGAATTTTGAGTGCTTGGAGCTGTTACTGAAAATGTGAATATTCCCAGCAAAAGTGAATTAGTGACAGAGGATTATTTGTGAGAATGAACTAGTACTTCACATGGGGCGGGGGGGGGGGGGGGTCATTCCCAAGCTGAACACAAGAGAAGAGGAGTATATGGAGAGATGAGAGATAAGATGAGCACGTAACAGCCTTGATAGTGAGTTACATTACTCAGATACACAAAGACAATATTGAATCTCTAAATAGAGTCTTTGAAAATTCTCTAAAGTTGTTTATAGCTGAAATATCTCCTAATCATTAGGTCCTAATAAATGTAAATGTGCTGGATACTTTACAAACAAGCCTTTTTTTCTGGCGCTCTAATGGACTCAGCAGTCTGCATTATAAATATCCTCTTCTAGTGGCCCCCTGATGTATGAAGAAGACTGAGGATCTTTTGAATTTACTCTTCAATATTCAAGTGTAGCAGCGAGTGACTGTCCTGGTGTGTCCGCCCTCTCGCTGCCATTAGATTTTCCAACATAGATAACTGCAGGGCGGCATTTCTGAGAGTGATGGAAAAAAATCATAATTATCCCAAATTTAGCAGCAAATAAACATCTGTACACCCAGCGGTCCCTCAGCTGGAGCTGCTGATGAGAATGAAGTGGAGAGAAAAGAGTTGGAGCATTTAGAGCGGGCTCCTGGGCACTCACAGCCTCACATACCCAAGAAATCACCAAGCTGTATAAAGGAGAACATCTTGTAGGGAGTGGGCACAGCCGGTGGAGAGTCTGGCATAGTCTACCATGCAGGGCACTGAGATCTTATGTGAAATTCCTATGGGCAATGTCAGTGATGGAGACAGTGAATGGAGCGCCCTGGTGCAAAAAAAAAAAAAAAATTACCCCCACCAGGTGCCATATATATATATACACACAGTTGTGCTCAAAAGTTTGCATACCCTGGCAGAAATTGTGACATTTTGGCATTTTTTTTTAAAATATGACGGATCATGCAAAAATATATATTTTATTGTAGGATAGTGATCATATGAAGCCATTTATTATCACATAGTTGTTTGGCTCCTTTTTAAATCATAACTAGCGAATTGCCCGTCAAAAAATGACGGCAATGAAATTGTAAGGTAGCTAATGCTGTTTAGTGTGTAATAATGAAATATATAATACATTAATAAATGAATATACTTTACCTATTTTAAAGCATTGTGTGGAAGAGCTGTGAATGTGTTTTGATGTTGCTGCAGCATTAGTGGTGTGGATCTGCTGTGTAAGCGTGCTGAATGTGTGCAGTGTAACACTGTGCGTGCGCGAGCCCAAACCGTTGTCGTGTACTTCCGCATTGGCGTGAAATGGCGAGTAATGTGTGTTATACGTTTGTATCGGAATATCCGTAGGTGTTTTGTGGTGTTTTGCGAGTTTCTTGTGGTGTTTTGCGAGTTTAGAGTGCTGTAGCCTCATTTTCGTTTTGTTCGGCGGCCATTTTTTCTCTCGCTTCGATTTTTTTTTAGTCTCTAAACTGTTTTATTTCGAGTAAAATCGAGGTGTAAGTTGTATTTTTGAGGTGCTGGGTGCTCCCTCTTGGTGTAGGTTTTTTATGTATGTGGTGTGTGTATGTATTGTGTTTTACATTTTGTAATGTTCGCGAGTTGCGTCCGAGTGTTGCGAGGCCGTAATGTGTGTGAACGTGTGTCGTATGTTGTTTGCGAGTGTCGTAATGTGTTGCGACGTAAACTTTTTTTTGCAAGGGTCGCAGTTGCTGCAACTGAAGACCTCGCTTTGCGAGGTCCTCAGGTGCTGGCATGGAGCGCCTGCGGCGCTCCAAGCCAGCAACTGAGGCCCTCGCTTCGCGAGGGTCCTCAGTTGCTGGCAAGGAGCGCCTTCGGCGCTCCATGCCAGCAACTGAGAACCAGGCACAGTGCCCTCGCTTCGCGAGGGCCGCGGGCTCGCTACGCGAGCCCGCAGCGTTAGCAACAACTCGTACGCTCACAACTATATATGTGATAACAGAAATTACCCAAATGGTCCTGATCAAAAGTTTGCATACCCTTAGTTCTTAATACTGTGTATTGTCCCATTTAGCATCAATGACAGCGTGTAGTCTTTTGTAATTCTTGCAGGTGGTAGAGCTGCCCATTCGTCTTGGCAAAATGCCTCCAGGTCATGCATAGTCTTTGGCCGTCTTGCATGAACCGCACGTTTGAGATCTCCCCAGAGTGGCTCGATGATATTAAGGTCAGGAGACTGTGATGGCCACTCCACAACCTTCCCCTTTTTCTGCTGTAACCACTGGAGGGTCAACTTGGCCTTGTGCTTAGGGTCATTCTCATGCTGGAAAGTCCAAGAGCGTCCCGGGTGCAGCCTCTGTGCAGAAGAATGCAAATTGTCTGCCAGTATTATCTGATCACATGCTGCATTCATCTTGCCATCAATTTTCACAAGATTCCCTGTGCCTTTAGAGCTCCCCCCCCAAAAAAACATCAGTGAGCCCCACCATGCTTCACAGTGGGGATGGTATTCTTTTCACTATAGGCCTTGTTGACCCCTCTCCAAACATAGCGCTTATGGTTGTGACAATAAAGCTCTATTTTGATCTCGTCCGTCCAAATTACAGTGTGCCAAAAGCTGTGAGGCGTGTCAAGGTGTTGTCGGGCATATTGTGACCAGGCTTTTTTTGTGGCATTGGAGCAGTAAAGGCTTCTTTCTGGCATCTCGACCATGAAGCTCATTTTTGCTTAAGTAATCGTCGTATTGTGCTCCTTGAAACAACCACACCGTCTTTTTCCAGAGCAGCCTGTATTTCTCCTGAGGTTACCTGTGTTTTTTTTGGTATTCCCAACATTTCTTCTGGCAGTAGTGTCTGAAATCTTTCTTGGTCTACCTGACCTTGGCTTGGTATCAAGAGATCTGACTGGCATTTTCAAGGCTTTGGATCTCTTTTTATATTCTTTTCCATCTTTATGAAGTTCCATTACCTTGTTACGTAGGTTTTTTGACAGTTCTTTTTTGCTCCCCATGGCTCAGTATCTAGCCTGCTCAGTGCATCCACGTGTGAGCTAACAAACTCATTGATTATTTATACACAGACACTAATTGCAATTTAAAAAAACACAGGTGTGGGAAATTAACCTTTAATTGCCATTTTAACTAGTGTGTGGCACCTCATGTGTCTGTAACAAGGCCAAACATTCAAGGGTATGTAAACTTATGATCAGGGCCATTTGGGTGATTTCTGTTATCATTATGATTTAAAAAGGAGCCAAACAACTATGTGATAATAAATGGCTTCATATGATCACTATCCTTCAATAAAATAAAAAAAACATTTGAGCACAACTGTATATCATAGCATGGAATTCAGTATCAACCAAACCCCTACTTGGATTGTCTGTTGTAAAGCCTTAAAACCTATTGCATCAAATATCTGTTGTTTTTATTATTATACTGTTGATAGAGGGTCAGCATAATCAATTTGTAAGTTATTGTTACTGATATCTCTATTGGGTGCATTTTCCATATAAGTTTCCATTGTCCATATACATTAATTAGGAAGCACATAAGAACCAAATGGCCCGTCTGCTCATTCCGTCTAGCTCTATTATTAATCTTCAGTATGAACCACATCTTATTTCTGGTTATGCATAAGGTGGAGTGGAGTGCCAGTTCCTTCACCAGTGGACCACAAATTGTCTGACATCTCTTCTATAACCTGCCTATCTTGGGTGTTCCTACATGGCTTAGCTCACAGCTTCATTGGAGTACACAAGACTCTTCACCACGACAAGGTAGTGATCCAGAAGGAGCATAAAACAGCAGTACTGTGCTACCAGCGACATAAGAAAAAAGAAGTGAAGGTGACCTGTAAAGTGAAGGTAGAATATGGTGTGGGTTCTTATTTGCAAAGTTACATATTTATTTGTAGAACAAACAGATAATACAAATAAATACAAAGAAAACTGTCACAAAAGACAAAGGTTCTGTGCAATTTTGGATAGCGCCCCTGGCATACTGGTGCCTTTGACAGCCGTCCATTTCACCCATTAGGTAGAGGGCACTGACTGTACTAAACTATAATAAACCTATTGTGCCTGATGTATTGTATCAAAAACCTGCGGCTGTGTCAAAACACGTGCCCTACGTCACACAGAAATCATAATTGCTGTCCCAATTTTTATCGACAGCGCACAAATACAAAAATGAAAAATAAATAAATGGATAATGAAAAAATAAAAGTCTGGTTTATCTTTAGCTGTCGTACCTTTTCACTGACATAGGAGCTATTTTATAATATATTTATAACATACTAATTGCAGCTAGGTTCTGTATATCATCTATACCACTATGGTTTTTCATATGAATGTCCCTTCTTACTATTTAGAGCTGAATTGAAATCAAAGAAGGGTACTTCTATGTGTTTTGATATATATCTAGTGCTCCTGTGTAAATGTCATCGCTCAGTCGTGTCTGACTCTCTGTGACCTCATGGACAACACACCATGCTGATCCACTTGGTTTTCATGGCAGAGATACTGGAGTGGGTTGCCAGTTCCTTCTCCAGTGGGTCACAGCATACAGCTCCTGGTATTCCCAGGTGGTCTCCCATCTGGGTACTGACCAGTGTGACCTCTTGATTCCCTGGCTGGATTGGAACCCAGGATGCTGTGTTGAAAGCACCTGCATCCTAACCACTGCGCCACCAGGGAACCCTAGGATCCTGTTAAATGTGCAGGAGTTACAGAGCGATTAAATTAGAAAAGGCCGCAACGAAATGGTCAAAATCCAAATCTGTAAACCATGCTGTGGCACGTAGCATTTCCGGGCGTGAACATGATAAATTATTTAAACCCATAGTTATAGGTTTAGACGGAGCCAATAGTAAATGAGAACGTCATCATTACATCACTAAAACATGGAGGTTACATTTCAATCACTTACAGGTTTGAAGTAGGAGTTGTGATTGGACCCGCATTCCAGAAATTATGCAATATTCTACTGCAAGTTCTATTATATGTATTAACACATTGATTGCCGGGATCGATATAACACGGAAAATAACCATAAAAAAAAAAAATCTTTATTACAGATTTGCGAGCTTGAGAATTTGCCATTTACAGGTGTGAAAACAGTTGCGAGCTTGAAGAATTGTAGCAATTTCATAGCAATTTGCGATTGTAACATTTACGGGGTTGAGAGATCAAAGGCTTGGCTGGGTCGGAGTTCAGATTTTAATAATCACTGTTGTTTTTCAGCCTGTAACCCATAGATCGTTTGTGGGTAGCTTAAAGAGGTCAATATACTGTAATAGCCGTAACTTTTGCAGGCTCCTTTACGGGCTTCAGGAACTACAAATAGGCCAGTTTAATAGGGCCCCTATTCTACAAGTGTGTTCTATGGTTCAATGTATCCCCATACCTGGTATCTATATATTAAAAATTATTAATTACGTATTATTATTGTATATATCAGATGACTTGCTTATGAATAATATTATCCATAACATCTTTACTGTGTTGTATATGGATCCAGAATGGAGAGGATCATAAATAAGCAGCCTAGCTTCAAAAGTGCATCGTCTTATCCACTTATGAATCAGTGTCTATGCATATAGGATTCGGTCATGAGCGTATTTATAGCATTTGAAATAGGAACTGTGAATTGATTTACACCCATGAATTGTATCTCAGTCCGGTTTTATGTATCTTTAATGTTTTACCTTATATATAATATTACATTGTATCTTCCTACTATATGTTTTTATCATAGAATTGTTTTACCTAAAGAAGCCATAAGAGTGATGACGAAACGCGTTTTAGTTATCCATCTACTGTATCTATAATTTGCCTATTTGAGATATTGATTAAAGAATTGTACCCAGGATTACTGTATGCGGTTTGATTAGTCACATAGTACTCTGTACCCACAAGAGTGGGGTATCACAAATTTATAGATAATAATCTTTATTAAGGTGACAAACAACAGCCAAAGTTATACACACCAATAGTACACATTGGTGTATACGGCCCTCATATTTTTATACGCACTATATACCTCATGTTTGTGTGGTTGCAGAACGTGAGAGTCCATTTAATATTTCTATCTCTCCTCCTTGACCTAATTGGAATGATCTGCACTAGGAGATTGTGCGCTTTCTCGCTCCTCCCTACTTTTTCTTGTCTATAGTACATGGCACTTGTGTGAACAGTGTCTACCAAGTAAAGGCAGCACCTCCACATATTGCAGAGGAAAGGATCAAGATTTTTATCCGGCATCCCTACCTCCACTCCAAGTACTGGGGACCATTCCTAGTACAACCTTATGCTATTTCTCTTTAAGTTTCTTAGAATTTCTTCCTTTTTCTTTGGCTTCTTTATTTCTTAGAAGTCTAAAGAAAAGAGCAGAAATTCAAAGAAACTTAAAGAGAAACAGGACTTTTATTTTATTTTTATTTATTTATGTATTTTTTTATTTAATGTATTTGTGCGCTGTTGAACAAAAGCAATAGAAAAGGCCCTGGCATTTCTTAATTCTTTACTGTATTTGTGCGGACCATTTCCGCTGCGAGGCTATTCCACGTACCCACCACCCCTCTATAAAATCTTGACACCGAACAGGTTAAGGGGATTGAAACCAGATTAGTTGTGTTTATATGTTCTGCCCGTCAGACGCCGCTCGCACGACACCCAGCGCAGGGCCAGCCATCTTCCTCAGCAGTTGTTTGGAGTTAGTGTATATATATCATCCCACTGGTGTTTGGAAATCTGGAGGAGGGAGATATTTTTTTCTCATTTTATTTCCCCCCTTTTGTTTTCTTTCCAGATCTATTTATATCATGTCCCGAATCTCTGGCGCAAGCAGAGTCATTTCCAGTCATGTCAGCGTGGGCCGTGTTACCACACATGCGTGATCTGTTACCCAGACCTTGCGCGCATATGGATGTCACACGCAGGGCTGACACATACAGGGGGCGGTAAATTAACCCCTTTGTCCATTTTCCATAATACAATACTGTGTCGCAAAATACTGCGCAGAATTATTCCTAAAACATTAAACTGTAGTCCAATATTTTGTATTAGATTTTTTTAAAGAAATAGTATTGATAACGGGCAAAACTTAGTAAAGTAAAAAATATGAAAATGAATCCAGTTCTGGGTGTCTCCATTGTTGTCTTCCAGTGCTCCCCCTATCTATAAGTATATATTTATTTTCGAGTAGATTTAATTTTTTTATTGTACACTGGTCCTTTAATATACTCAGGACGAGTAATAAAGTAGCACAAGTAGCATTGTACTGAGACTATTTAATTTTTAAAACAAAGTATATTGTAGCAATATTAGTCCTTTAATTTACTGTAGTCTATCCCGTAGAAAAGAAAAGAAAAATAACTACTGGAAACAGTTTATCCAAAACACGCCTTTAAAACACTTTTTGTACACAGATTATATAGTGATACGTTAGGAAATGCTGAAGTGTCATATTTATGCTTCTTTTGAAAAACGTAACAAAAATGAATAAATAAAAAAATACATAAAATAAATAAAGTATTGTAATACCTTTTGTAGACATTTTGCCTTTTTTCTTATCAGCATTAGAAACCTAGAGGGAAATGGAAGTACCAGGATTTGGTTATGACCTCTATTCACTTTTGTTGAAAGACTGACACTTTATGTATAGAACTCACGCTCACTTCATGCTACAAACCGACGATCAGCATATGAGGGAAAGTGCTAGAACACAAACATAGACAGGTAAATATAGTATTAAATTGTTTCCTAATATTTTCGCCGCTCACGTATAGAGCATTCGCCACCTGGCTCCCGTATTATAAGATGTTCTTTCATGTATTGTGGTGCGAGATGTGCGATGTTTGCTGACGTTGTGGAAAACCAATTTTTACACTTTTTTTATAGGCTGTAATTCATGTGTAAAATAGGAGCAGCTGCGGACTCGGTTTTACTGGAAGACAAAGCATTTAATAACTGGCAATGACCCCTTTACAGCACCCAGCAGAGGACTCGGCATCCCAGGAAGCAGTTATAGAAGCTCAGGGTCCTGTAAGAACGGATAACTTGTCTCCCAGGGATTCCCCTCATTACAGAACCACTGTCCAATGAATATATATGGTCTCTTGGCTTGTGCATAATTGATCCTCTGCTATGCTTAAAGCTGTGTGCCTAAAAGGAGCCATGTATAAAGTGCTTTTGGATTTAAGAGTGAGAGCATTATGGTCTCATTTGCACGTCCCTGTCCAGCTCCCCAGAGTGCAGTGCAATAACTATATTTCTGGGATACTTGAGCAGGAACTTCGTTTTTTATTGAAAAAAAAAATATTTATATGGAATGTTCTCAAACATGGACAGTTATGTCTTATTTATATAATAGATAGATAGATAGATAGATAGATAGATAGATAGATAGATAGATATAGATAGATAGATAGATAGATAGATAGATAGATAGATAGATAGATATAGATAGATAGATAGATAGATAGATAGTAAAAGATAAAGAGTGATAGATAGATAGATAGATAGATATAGATAGATATGGATAGATAGATAGATAGATAGATAGAAAGACAGTAAAAGATAAAGAGTGATAGATAGATAGATAGATATATAGATAGACAGATAGATAGATAGATAGATGGATGGATAGATAGATAGATGGATAGATAGATAGATAGATAGATAGATAGATAGATAGATAGATAGATAGATAGATAGATAGATATATAGATAGACAGATAGATAGATAGATAGATGGATGGATAGATAGATAGATGGATAGATAGATAGATAGATAGATAGATAGATAGATAGATAGATAGATAGATAGATAGATGTGCGTGCTGTCTACTCCACTGTGTATGTACTTATATATATATATATATATGTGCATGTGTATGTACAGTTGTAATTTCCTTAAGGACCCTTAAAGAGATTTTTTTCAGTCTTTACATTCTAATAAATTCTTTAGAGTCTGTAACGCTTTTTATTTTTTGCCAATCTAAAAACTTGTATCCTGTTTTCAAGTTTAGTTTATAAAATGCTGCCACATTAGTCCTTTAAAATGTTTAATAGACTATGAAAAATTATTCAAAAACATTGAAAATTGTTAGTGATGCTTTAATGATATAATGGGCTGTGGCTAAAAACTGCTGGATGATCATTTTGTACCTCACCCACACCCTTCAGAATGTAAGTTTTCGAGTTTTCAATCTTGTGAGGTGCTTTAGGGAAATCACTGTGTATATCTAATTGAAGTCTCAATAAATTATTTTCATTGTGGGGTTATTGGTTACTTGTACCTAACCCCTGTATTGCGCTGCGGAATATGTTGGCGCCTTATAAATAAAGGATAATAATAATGTTCCAGCTTATAATATACTATGTGATAAAGCACGATTAAATTAAATTAATATATATATATATAGTTGAATAATCAGAGTATTGCAGTGAATAGTGATACCTTTTTCATTGGACAAACCTATTACATATATAGTTGTGAGCATGCGGGCTGTTGCTAATGCTGCGGGCTCGTGCAGCGAGCCTGTGGCCCTCGCAAAGCGAGGGCAGCAGTTGCTGGCATGGAGCGCTGCGGACCTCGCAAAATTTACGGAGTTACGAAACAAAAATACGAGACGCGTTACAACCCATTACGACCTCGCAAACACTGGCCGAAACCCGCGCACATGAAAACATGAAAAACACAATAAATACACACAAAAAATACATAAAAAGCTTACCTACAGCAAGAGGAGGCAGCCAGGACCACGAAAACTGAAGTTACACCTCAATTTAACTCCAAATAAAAGAGTTTAGACACCCAAAAATCCCCTAAGCGAAAGAAAAAATGGGTGCTGAAAAAAACGAAAACAAGGCTAAAGGCCCCTAAACACGCAAAACACCACCAAACACCTACGTTTTTTTTCCGAAAAAGTCGGACGACATCCGAAAACAGGGACGCTAAATCAGCCACAGCCGCATACCACACATTAGGCGCCATTTTAGAACAATAACTTACACAATCCGGAAGTACACAGCTACCCTAACGGATTTGCCTCGCGCACGCACACTATTACACCGCACACATTCATGACGCTTACACAGCAGCTCCACAGCACTGATGCTGCAGCAACAGGAAAACAGATTGCCAGCTCTTCAACACAATGCTGCATATATTACTTCACAATAGGTAAAATATATTAATTTCTTATTTTATTCATTATTCATTACCATACCAAAAAAAAACACCAACGCTGCTCATAGCACACAAACAACCAAGAGCCTCGCAATGAGCACCAAAGGTTTTTAAAACACCAACAAAATTAATTTTGCACACAAACAACATTACCTGCCTTACAATCTTATTGCTGTCATTGTTTGACGGGCAAGTCGCTAGTATATAATATAGCGACGAGGTTTTGAGAGATAATGCCTCTCCTTATCAAGTCAAAAAGCGATACAGTATCTCACAAAAGTCAGTACACCCCTCACATTTTTGTACATATTTTTTTATACCTTTTCATGTGACAACACTGAAGACATGACCCTCTGCTACAATGTGAAGTAGTAAGTGTACGGCCTGTATAACAGTGTAAACGTGCTGTCCCCTCAAAATAACAACACACAGCCATTAATGTCTAAACCGTTGGCAACAAAAGTGACTACACCCCTAAGTGGAAATGTCCAAATTGGGCCCAAAGTGTCAATATTTTGTTTGGCCACCATTATTTCCCAGCACTGCCTTAACCCTTATGGGCATGGAGTCACCAGAGCTTCACAAGTTGCCACTGGAGTCCCCTTCCACTCCTCCATGATGACATCACGGAGCTGCTGGATGTTAGAGACCTTGCACTCCCCCACCTTCCGTTTGTGGATGCCCCACAGATGCTCAATAGGGTTTAGATCTGGAGACATGCTTGGCCAGTCCATCACCTTTACCTTCAGCTTCTTTATCAAGGCAGTGGTCATCTTGGAGGCGTATTTGGGGTCGTTATCATGTTGTAATACTGCCCTGCGACCCAGTCTCCTAAGGGAGGGGATCATGCTCTGCTTCAGTATGTCACAGTATATGTTGGCATTCATGGTTCCCTCAAAGAACTGTAGCTCCCCAGTGCCGGCAGCACTCATGCAGGCCCACACCATGACACTCCCACCACCATGCTTAACTGTAGGCAAGACACACTTGTCTTTGTACTCCTCACCTGGTTGCCGCCACACACGCTTGATACCATCTGAATCAAATAAGCTTATCTTGGTCTCATCGGATCAGAGGCCCTGGTTCCAGTAATCCATGTCCTTAGTCTGCTTGTCGTCAGCACTGTTTGCGGGCTTTCTTGTGCATCATCTTTAGAAGAGGCTTCCTTCTGGGACGACAGCCATGCAGACCAATTTAATGCAGTGTGCGGGGTACTGACAGGCTGACCCCCCCCCCCCCCACCCCCCCTTTCAACCTCTGCAGCAATGCTGGCAGCACTCATACGTCTATTTCCCAAAGACAACCTCTGGATATGACTATGAGCACTCCGCTTCTTTGGTCGACCATGGCGAGGCCTGCTCCGAGTGGATCCTGTCCTGTGAAACCGCTGTATGGTCTTGCCCACCGTGCTGCAGCTCAGTTTCAGGGTCTTGGCACTCTTCTTATAGCCTAGGCCATCTTTATATAGAGCAACAATTATTTTTTTTGGATCCTCAAAGAGTTATTTGCCATGAGGTGCCATGTTGAACTTCCAGTGATCAGTATGAGAGAGTGTGAGAGCGATAACACCAAATTTAACACACCTGCTCCCCCATTCAAACCTGAGACCTTTTAACACTAACGAGTCACATGACACTGGGGAGGGAAAATGGCTAATTGGGCCCAATTTGGACATTTCCACTTAGGGGTGTACTCACTTTTGTTGCCAACAGTTTAGACATTAATGGCTGTGTGTTGAGTTATTTTGAGGGGACAGCACACTAACACTGTTATACAGGCTGAACACTTACTACTTTTTTATTGTAGCAGAGAGGCATTACTTCAGTGTTGTCACATGAAAAGATATAATGAAATATTTACAAAATGTGAGGGGTGTACTGACTTTTGTGAGATACTGTATATATATATATATATATATATATATATATATATATATATATATAAAGATATATATATACTAGTGACTTGTCCATCAAAAATGACAGGGCAATAAAATTGTAAGGCAGGTAATGCTGATTGCCACAGACATTAATTATTTTGGTGGTCTGAGATCCTTCGGCGCTCATTGCGAGCTTTTTGGAAAATCTGTATGTGTTTGGTGGTGTTTTGCGGCTTTAGGGTCCTGTAGCCTCATTTTCGGGTTTTTTCGGCAACCATTTTTTTCTCTCGATTAGGGGATTTTCGGGTGTCTAAACTCTGGAATTTGGACTTAAATTGAGGTGTAACTTCACTTGCAGAGGTCCTGGGTGCCCCCCCACCCTTGCTGTGGGTAAGTTTGTTATGTCATTTGTATGTGCATTTATTGTTTTTTTAATGTTTTCTTAAAGTTTTTTTAAAGTCCCGTGGCTTGTATTTTTGTAGTGTAAGTGCGTATTTAGTGATTGCGTGTTAGATCTATTTTGTCAAAGTGTCACTTGTGTGGGTGTTTGTAACCACTTGTGAGGCCCCGTAGAGCCTCCACCTCCGCAAATGCAGCCCCTCGCTCGCAAAGCGTGACGACGATTCGTAGTTAGACAACTATTATATGTGATGTGTGTGTATATATATATATATATATATATATATATATATATATATATAAAATATGCAGAAAATGCCAGTTGTATTTGGCACCAAAATGACCCCGGATTTCTTCTAGAAAATATGGTCAGCTTAAAGGGAAATGCAACACAATGCTATTTTTCATGCAATGAAAAAGAGCAACTTTAAGCATCACCAATGCTGTATTTGGCATAAAAAGGGCTAAGCAAAGCATTGACACTATCAGGAAGTGCCCAGGACATACATACATCCCATAGGCAGACAAGTATGACTCATACATGTATAGCACTGCTTATTGGCTGACAGGGGCAAGCCCCCAGACCAGTTACACATTCAAATCACTACATTTATGTTGGGAGAAAATACTTTAAACACCCAAGGGTTACATTATCAAATACTCCCTATCACATGCAACAAAGAAAAATGCTTTAATGTAGTGGCAATGGCCCCTTAAGAGTATAAACTGTATCCAGCCCTTGGAAAGCCATGTGAATTATTAGTATTTTTAAAGTTGCTATATTGGTCTCTCATTTTACACAGTGACGCACCCTGAGGGTTGGGAGGAGTGAGGCCATTATGGCAACCCCTGGAGGCAAGCAGTAAAAATGAATAACTTTATATCTTTAATAGGGATGTCATTATGTCATTATGGTATAATGTTATAGGGACTTCTATAGTATCCTTTTATGGCACCCTGGGCAAACTATAACGCCCTCATCCACATCAAAGCAAAATAAAACTAAACTAAAACTAAACTAAAAACAATATAATGATTGTCAGTTGTTAAATGTTTGCAAACACAGTATTTTATACTTTTGTTTCAAATGGATAGATAGATAGATAGATAGATAGATAGATAGATAGATAGATAGATAGATAGATAGATAGACAGATAGATAGATAGATAGATAGATAGATAGATAGATAGACATACAGACAGATAGATAGACATACAGACAGATAGATATACAGACAGGCAGATAGATATACAGACAGATAGATAGATAGATAGATAGATAGATAGATAGATAGATATACAGACAGACAGACAGACAGATAGATACTAGCGACTTGCCCGTCAAAAAATGACCGTCAATAAAATTTGAAGCCATGGCAATGCTGTTTGGCACACAATGTTAAGCTTTTTATACTCTAAGGACCTTCGGCGCTCATTGCAAGCCTCTCCTCGCGTGTACTTTGGCTCCTCTCTCTATTTTTTTAAATACTAATTTTCTAATTAATATATGTAACAATCAATAGCCTGAAGAGGTAACAATCTCTTTTTATCGTCCTGCAGCATAATCATCCTTATTAAATTGCAATTCGGCCAATTGAATAGGGCTCTATATAAGCACACAGCATATTTTTTTACAGATGTTTTTAGTTAGTGATCTTCTATCCAAAAGCAAGGTCTTCACTAACTAAAAACTAATGTAACAAAAATGTGTTATGTGCTTATATAGAGCCCTATTTAATTGGCCGAATCGCAATTTAATAAGGCTGTTAATGTCCAGTGGGACTGTTGCTGGCCTGAGGAGAGTTTTATGAATGTCCCAACTGTGCAGAAATAGGCTGCGTGCGCGAGGGCAAACCGTTGGTTTATTTGTGTAAAGCGCTACTACTTTAGATGCATAATGTTATTTGGAAGTTAGGATTGTAAAATAGCGTCGTTTTTCTATGTGCTACGCAGTTCGCAAGCATTAGCCGTCCTTTGTAATAGTGTATTTTCTACCCCGTACATTCCTGTGTGAAAATGGTATGTGGTTGGCGGTGTTTTGCACGGTCCAGGGTCGTGTAGCCTCGTTTTCAATTTGTTGGGCCGACATTTTTTTTCTCGCGAATGCCGAAACTCAGCAAAATCGACTTAAATTCGCGTTCCACTGTGCTATGTGTGATGTTTTTGTAGTATTTTTGTGTGTGTGTTTTCTGCTTTGTGCGGTATGGCCGTTAATTTCGTATTTTCCCTATCTCGTTTTTGTTTTTCTAAGTCCCGCATTCATCAAGTGCTTGCAGCCTAAGACGCTCCTTTATGGCTAAGTCCCATGTGTTTCATTGCCTCCACAGCTCACCTCGCTTCGCACAAGTGCTGCGAGTTTTAGTGCCTTAACGGCTTGCATCGAAACGCGAGGCTCGAAGTCTACGGCGCTCATCGCCTAAGTGCTGCCAGTCAACGGCTCGCCTCACTAAGTGAGGCTCGCAGGCGATGAGCGCCTTTGGTGCTCATTGCCTAAGTGCTCCGAGTTAACGGCTCGCTACGCTATACTATGTGGTATATCTATAGATATACTGTACGGTGAAGGGCTTCTATTGCTTTTAAATATATTAAATGATTGTTATGGTGAACAACCTCCTATCCACTACACAAGCTAGGAACCTGCCCCACACTAATGAGAGGCAGTAACCTTGAAACAGCTGTACGTGGGTGGGATTCCTGGCTTGGGTATAATCCAACCCTAGCTTTGCTCAAATCTGTTTGATACAATGGGCATTGGAAAAAACAGCCAGAAACTCCTTCTACGGATGAATCTGCACAGAAACTCCATCAAAAAGCACAAAGATGACAGTTACTGCACCCCAGCGGGACACTACTTTTTACAAAACAGCAACTCCATCCAACACCTGAAAATAAAAATGCTCAGAGGTCATTTTAAAAACACACAAGAAAGAAAGACCTTTGAAATAAAAATGATAACACACTTTAATACTATAAATATGGGACTTAATATAAATATGGATTTTTTATTGCATTATCTTAAGTTCTTATAACCTTCAATATTCCTTATTTTATGTTTTTCTCTTTTCCTTGTTTTTCTCTGGTTTCTCTCTGACCTGCTTCTTGTCCTCCTCACAGCTTTATGGTATCTTAACACCCCATGATACTATAATATTTATGACTCTGTCTACTTCACAGCTAACCCAATAAAACATTCTTTTTTTTTTTTCCTTTAAAAAACCCTGTAATTTCTGTGTTTAATTTGGGAAATCTTATATCAGTGCTGCTCCAGACTTGAGAAAGAGAGGAAGCTTGTCTGATATTTATAAATATGTTTGTCCAATAAAAAATGTATCAATATACACTGCAATACTCTGATTATTTATATATATATATATATATATATATATATATATATATATATATATATATATATATATATATATATATATATATATATATACCTATATCAATATCCTTAAAAGAACATAATTTAGATACCAATATTCAAACAAGAGCATACTATAGATAATACTTCATGGTACTTTACCATTGTCAGATTTTTCTTTTGTATAACTAAACTTGGTAATGGTCACAACACACCCTTTACACTTTTACATTTTAGACGCTATTATTCTATAATATA
Source organism: Discoglossus pictus (assembly GCA_027410445.1). NCBI lineage: Eukaryota > Metazoa > Chordata > Amphibia > Anura > Alytidae > Discoglossus > Discoglossus pictus. The sequence goes on along the minus strand of CM050170.1, from coordinate 188,781,401 downwards.
GGGATGCATGTTCTTCTCTTATCAGTTACTTTTTCCGAAGGGTGTGCCCTTGTAAGCTAATGAGTTTTCCACTAGTTCTGTTGTCAGCACTGGCAATTGCAGCTGTCACATTCCCACAGTGCAGATAGAAATTTCCTGTGCATTCAAAGACTTGGTCCACCTCATGATGCAGGAATCAAAAAGGTTGACTACACTGCGGCATGAATACATATAAATGTTATGTATTATTATATTTTACATATTAAAAATATCTATTTATTTTCATGGGTATTTTCTCACTGATTCCAGCTGTGACTCCCATTTCCAGCCCTCTTTGTTACGTTATTTTTAGACACATTGTATCCTGTGCTCTCACACTCGCACACACTCACACACACACACCTTCCTGTGATACAATGTAACAGACACTTTGCTGCTTTTGTTACACTCAGGTCCTGCTGCCACTTAGCGCTCTCTTCCTGCCAAGGAATCAGTCTGTCTCTTTCTGACACCCCCGGCCTTATCAGACACAGCTGACTCATATCTCATGCAGGAGCCTGGATGTGTAACATGAGCAAATGCCTCAGAGTTTTAGCTTCTGGAAGTGGTCTGGGGGAGAGCCGAGTCCTCAGTATCTGCTCACAATTTATGTGTATGAAGCCGGAAAGAGAAAATACTCAGAATTCACATATCCCCCAGATCATGTAAATATGGAGTTTTATTGGATGCTTAAGACAGTCCATAAAACTTGCAAATGGAACTGAATATAAACTTTAAAAATAGCTCAAACCGCAGATTTTCTGCTAACCCGGAGCAGATTGCTTTTCAATACTGATATTTTTACAGACATCAATATAATTTAATGAGGGTCCCTGCACAGAGATAAAAAGGCCACAATATGTCATCAAAGTACAGCTCTCTTTTTACATAGTGATAGCGTGGCACACCGAGGACCCCCTACGGATGATATGTCAATGCCATAACACATTTGATGGGTAATACAAATACAGATGCCACCAATTATCCGGCATACTCCATTCCAGTGCCTTGCCGGAATAAACGATTTGCCAGATCAGCAGCAGTTTTTCCTTGCCAGATGCAGAACTTTCCATTTATTCTTATTAAATCTCATCTGCTATTTAGTTGCCCATTTCTTTAATTTAAGTAAATACATTTGGAGGGAATGTACACCATTATCTGATTTAATTACCTTGCACAACTTAGTGTCATCAGCAAAAATGGAGACAATACCTTCCAGTCCCACCTCTAAGTCATTAATAAATATGTTAAAAAGGAGAGGACCTACTACTGAACCCTGAGGTACCCCACTTATTACATTAGCCCAATCCGAGTATGTTCCATTTGCCACAACCCTCTGCTTCCAGCTCTCGATCCATGAGCAGATATTTTCTGCAATTCCTGTATCTCTAAGTTTGCACAATAGTCTTCCATGTGGCACTGTATCAAAAGCCTTTGCAAAAAAGACATTGACACACATTACAAAACAGACAGTGAGAGCTGCGGTTAATATTGCTTTTTCTAAGAGGAACAATTTTGCAATAGAAAGTGTAGAGGGTATAAGGGATGAATTAACAATTCATAGGGGAGGAGATAGGGGGAGGGGTAGTATAGTCAATAGGGAGGTAGTACTAAGTAATTCAAGTACAGTGGCAGGCACTTCAGAACTACAGACTCATAACATAAGGTGTATGCTTGCTAATGCCCGAAGCTTGCCAGGAAAAATGGGAGAGTTAGAATTATAAGCAATTAATGAAATATGGGATTTAATAGGCATTACTGAAACGTGGTGGGATCAATCTCATGACTGGACTGTTAATCTGGATGGTTATAACATATTTAGGAAAGATAGAGACAATGGTAAATGGGGAGGAGGGATTTGTCTGCATGTTAAGCCTGAATTTAAGCCTATAGTCAGAGAAGATATTTATGGTGGACCTAGTGATAAAGCTGAATGTTTGTGGGTAGAGTTAAATAGCGGAGCAGCAAATTCCAAAAGAATATTAGTAGGAGTATGCTATAAACCCCCAAATATAGCTGAAAGTGAGGAAATACAATTATTGTTACAGATTGAAAATGCAGCTAAGCATGGGCAAGTTCTAATAATGGGAGACTTTAATTACCCTGAAATAAACTGGATAAATGAGACCAGCAGTTCAGCTAAGGGGAGCAGGTTCTTGAGTACACTCAGGGATCATTATCTGGCCCAGGTTATACAGGAGCCTACTAGAAATGAAGCTATCTTAGATTTACTCATCACAAATAATATTGATATAGTATCTAATGTTGGAATAGGGCAACCTTTGGGAAACAGTGATCACAACACAGTCTCATTTGAGATTTAATTAAAAAAACAAAATTTTAAGGGGCCAACAAAAACTCTTAATTTTAAAAGGGCAGATTTTAACGGTCTAAGGGCAGCAATACAAAGTATAGACTGGGACAGAGAACTGGCAGGTAAAAACACTGACCACAAGTGGACATTTAAATCTTTACTAAATATACATACACATCAACATATACTGTGTGGGAATAAAAGTAAGGAGTAAATCCCATCCAATGTGGCTTAACAATGATTTAAAGATCAAGATACGGAGTAAAAAACAGGCATTTAAATTATACAAACAAGAGGGGACAGAGACTGCTTTACGGGAATACAAGGAAATCAACAAGGCAGCAAAAGGGCTATCAGACTGGCTAAAATAGAAAATGAAAAATTAATTGCAAAAGAGAGTAAGACTAACCCTAAAATATTTTTTAAGTATATTAATGGGGAGAAGGCGAGGAATTAAGCTATAGGAACATTACAATGTGACACAGGCCGTCTGATAATAATGACCAAGAAAAGGCAGATGAGCTAAATAGGTTCTTTTCTTCGGTATACACAAGGGAGGTACAAGTGGTTGGGACACAGCAACATAATTGGGGCTACACTACATCACCAAATAACTGGTTAACGCAGGAAGTAATCCAAAAGAGGTTGGATTTGGGAGTGCTTGTGGACAACCACCTAGGTAACAGTGCTCAAAGCCAAGCAGCAGCTGCAAAGGCAAATAAAATATTAGCATGTATTAAGAAGGGTATAGAAGCAAGGGAAGCAAATATAATTCTGCCACTATACAAATCCCTAGTACGCCCTCATTTGGAATATGGAGTACAATTTTGGGCACCACTTCATAAAAAGGACGTTTTAGAGCTGGAAAAGGTACAGAGGAGGGCAACAAAACTAATAACGGGAATGGAGGGCTAAATTATGAAGAAAGACTAACCAAATTAAATGTATTTTCTCTAGAAAAAAGGCGTCTAAGAGGAGATATGATTACCTTATATAAATACTTCCAGGGTCAGTATAAAGATTTGTCAGGGGAGCTTTTTGTGCCAAGAGGTTTTCAACTGACAAGAGGACATCCCTTGAGGTTAGAAGTAAAAAGATTCCACCTCAAAGAAAGAAAAGGGTTCTTCACAGTAAGGGTGGTTAATCTGTGGAATTCTCTACCAGAGGAGGTGGTGACAGCGCATGCGATAGATAACTTTAAAAGGGGACTGGATTTATTTCTAATTAAAAAGGGAATTCAGGGTTATCATGGATAATTAGAGAGGCAGCATTGATCCAGGGAGAAGTCCGGTCGCCGTTGTCTGGGATCAGGAGGGAATTGATTATTTATTTTTTATTTTTGTATACAACTAATTAATTAACAGTTAATCTGCATATTGCAGATCAGAGGAGATCTTAAAATGTTGAACTTGATGGACTGAAAGTCTTTTTTCAACCTTAAATACTCTGTAACTATGTAACTATGTAAAAGCCAAAAAGACTACATCCACTGAGATGCTTTGATCCAGGTTCCTACTAACCTCTTCATAGAAACGAATTAGGTTTGTTTGACATGACCTATGCCTCATACATCCATGTTGACTCCTACTTATAATCCTGTTCAAATTATTAAAATAATCAGTAATCACATTTACAACAATGTGCACACAGCATTATAAATTAGTTGGAAGTTGGCACTAGTTGTCTCAATGGTCCTCCATCTCAAATCCAATGGTTCTCTAGACATAGGTGAATCCCGGTACCGGTCTTGAGATCACAAAAGTCCAGTTGTATCTACGGTTTTCTATATCCAATGGATGAATGGTCTTGAGAAGGCTATTGTTTGGTCTTGAGTGGCTGCCATTCCCAGTTCTGCTGACTGGATCACTCAGCATGAGTTTCAGTCCACTCTAGTTAGCACAACTTTGGGCAGGTGATTTAGCTCTTATTCCCTGCCACCCCAGGCTAAGAACATTCAAACTTTCACCAAGCTATTCTCTTGGATGGCGAAGGCAAGGTGGTGCCATGTGCATGTTATGCTTTATTAACTATATAATGCTCTGGAGTTTGATCGCTGACTTTTTTGCTGCTCACCAAAGTGACCCAAAGCCATTGTTAACTTATAAAGTTGGTACATTGAAAGAGTGTCTTGGCCTATGTCAAGACACCTGAATTTGGATCCCCTTAAATTAACCATTGTCCCCTGTCAACGGTGCTAATGTGAGATAAGCTGTTGGAGCTATGCTTTGTGTGATTGCCCAAAACTAAAATATAATTGGTTTCGAGTGCGTGTCTTGGTGATATCCTTTACTAATTAAGGATACCTCCTTTAGGTTAAGGTAGCCAGTTCTTGGTTTTCCTGAATGATCACTTAGGTGCAAATTAATCTAAAAAAGTGACCAAATTATTTAGGTTGCATTTCCATATCCAGTACTCCTGATCTTTATATTGTCACAATAAAAATATATAAATGCATTCTTAAAGATCTAAATATTTAAGTTAAATGCTAAAATAACTTGAAGTTCAACTAAAATGTAAATATTGTAAAATATTGTTCCTCTTCATAACATTTTCAAGATAAATATTTATGCATGAAAAATACATAAATAAAATGTCACTTAATACAAAATATGTTCCCGGTATCTACATTATTATGTGTAATGCAGACCTACAGTGGCACGGAAAAAAATCACTACCAGTTGGGTAAAGTCTATTTGACATCACTGATACAAGTGTTAGGGGATTGAAGGCTCACTCTACATCCTATAAATAAGGGTTAGTAGCATTTGTATAGGCATAAAAAGTATTTATTTCATCAGCTGTGGCAGAAATAAAATATCTCCTAATATGTGTTGTATTTATTTAAGTCTTGTAGATATCCATATTGACGTGCCATATGCAGATCCTTCTATGCTGGACTGTTTCCAAGTGCTAAAATCTCAAATCTCAGAAAAAGACATTTAAGCTTCATAATAACCAGATGTGAAATATAAAAAAAACATCTGTAAGTGCACAATAGATCTACATATGTACAGTGAGATAATTTGCTGAGTCTGCACATTCAGAGCAGATCATTATGAAGGCGCTTCGGATGATGATATTTTGGGTCTGTAAAGCGTAACTAGCAAAATGCCTGTTAAAAAATAAAAACATTGACACTTTTAACCCATGTCTAACTGAGTTATCAACTTTTATTGATGTATTTTCTTTGCATATGATATGGACCGACCGGTAGCTTCACATTAATACAGAAAGTTTTTATCAGGTGATTATTTCTTGCCTTTAGTTAATATTATTTATCAAGAGCTCCAAATGTATGATAAGTACATTCTATAGGTATTCCTTACTGGTGCCCCTATTTAATTAAGGTTTCGGGAGATCGAGGAGCCCATAAGTGAGGTTGTAAGCTAATTTGCTATTCAATTGGAGTATTTTTGCGGGCTCGGATCGGCTTTCGAGTTATAGCCTTGAGAACATGGTTAAACTCGTAGCTTACAGCCTCCAGAAGCTTTTGATCTCTCACTTTCTCAAAGGCTAAAATCACAAATCACTATTCAATTGCTCAATTCCCCAAGCCCGCAAATGTTTTCACACCCGTAACGGCAAATGAAGGAGAAAATCCAACAAGTGCTAGAGAGGATTCGCAAGGGGGTTAAACACCTATTCGTAGCACTGTAAATGCAAATAAAAAATTACTACTGCACTGTAAATAATGGGGAAAGCGATTATAGACATTACAATTAATTGCACAACAGTCTCAAACTCTCAAATCGGGGTTAAATTGATCTCAGGTATCAATGAGTTAATACATATCAGGCCACCCACATGGACTAGAACAGTATTGGCATTCATTTTCATAATTTGTTTTTTTTGGGGGGTTTTGCGAGTCTGATCGCATATCGGACCCCCAAACCTAATTGATTGACATGTAACCTCCATGTTTTACTGCCCTAATAATGACAGTCTAATTTTCTATTAGCTGATTTGAAATAGGCGGTTACGGGCTTGCAGAATTGATCATGTTCCCGCCCTGAATTGCACCGAACCAGTGCATGGTTTACGGTTTTGGCTTCGTGTCTGTAACTTGCGGGCTTGAGCAATTGAATAGCATCCCAATCAGAGACAAACAGGAGCCTGCAACTCAATCGCAGACATTCGCCATATGCGATCGAGTTGCGGGCCTCAAATTTTTTATTGGCTATTTTATTGAACTCAGAGAACTTTGGTAAGTTACCATGGGTTACTGCCTGGTTATATTGATTTCCCAATTGTTAAATATATAACTTTCCCAAGTTGCTAATGAAAAGTTTAACAATTAATATTTACAGCCGTATTAAATTGCAATTCGGTAAATTTAATAGGGCTTTATTTAAACACACCATATTTTATTTACAGAAGTTTTTTAGTTAGTGAAGACCTTGCTTTTGGATAGAAGATCACTAACTAAAAACTTCTGTAAAAACAATATGCTATTTGCTTAAATAGAGCCCTATTAAATTTACCGAATCGCAATTTAATAAGGCTGTTAATGTGACACTGCAGAAGAAACACCTATTAAAGGTATATGGAAGATTCCTGGATTCTGAATGCATCTGACAGAGAAAAATCAGTGGTCCACAAACATTAATAAACTTTTTCCTCAGTTTTCTTCAGCTTTCAGGCAGTTGATTTTGAGTAAAAATCCAATTAACAAAACTTAAGTGTCTCCTAGTCTACAACAGCAGCAGAAATAAATATGAATAACTGGGCCGTGGTTTCCAGATGTAAAACTAAATATCAAATGTGCATATACTGGACCTTAGGGATACACATATATACAAAGTAGCAATACATGTCGATCATTTAGGTTCGGGGGTCCGATATGCGATCAGACTTGCAAAACCAAAAAATAAAGGATTATGAAAATGAATGCCAATACTGTTCTAGTCCATATGGGTGGCCTGATATGTATTAACTCATTGATACCCGAGATCGATTTAACCCTGAAATGAAACATAAAAAAAAGTCTCCTAGCGTCTCAATATACAGGGATGCACCATATTCATTAAAGGGTCAGTTTAAGAGCTTTTCGTAGTAAACCTAAAAAAACAAATAAACCTATTTTTAGGTCACCATTAACATAAAGAATACAAGTGCAATCAGCAGCAAACCAAAGCTTTAGCCCGAAAATATAATTTGATAATATAGTTTACCCCCCCAAACACGCACACTTTTCTCATAGTTATGAGCGCTGCTGAAAGTGAAAGATTTCATCTGTGATAACTTTATTCAAGACGTACAAGACATCCTAATCATGTTTATCACAGTTGAAATCTTTCACTTACCTTCAGTAGAGTTTAGGACAATGAGAAAGCTACGGCCGTTAATGAGATAAACTTTGTTTTCAAATTGTATTGTCTGGCTAAATATTTGCTTTGCTGCTGTTTGCACGTGTATTTTTAACGTTCATTAATGGTGAACTAAAAATAGGCTGAAAAGTGTAAGCACTGGCCCTTTAAGATTTCTCATTATAATAATAGCTGTGGGGCTTGCAGTATCTTACATCCAACTCCCCCTGCACATACACAACAGAGTTGCCCTTTTGAGGTGGTGCCTTGGCTGTCATAGATGTTAAATACATCAAAACTCTCCTTGCCAGAGCCATTGGACGTCTCCGCCATCTTTTCTCTGTCTCTGAATCTTGTGTCATAACTATTTAATTTAAAGGGGTATGGAAGGTTCCTAGAGGTTACTAGATGTATAATATCCCTGTGTTTATATTTACTTCTATTACTTTATTTTATTAAGAAGTTCTTATAGGCTTTGTTTTTACTGCCTAAAAGAAAACAAATAGTCCCTGTATGGGTCTGCCCCCTGCAGCCTATGCACACACAGACTCTGTAGGGCTAGATGTGCAATGTAGTGTATTAGTCTATCCGTGTATTTTCAGAGATGTGGCTTCTGATAGGCTAGTACACCACACAGTCCTACAGAGTCTGTGTATGCAAATGCTGCAGGGACAATCTTTTCGATAACCTGCCACATCCATTTAATTTTTGACTAAATATTAAAGGAAAAACGTAATGTATTTGGTACAACTATCGTATCAAATTACTTAGAAATGGGAAGGACTCTTTAATGGTTCTTGGGGGATATTAGAGATTCCTTGATCCCCTCGGCCTCTCCTTCCATATCTCCTACTGCTTTATAATAATAGAGAAACTATATAATAACCTCTATACTTCATTGAAACGGTTAAAGTATATCAATGGCATTATATTATTGAATAAGACATCACGTGTCTGTACCCCATATATCTATTAATAATTTAATGCAATGTGACACTGCAGCATTAGTAGTAACTGAGATATTTTATTTCCTCTCCTTCAGACCCTGAAGCTACAGATATGGCTCTGTTTGATGTGTCTTCTCTGGTAAATGCCCTCAAGGTGTATCTCAAGGAGCTCCCCAGTCCTGCAATCCCCCCGACCGTGTACAGCGAGCTCATCTACTCAGCTGAAGGTAGGTGCTGTGCAGCCTGCAATATGGTGCTTAACGAGATAATATAGTTATCTGTATTATAAAACTGCAAATCCCAGTGACCACTAGATTAGGAAAAACTTCACGTGTTGGTGATGGATGCAGCTCTGGAAGCCAAAAGAATAAATACATTTCCAGGCTCAGTCTTTATTTTAATGGAAGCAGCCATGACAGTAATACTTTATCTTCAGGGGAACATGACAGGGGTCTCATTCAATTGCGATTTGGCCAATTGAATAGGGCTCTATTTAAGCACAGAGCATATTTTTTTACAGAATTTTTTAGTTAATGAAGACCTTACGTTTGGATAGAAGTTCACTAACTAAAACATCTGTAAAAAAAATATGCTATGTGTTTATATAGAGCCCTATTCAATTGGCCAAATCGCATTTGAATGAGGCCCAGGGTAAGTAGGACTTGCGAGTGTCTTCTACAAAAGCAAGTGCGGGGAGGGGACATATCACGGGGGAACGGGATTTGTTGACTCATTTGTTAATTGAGATACTTTTTTAGCATATGTCAAATGCTAAACGATTATATCAATTAACAAATCTCCATCACTCCTTACACTCCAGAATGTATAATAAAATCTTGCAGAACGCCCCTGCAAGAGAAAAAGTGGAAGATACAAGCATGGGATTTTTCATGCACAAGTTGTTGTTTAGTCATTCAGTCATGTCCGACTCTCCGTGACCCTATTGACCTCAGCACGACAGGAGCATCTGTCTAGAAAGTTGCTAATGTTGTTAGTTTGTAGTTTGTTACATACTTAACAAATGTTATTTACATGCAGTGGTGGACCTACTGCTGGTGCAGAAGGTGCAAAACACCTGGGGGATCTAGTCTGTTTCACTAGCGCAAGGCATGGCCCGAGAACAGCACTCCCACTCCTCTGTCAAAGGCTGTGTCCACTTAAGGTGGATTACCGCAGTTAACTTTTGCAACAATGAAATAGAAGCAGAAAGAATGTTATAGGAGATCATAATGGGAGAACTGGGGGGGAGATAGGAAATCAGAATGGGGGCCCTCCAAACCACCCCCCAAGTCCCCCATTCTGATCTCCAATCCCCCCCCCCAGGTCTGCCATTATGATCTCGTATCCCCCCCTCCTCAGGATGTTGACAAATATATTGGAGCCATAAATGAGAAGAACAAAAAATACATAAAGTTCACAAACAATCATACTGTCATATATGTCCTGTGCATGAGTCAGTACATACATTCTACTTTACATGCCCTACAATTTATACTGACAACTTGAAAACCAATTAACAATATAAATGGGGTCTTACGAGCCCCCGTGTTACACTATGAGCCGGAGTGAGTCAGACGCCACTGATACCAAGATTGCAGGTTGTTTTCTTAACAAAAGCAGCAATTTACTGGAAATACTAAATCTCAGCTCAATCATTCTCAAAAATCTCATCACCAATTCCCATCAAGACATCAAGATTTGATCTTTATAAGAAACTGGAATAAAGAGAAATATTCCCATAGTTTTGATGATTTTATACAATATGATTTGAAATAGATGTATGTGGGGGCCAGTGTTTGCATGGAAAGCGTCAGAAATGTTGAAGAAACATTCCCCATGTAATTAAAAGGATATGGAAGGTTCTTGGAGTTTGCTAGGTATTTAATAAAATACTAGGAAATTGCCCGTCAAAAATGACGGGAATAAAATTGTAAGGCTGGCAATGCTGTTTGCCACACAATGTGAGGCTTTTGCTCCTCTGAGTACCTTTGACGCTCATCGCGAGCCTCTCCCCCGTGTACTTCAACCATCTTTGCAATGATCTTCTTCCTTCTTTGCAATGATCACCTTTGGCATTCATCACAAGCCCCATGCTCACTGCAGGGCTTGCAATGAGCGCCATCGGCGTTCATTGCAAGCCTTTCCCGCTCGGGGTGCTCATCGCAAGCCCCACGATGAACTCCTTCAGCGCATTGTGAGCAGCACAATGAGCGGCTTTGCGGCTCATTGCTGGCCTTGGCCAACCCACCACTTGTCACTTGTCTTGGCCAACCCATCCTGTGTCTTTTCCCCACCTCTCCCTCCCCTGTGTCTCCTTCCCCACTCCCCTGTGTCTCCTCCCCCTCTCCCCTGTGTCTCCTTTCCCCCTCTTCCTCTGCTGTGCCTCCTTTCCTCCTCTCCATTTCCCTCCCTCTCCCTCTCCTGTGTCTCCTTTCCACCCTCTCCTGTACATCCTTTGCCCCTTTCCCCCCCTCCCTCCCCTGCGCCTTTGTGTACCTCCTTTCCCCCTCTCTACCTTCCCCCCTCTCTCTCCCCTGTGTCTCCTTTCCCCCATCTTCCTCCCCAGTGTTTCCTTTACTGGCAGGAACCAGGTACTGGGGGTGATGCGAGTGTGATCCGACAATCATGGCAAGTCCTGCAATGAGCGCCTTCTTGCAGCCTAAGTCCCACGGGTCTTGCAGTCGCGTGCCTAAACGCAAAAGCGTGACCAACATCGCAAATGTCACCAACATCGCAAGATCCACAACTATTATAGTGACGAGCGATTTGCCCGTCAATAAAGACAACAATAAAAAGTGAACCTTGGCAATGCTGTTTGCCAAACAATGGGAGCCTCTCCCCCCTCTACTTTACTGGCCTTGCAATGAGCGCCTTTGGCACTCATCAAGGGCCTCGCAATGAGCTCCTCATTGTGAGCCTCTCCCCCCCTCTACCTCTCCCACCCTCTACTTTACTGGCCTCGCGATGAGCACCTTCAGGGGTCATCACGGGCCTCGCGATGAGCGCCTTTGGTGCTCATTGCGAGTCTTTCCCCCGTCTACTTCCTCCCTTGTGTCTGATTTCCCCCCTCCTCTCCCTCCCTTATGTTTCCCCCCCCCGTGTTTTTACCCCCTCCCTGTGTCTCTTTCCCTCCTGTGTATCTTTCCCCCCTCTCCCTCCCATGCATCTCTTTCCCCCTCCCCTGTGTCTCTTTCCCCCTCCCCTGTGTCTCTTTACCCCCTGCATTCCCTGTCTCTTCACCCCTTCCTTGTGTCTCTTCCACCCCTCCTTTGTGTCTCTTCCCTCAATTTCCCTCCCATGTGTCTTTACCCCTCCTCTGTGTATCTTCCCCCTCCCCTGTGTCTCTTTCCCCCTCTCCCTCCCCTGTGTCTCTTTACCCCTCTGTCCCCCACCTGTGTCTTTTCCCCCCTCCCTCGTGTCTCTTCCCCCATTTCCCTCCCCTGTGTCTTTCCCCCCTCCCCTGTGTATCTTCCCCCTCCTCTCCCTCCCCTGTGTTTTTTTCCCCTCCTCTCACTCCCCTGTCTCTTCCCCCTCCTCTCACTCCCCTGTGTCTCTCCCCCCTCTCCCTCCCCTGTGTCTCTTTACCCCTCTGTCCCCCACCTGTGTCTTTTCCCCCCTCCCTCGTGTCTCTTCCCCCATTTCCCTCCCCTGTGTCTTTCCCCCCTCCCCTGTGTGTCTTCCCCCCTCCTCTCCCTCCCCTGTGTCTTTTTCCCCTCCTCTCACTCCCCTGTCTCTTCCCCCTCCTCTTACTCCCCTGTGTCTCTCCCCTCTCTCCCTCCCCTGTGTCCCAGATAGAGACGCTCCAGATTGTTTTTCCAAATGATTATTATCTAGGACTTTCTGTCTGTGAGTAGAAGACAAATCAGGGGTGGCATTGATTTGTTATATGTTATTTTGCTATATCCCCCAGTATATGAATGTTCTCTGCTTTGTACTATCCCCCAATGCTGTACCATCTAAAGCGCCAAGCTCTGCGCCTCTCTGTGCTTATTAGCTTTAAAGTCGCTGTCTCTGTTCTACTAGATTTTACAATTCAGTGTCTGATGCTTCTGCAAAACTTTCCACTGCTAATGAGGCCTGAGCCTAGTCACACGCTGCAAGAGCAGGGAGTCGGGGGCTGTCATCCAGCAGGAAACAGGCAATCTGTGTTTATATTAGAGGTGTGTTCCCTGGCTTGTCAGATGGAGCCTGGACCTGTAATTACTGCAACTTTCCTTGTACTAATGTAAATATGTTCTCCTTGCTGCCTTAATGTATAGGCATCTTAGCAACCAATCATCTATCTATCTATCTATCTATCTATCTATCTATCTATCTATCTATCTATCTATCTATCTCTCCATATCTATCTATCTATGTATATATCTATCTATGTCTCCATGTCTATCTATCTATCTATCTATCTATCTATCTATCTATCTATCTATCTATCTATCTGTCTATCTATCTATCTATGTATCTATCTATCTATCTATCTATGTATCTATCTATCTCTATCTATCTATCTATATATCTATCTATGTATCTATCTATCTATCTCTATCTATCTATCTATCTATCTATGTATCTATCTATCTATATATCTATCTGTCTATCTATCTATCTATCTATCTATCTATCTATCTATCCATAAACAAACCTATTTCAGTGTACAGCACTGCAACTTAAAATTTTCCTGTGCCTTGAGGGCTTAGGCCGACACACAACCTGTATATATATATAAGAAGTGCTTATAAGATACAGTCCTCCTGCCTAAAATCACACAAATAGTCCTTGTATGGGTCTGGCCATCACAGCATATGCAGACAACAGGATGTGTCTGCATATGCTGCAATGGGCAGTGTAGTGTCCTAGCCTATCAGTGACCAAGTTTCATCAGTATATTGCAGAATGTTGCTGAGAGATGGTCACTGATTGATTATTATGAGGCACAGCAAGCACTGCAGAGTCTGTGTCTTCATAAGCTTTTTTGATTGTAATCACTAAAAACAGAGCTTATATACGCATATCTTAAAAAAATAAACTACATATAAAAAAATACATACCCAGGGTTATTATATACCTAGTAAAATCCAGAACGCTTCCATATCCCTTTAAAATCAATCTCTTAAGAAGAACCTCAGCATTAATGAGAGCTTAGTGATATGGATTAGTAAGATTTAGGAGTGTATTCAATCCAATCAGATCCATTTGTGATGGACTATAAAATGGCATTAGCTTTCATCTTTATGACAGAGGGGTCTTTGGGTCACTGGTTGTTAAACCTTTGGTGACTTTTTCAGATCAAAGCAGATGGTGGTGGTGGTGGTGGGGGGGGGGTATCATCAATTGAGAGGATAAGACAAAGATCACAACCCATCCCCTCTGATTAGCAACTATGAGGACTCCTGGAATGTGAGGTATCTGCTGGACCATAGAATGCCCCTCCACCCATGGGAATACGGGGGCATCACCCCAGTCACTGCCCACTTCAAGTGTTAAGTCAAGGTCATAGTATTGATTGGTGCTACAACTCCCAACCTAAACTTGCCCTCTCCCTCATCCATCATTTGTCATTTTTATTCACTGGATTCTTGTTGACCTTTTGTCCCCCCCCCCCCCCCACACCCCCACACCCCTGGCATTTGGTTCAAATTAGATCTTTTCTGGTGTTAATGGGAGCACCAAAACGGTCAAAGGGTCACATGTAGGGAAACTCTGTGATATGTCGGTAAGAACGTGCAACAAGTGTTTGCTAAATATTGTATTATTTATGTTAATAATTTGTTATAATTAATACATATATGACCAGATGGTAAAGTTTCCTCTGAGTAACTTGATTTTAGGACGCAATGACCTTTATGGTTGAAAAACATTTAAAATCCAAGATGACCACATTCCTAAATACATATTTGGTTTTATGACATATTTTCAACATTTTGTGAGATTTTCTTTTCGCTTTTCCTATGTCAGTATTTGGTTTCGCTAACACAAGAAGGTCCTTGTAGGTTCGTTCGTGGTTATATGTAAGGATAGACACTCCACTTAATTGTTGAATCCTTATCTATTAGTTTAAGGAAGATACAATTATAATAATTAAAAATAAATTTATTATCAATGTTAAAATTAACAACGGCACTTAAAATATTTAAAACATAATTATCTTATACTGTTCCACCATATCGTCCATAACTTAGAAAAATATATAATAACTAGCGACTTGCCCGTCAAAAAATGACGGTCAATAAAATTTAAATGTTGTGAAATTTATTTGCAACACAAAATGAGTCTACTACATTTGTCCCTTTTTTGTTTCTAAAAAGAAATACACATTTCTTTTTTTAACTTTTTATTTTTTGTAACTTTCAACTTATATTTCATAATCCTTTTTTTTTTTAAAAACAATATAATAATATCTTAATTTTAATGCATACATATTGTACTTTTTAATGCATACATATTGTAAAGTGTAACATGAAATTTTGTAACAGGCAACTTGTATATTATACAATCTTTCAACCTTCTTTTAACAATACTAACACTTTTAAATAGATATTTATCACTTAGTAACTGCAGACTATATTAACTTAGAGTAAGTACATTTTTTTACAAATAATTTTTTTTTTTTTATTTGTAACATTTTTGTTAAACTCTCGTTAAACTAAATTACCATTGAATTCAGAGGAAGGCAAACAATAAAAACCCCCATTCAAACTTTTGCAATTGTATCTTAGAGGGAAAAAAATTAATTCCTTCCTGACCCCATTAACTGGCGATCGGATTACTCCCTGAATCAATACTTTTCCAAATCTTATGAAATGATTCAACTACATAGTAACAATACATGTTTGCCTATAACATATCTCTTTAACAAACAGTTTTTAAACTTTTTTTTGTGGGACCAATCATATGAACATGAAACTTGTAACCCATTTCAATATGTTTAAGGATGTTTAAGTTTTTTTTTTATTTTCTGTTTGTCTTTTATGCAAATATCACATAGCGTTTCCAAAGTGAAATAGTGGTCTCCTATTTAAAGAGTCCCAGAGTACTTACATTTTGTACTGGAAGTCAAACCACTGTTCTCTATGGATTTTTTTGTCCATTGTATATAGTTTGTTCTTGAAATGTTGTTTTTGTGCAATAATATTGAGTACCTTAAAATGTTGTCATAGAAATGAAACTACTCTACTCTATGTTTACAACACCTCATAGTACACAATGTTTTTTGTGTAAACGCATCCATCGTCTAATAAATGACCCTGACTTTCATTTTCGTCAACAGTCACTTTAATTTCGTTTGGATTGGTGCACCTTGAAAAAGCAACATAGAGTTGTCCATGTGCAAAAACTGGTTCCTTTAAAAAAATCCCAACAGACTTAAAAGTTTGGCCTTGTGATTTATTGATGGTCATGGCAAATGCCATGATAACTGGAAACTGTCTCCTTTGAAGGACAAAAGGCAAACCACTCTCGCTTGGAGCTAAATCAATTCTTGGTATAAAAACTCGGTCACCTCTATGGGTCCCAGTTATAATTTCTGCATGTATAAAATGATCTTTTAACTCATGCACAATTAATCTGGTGCCATTACAAAGTCCTTTTTTTGGATTCATATTTCGCAATAACATGACAATTGCACCTTTTTTCAATTGTAAAATATGTGGTGGCATTCCAGATGGTGTTAAGGAATTAATAAATTCGATACTAAAATTCGATTCACTCTCTTTATCATCAGCCAGAACAGAATCTGCACTGTAATAATTCTTCTGTGGTGCATTGATGTATTTTAAAATTTCATTATTTACATTCAAGGCATCGATATTTTTTGATGTTAATATCACTTTGTTTGCAATGTCTGAGTAATCCTCGTTATTAAGAGTGTTTAGAAATATGGCTGATATCAGTGATTCGTTGCAAACTATTTCTGATGGAATTTCAATAGTATCATTTGGTAAATGCTGTATTTCTGGATGTTTTCCTTCTCCGATTTTAATAAGCCAATCATTGAATTCATTTTGGCCTTCAGATCTCATATTTAATTCTAATTTGAGATGTGTAAATATTTGCCACAGTTTACTGGTCTTGATACATGTTTCAATGATCTCTGTTCTATTTCCGTGTGGCACAACAGGTAATGTTTGCCGAAAATCTCCTCCTAACAGCATCACCTTTCCACCAAATGGCAACTTATTATCCATCACTTCTTTTAAGAATCTGTCAATACATTGCAGTGCGTGACATGACATCATTGTTGCCTCATCTATGATAATTAGTTTCGTTAGTTTAAATTTTTTTGCTTGTATAGAATTGAGTCGAATATCTGACACTGATGTTTCCAAAATGGGAACTGGCAGCTTAAATCCACTATGAACAGTTCTACCACCATCTAACAAAAGTGCAGCAATTCCAGTTGTTGCAAATGGCATAGCTATCTGACTGTGTGATCGAATATAACTCATCAAACAATTGTAAAGATAAGTTTTTCCAGATCCACCTGGGCCGTCTAGATAGAAATACCGGTCTTTGACCATTTCATCATCTGTAGCATTTGTGATGGCCTGAAATGCTTCTAACTGTTTAGTATTTAATGTTGCCAGTTTTTCTTGTGTTTTTTGTTTTTGTAGCTCAGTGTCATAATCATCAAAATTAATGTCATCTATAAGTCCTGGATCCGGTAAATTAAAACTTGAACAATTTAATCCATGAGCAAACAATATTTCTTGAATTTCCAACAATGTTTTTAACAGAGCGATTGGTTCTCTGTAACGTTTCAAGAAGTCTTCTGACATGTTTAATTTAAATGTTTCCCACAAAGTGAAAGCATCAGGTACATTGCAAAATATGCATATGAATGCAAATTGTTGTCTCATTTGCTTTGGCATTTGACATAGCGCTGCTTCTTCCAGACACCTCTCCCATTCTGTATCATCAGCTATGAAATTTTGCTGTCTTGCAGCTAATAGGAATGTATCATAAACGATGTCATTGACTGTACGTAAATGCTCAAAACTCTGTGCACCGGGAACATGTAGCAGAAGTAATCTTAAGCTGAAACGTTCAATATCCCTTGGACTGACGGTATAAATGCGTGGTATAATTTTTTGTGCATCTCTTCTTCGTTCTTTCCATTGACCATTTACAAATACATAGTAATATGGTATCTCTATGTATAAAAATTGTCTGGCCTGCGTATCCTGACAGTTTAATTTAAACCATGCTATAAGTGTGGTATCTCTGTCTTCACTTTGACATAATGCAAGTCTTTCATTTCCTTGAGTAAAGCAAACCATCTGACTTTGAGGCAAATGTACAGCTAAGCGATAGATAGCATGTGACCGATCATGCATCTCAAATTTCAAAAGGCGCCACATTGCTTCAGGAGCACTAACATAGCGAGCATCTAAATAATTTGATAGTTCATCGTGTACAATTGGATTTTCGTTTTCATTTACAGCACCTTGTACAACAACAGTAGCTGCGTCATATCCTTTGTATATATATTTATACACATACTTAATTGATTTAATCGAAGTGCAAGCTTCTACATTGATGTGTGCATTGTACTTGATGAGCAAATGTGGATTGTATGGAACAACAAATCTATTATCAACCTTTTGGCCCCGGATAATAGCTGTTTCTCCTTGTGTTCTTTTATACAAAGGATATCCATCACAATTAGCATAAGTTTGCATTTGAAATTGTTTTGGGAATTCTTTTGTACATTTTTTATTTTCCATACATGGTGAATTAGGATTCATCTCTCCACATGGGCCATGAATCATTCTATGTGTAACAATCTCCCAAAGTTTTGTATATTTTTCTTGGTCTGGCAATTCGGCAGAAATGACTGAATCCACTCTCTCTGCAGTTTTCAACTTATCTTTTTCCTGCAGTATTAAAAGTATGTGAGCATGTGGCAGTCCTCTTTTTTGAAATTCAATAGTGTAAACAAATGCCATACATTGTCCAAATAATTTTGCTTTAGTGATATCATGTATTAATGAATTCAGTTTGATTTTAAATACTCTTGCCACTAAATCTGGTCGGTCAGATGTAGTTTGTCCCAAATACAAATTTTCCTTGATCTCTGGCCATTGGGGATTACACGTGAATGTAATAAATAAATCTGGTTTTCCAAATTTTGTGACAATAGCCATGGCATCATTATACCTTTCTCGCATATTGCGAGGAGATCCTTGGAAAGTTGATGGCAAAATAATTGCTCTTCCAGCTGGAATGTCTCTGTTTGCAGCTATTTCAGCCACATAATCCATTAATCCACAATACTGTTCAACTCGTAATTTTTTTTGTTGAAATTTAATGAAATTTAAATTATTGGCTTCAACTTGTAGATATGAATCAATAATCCATTGTTGAGTGAGTTTGCCTCCATGTAAAATTGGATTAAAGCAGTCACGGATAGCAGTTTGTGCAACTTTATATTCCAGCATTGAAACATTAGATCTAATGCGAAGTTTAGTATTGGGATAAGTTTCCAATTTTAATTTTGGTTCCCATCCAGGTTCACCATTTGGAAAGAAAATGGGATATGTCATTGGATCTAAATTACAACTTAATATATTGATGTTGATAAATGGTTGTTCTTCATTGCGTGGATATATTCTAATATCACGCTGAAAAGGTGGTTCACCATCCTCATTTTTAAACACCATAGCAACCTCATTTACTGTCGGTAAATTATATCTTCTTTGATCAGTGTTGCGATCTCTTTTTAACACCATATTTACTCTTGGTATAGGCAATAGATGTCTTTCAGCATGTTCCTGTTGTTCTTTTTCCAGCTGTGCTAATTGTTTGTATGCTTTACTATATGGGTTGTTTTGCATAATTTTATCCAGCTGTTCAAAGACTATGCGCAAACACTGTCTATTTTCTGGTAGTGTCATTCTTTGTTCCACAGCTTCCATCGTATCCAAGACATACAACTGTGCAAATTTCCTTGGCTCTCCTTCTTGTGGGTGTAAATGTGAAGTTCGGTGGTATATTTGACCTTGAATTTTGAAACAATAAGGACCATGTCCTGGTACATTTTCTGCTAAAGTTGCACCCATTGAAGCAAATGAAATTGCACTGTTATAAGACCTGATGTTTTGTTTGAAATTATTATAATTTGGAAATGTTGGATCACTCATAATACATTCTAAATAATATGGAAATGGATGTCTTAGTGGAAGTTTCACCTTTCCTTTCTGACAGCAACTAATGAAATTTCCATCAGTAGGTCTTTCCTTTATGAAATGATAGGCCCCACAAAACTGACAAAGCACATTAAGTAACCCACAATAATGAGTATCTACATGTACTGCAGTATTGAACACATTGTCATGCATTTTTTCCACATATATATCAAACCCACTTTCTATATGTACATTGTTGTCATGTGTGTCTACATTTAAGTCATTCTGCACAATAGAATCATTAGACACTGGTTCACATAGATGTTGTGAAGTTTCTGGTGTATGAGCATCTCTCCACCTTTGCTTCCTTTCCCTTGCCAATCTTCTTTTGCGTTCCATTTTGTCTTCTCCATTATCTTCCATTTTTTAATCTGTAATAGTCAATATAAATATTAATTAGTCTTTCTTCTTATTTTTGTGTACATATGTCTTTTTACTTTTTGGACTGTTACATTAAAGTTGATGAATAAACGTTATCCTTGTTTCCAATGAAATAAATGAAACCATTTTTCAAATTATTTTATTGACATATATTAAATTGGTAATAACTGGACATATATATTTATTATATCAATTATTCATCTTTCAATTCATTTTAAATCCTTCTTGATTCACTTCACTGCATACATTTTTTTTTTTTTTTGGCAAGTGCTTCTTCGTTTTGTTAAATGTTTGTATTGCTTCGTATTGTCTATTCAACTTTCCATAATTTTTTTTAACATATGCTGTTTTGATGTGTCAGGACCAAATTAAATATTTACCTGCAAAGACGGTCTTGATGTTGTTCAAAGGCTGCAAACGTCACACTGTGTGTTTATTCACTTTCCTTGATCAATAATCTGTAATTTAAATTTTAGAATCTTTGTATTATTTCACTTCACCCATATCATGAAATAAACATCAATCAAGAGACATATATTTTTATTCCTTAAAAACCTGAAAGCAAATTCTTTAATATGTTCCTATAGTAATCTAATACAAAACTGTTTTTGATATTACTCATTATTAATAATTAATTCATTAAATAAAGTGCATTATGAATGTTATTTTTAATTCTTTCACACAGGTAAGCACAATATCTAACGAATTAATTACTAATGTAATATACATTATTAATTAATAATTATATTTAATGTACATTATTAATTAATGCAGAATATATAAGCAATTATTAATTTAATGTACATTATTAATTAAATTTAAACTGAAAACATAAACATGAGTCTATCTGAGAATTAAATTATTAAAATCATGTACATTCTTAATTAATGAATCAATGTGTTTGTTTTCTGCATATTCTTAAACGCTAACATTTTTGATATTACTGTTTAGTAATAATTAATTAATTGTAGAAAGTACATTATAAACGTTATTTACAATTCTTTTACACAGGTAATTACAATATCCAATTAATTAGTAATGTAATCTACAATTAATTAATGTTCAATATATAACAAATTAATTTGTAATAGAATGTACATTATTAATTAATAATTACATTTAATGTACATTATTTATTAATTCATGAATAAATGTGTTTCTTTTTTATGGACATTCTTAAACGCAAACTCACTTTTATATTAATGCTTAATTCATTAATTATTTAATGTACATTATCAATAGTATTGTCAATTGTTTCACACAGTTAAGCTCAATATTATATTTCTGTTAATGAAATAATGTACATTAATTTAATAGTTAATTGGTTATATTTTATTGATTATTAATTCTTAATTAAATAAAATACATTATGAATATTATTTACAATGTTTCACACATTTAAGCACAATATATAATCAATTAATTATTAATTTAATGTACATTATTAATTAAATTTAAACTGAAAACATAAACATGAGTCTATCTGTGAATTAAATTATTAAAATCATGTACATTCTTAATTAATGAATCAATGTGTTTGTTTTCTGCACATTCTTAAACGCTAACATTTTTGATATTACTGTTTAGTAATAATTAATTAATTGTAGAAAGTACATTATAAACGTTATTTACAATTCTTTTACACAGGTAATTACAATATCCAATTAATTAGTAATGTAATCTACAATTAATTAATGTTCAATATATAACCAATTAATTTGTAATAGAATGTACATTATTAATTAATAATTAAATTTAATGTACATTATTTATTAATTCATGAATAAATGTGTTTCTTTTTTATGGACATTCTTAAACGCAAACTCACTTTTATATTAATGCTTAATTCATTAATTATTTAATGTACATTATCAATAGTATTGTCAATTGTTTCACACAGTTAAGCTCAATATTATATTTCTGTTAATGAAATAATGTACATTAATTTAATAGTTAATTGGTTATATTTTATTGATAATTAATTCTTAATTAAATAAAATACATTATGAATATTATTTACAATGTTTCACACATTTAAGCACAATATATAATCAATTAATTATTAATTTAATGTACATTATTAATTAATAATTCAATGTAATGTACATTAATAATTAATGCACAATACATAACCAATTATTAATTTAATGTACATAATTGTCCTTATTAAGTAACTAATAATATAGTAATTAATTAATGATACTTCTTAAAATGTACCTTTTGTAATTCAATGTTCCTGAATCAGTATCCTGAAGAGCTATCAATCTCTTTCGATTTTCCAGCATCCGAAAATGTCCAGTCACACTGTCATCACCTCAGGAAAAGGTGTCAGTAATGTGTCAATTGTGCCCTATATATAGGTTTTTGCGCGAGCCAAATGCATTGTTTTCGGCGGGAAATACGGGTGCGCGAGCGAAATGCATTGTTTTCGGCGGGAAATACGCTGTTGCTCGAGACCAATGTGTTGTTTTCGGCGGGAAATCGGAGTTGGCGCGAGACAAAGGCGGGAAATCGTAGTCGGCGCGAGGCAAAGGCGGGAAATCGTAGTCAGCGCGAGGCAAAGGCGGGAAATCGGAGTCTACGCGAGACAAAGTCGGGAACTCCGTGTTAATCCGGAAATGTGTGGTGTGCGTCTTATCGGATTTTCCGTAAGTGTTTTCCGTGGCTATAGTGCTGTAGCCTCGTTTTCGTTTTGTTCGGCCGCCATTTTTTCTCTCGCTTATTTTTTTTAAAGTGTCTAAACTCTTTTATTTTGCTTTAAATGAAGGCGATAGTTTTTGTTTTGAGGTCCAGGATGCTTCCTCTTGCTGTCGGTAACTTTTTTATTTATGTGTTCTGTGTATTTAGTGTGTTTTATCTTTTTTCTTGTCCGCGGGTTGCGTCCGATTTTTGCGATGTCGTAATGTGTCTTATACGCCGTCACGGATTATCCGTAATGTGTCTACGCCTTTTTTTTCGGCCGCCATTTTTTCTGTTGCTTATTTTTTTTTTTGTGTTTACATTTTTGTATTTTAAGGTAAATCAATGTGTAACTCGCTTTCTGCAGGTCGTGGATGCTCCCTCTTGCTATCGGTTAGGTTTTTATGTATGTGGTGTGTGTAGTTATTGTTAATTTTAATTTTTATGATAGGCGGTTTGCGGCCGTATTTTTTTACTACGTTTTAACGGCTCGCCTCGCTACGCGAGGCTCGCCGGACGATGAGCGCCTGCGGCGCTCATCGCTAAGCCCGCTAAAGTTCTACGGGTTAACGGCTCGCCTCGCTTCGCGAGGCTCGCCGGGCGATGAGCGCCTGCGGCGCTCATCGCTAAGCCCGCTATTCGTACGGACCACGCAAACAGCGTGACGACGACTCGTAGCAGGACAATTATAATATGTGATAATATTTTAATTTAATATTTTAATAATTTGATGATATTGGAAATATTACCCTCACATAGAAGGTTACTCCTTTTCTAGATTTAAAATAGTTTATATGTAACTAATGTCTCCAAGCACACGGTACATTTGTCTTTCTAATGAATTTGTCTCCTGTTCAGAATCTAAAGAAACACAGTATTTGCTTTGCTATTTCTTATATTTCCCCATTTTCTCTCTCATATTCACATGTTCTTCGCATACGGGGTATTATTATTTACGATCCCTATTACTCTATGTCTTCCGCCCCATTCTGCGCCAACTGATTCTCAGCATTTTTCAGCTGTAACTTCTAATCATAAGGATTTTGACTTGAAAAAGAAAGTTTGTTTAAATATTTATAACCATTTATCATGTTTTTGATGATAGAAACTCTGCAGCTATCGTTACATTGTAACACTGCAGGTATATCTCCCGGGATGTGTTCCTTTAACCCTTTCACTCACCCAGAGGCCAGTGTTTAATATTAATATCATTACATTGTTTATAAGCTCCCCAATATGTTTCAGGTACAATTATCTCTGATTCCTCCGTACTATTAGTGATATACATCATAACATAAAGCTTGAATCTTAAATAAGTGTTGGATCCAACAGAAATTAAAATATTTTCGGTGAAATCCTGAAAATATAAGAACAGCAGTGGATTATTATGTAGAGTTAAACTCATTAAAAGTAAAAATGTTGCAAGATGCAATAAAAACATATAATATACATTACAAAGGTAGAACTGACACTTGACAATATAGTTAAATGGAAGAGTAAGCTCCAGTAGTCTTATCCTAAATGTACGTTTTTCTTTAGAATTGCTGCTAATATTGTTAGTTTGTTACCTGAGGATATTCCTGAACTACAGAAATCCCTTATGTTTAATTGTATCTTGTCTGTGCACAGAGCATACAGCAGTATACATATATTATACTACTATGACTCATGCAGTTGTATTAATGCTCATTGATTGGTTGGCAGGGGAAGCTCTTAAGGCACATATACACGTCTTTCAGATGGGTTTTTAAATTTAATTTAATATTAAAGTTCTCTAGAACTTGTCATCTGGTATTGGAGAAATAACTGAAGTGATCTGAGAGTGTTTTGGTGTCCCTTTATTATGATATGTTCAAGAGTGAAAAATGGTAAAAAAAGATAAAAATATAAAAACAACTTTCAAATGTAGGACCTATTTATGGAAATGGTATGAGATCCTGACGAGGGCGCAGGTACCGAAAAAATATGGGGTGGACAAAGGACAAACAAATATTTATATACTAGCGACTTGCCCATCAAAAATGACGGGAATACAATTGTAAGGCAGGTAATGCTGTTTGCCACAGACAGTAAGTGTTTTTGTGATCTGAGATCCTTCGGCGCTCATTGCGAGCTTCTTGGTTGGTGTATTTTTTGTTATCAGAGGCGCTTTTGCTGTCATTGTAAGGCGCGCGGTGATCTCCTTCTTGTGCTTATTGCCAGTCTCTCCTCTGTAGCACTTTGTGTCCTATCAGCACCGTAGGCTCTCCTTGTGACGTGCGCGGTGAAGGGCTTTGTCGTTTATTGCGATACTGTGGGTGTTTTTTTGTTTTTTTTTTAAATGTAGTTTTTCATGCTAATTAATTAATTAATTAAATCATAAATTAATATACTTTACCTATTTGTAATTAATATATGTAGCAAGCATTGTGCTGAAGAGCTGACAATCTGTTTTGATGTTCCTGCAGCATACAATGTAGATTTGCAGTGTTGTAGAGCTGAGGTGTAAGTGTCAGCAATGTGTGCAGTGTGTAGTGTAAATAGGCTGCGTGCGCGAGGGGAAGCCGTTAGGGTAGCTGTGTACTTTGCATTGTGTAAGTTAGTGTTGTAAAATGGCGGCGAATGTGTATGTGGTACACGGGTGTGGATGATTTAGCGTCCTTGGTAATAGTGAATCTTGTACCTCGTACGAGTTTTTGGGATGTGCTTGGTGGTGTTTTGCGGCTTTAGGGGTCGTATAGTCTTGTTTTTTTTCAGCTGCCATTTTTTGTCTCGCTTAGGGGATTTTCGTATGTTTAAACTCACTAAATTTGACTTAAATTGAGGTGTAACTTCACTACCAGATGTCCTGGGTGCCCCCCCTTGCTGTGGGTAATGTTTCATTTTTGTGTGTATTTTTTGTCCCGCGGCTCGTATTTTTTTGTGTAAGTCCATATTTAGTCATTACGTGTTAGAGGTCTCTGTGGGTGTTTGTAACCGCTTGTGAGGCGCCGTAGAGCTTCCACCTCCGCAAATGCGGCCCGAACTACGTCTCTCGTTTTACGTGACAGCGTTTTGTAGTTTGACAACTATTATATGTGATATATATACAGACCACTCTCTCTATATGTATATATACACACAGATGTACATCTATATATACACACATATATATTTACATATACAAATTGATATATCTATATTTCTGTATATATATATATATATAGAGAGAGAGAGAGAGAGAGAGAGAGAGAGAGATAAATATATATACAGTATCTCACAAAAGTCAGTACACCGCTCACATTTTTGTAGATATTTTATTATATCTTTTCATGTGACAACAGTGAGGAAATGAGGCTCTGCTACAAGTGTACAGCCTGTATAACAGTGTAAATGTGCTGTTCCCTCAAAATAACTCAACACACAGCCATTAATGTCTAAACTGTTGGCAACAAAAGTGAGTACACCCCTAAGTGGAAATGTCCAAATTGGGCTCAAAGTGTCAATATTTTGTGTGGACACCATTATTTTCCAGCAGTGCCTTAACCCTCATGGGCATGGAGTCACCGGATCTTCACAAGTTGCCACTGGGGTCCTCTCCCCCATGATGACATCACGGAGCTGGTGGATATTAGAGACCTTGTGCTCCCCCACCTTCCATCTGAGGATGCCCCACAGATGCTCAATAGGGTTTAGGTCTGGAGACATGCTTGGCCAGTCCATCACCTTTACCTTCAGCTTCTTTAGCAAGGCAGTGGTCATGTTGGAATACTGCCGAGCGGCACAGTCTCCGAAGGGAAGGGATCATGCTCTTTTTCAGTATTACACAGGACATGTTGGCATTCATGGTTCCCTCAATGAACTGTAGCTTCCCACTCCTATGAAATCTTGCAAGATTATTTCACCTGAGACCCAGGTATCAAAAAGCAGATAAAAGGAGCAGGAGAGGGGAAGCTAATGGGGAACATCCTAAACTGGGGGGATTTGTCCCCCTCACCCCCCCCCCCCCCCCCGGTTCCTACGCCCCTGTATCCTGACAATGTCCATTCCTGTACTCAAATACTTCCTTGAGGTTTCTGTAAAGTAGGTGGGAGCCTTAGAGGCTGAGATTATGGTTCCAGACAATTGGAGTGCTAAGCGAAACGGCTCTAAGCGGGGCAGTGTAACGTGGGGAAGATAGGGATAGGGGAACTCAGGGAAAAAAATCTATTGAAATCTAAACTTGTTTGGTTTTATATGAACTTCAAAGAAACAGCAAACATAACACAAACTGAGCATTATCAGAAATATAAACTTTAAATTATTGATGTTGAAGATTCTGGCTAATCCTGGATTCATTCAAAGGGGTCCGGCAGGCAAAAAGCGCTACGGTGGGGCAATGCTATAGAAAATCAGAGCGTTAAAAAGGATCTGGCAGGAAAAATAGCTCTTTAACAGGGTTTAGCATTAAAAGGGGTCTAGCAGGAAAAACTGCTCTAAATGGGGTAGCTTTAAGAGGGGTATACCTGTATATTACATAAATGCTTCAAGCAAGAAGAAGCCTTGTAGGTCGAGACATAACAAATAGGAAAAGTCTTTATAAGACAATAATGGACATGGTCAAGACTACATACAATTAAATATAAAAGATGGTAAATTATAGATTTTTTTAAACGTTTTGCCCCTTATTAAAATTTAGTTTCTATTTTAATTATTAAGGGGCAAAATGTTCTATTTATTTTTTTAAATAGTGCACTGGAAATATGGACCTGCATTGTCCATGTAACTGTGAAATATGGTGTATTTAGATGATTATTATAACTCTGATCAGAGGGACTGATAGGGGCGCTGTGCGCGGGGCAGACACTCAGATAAGGGTTATATTCGGAGTGTATTCAGCTGTGTAACCAGATCAGCGCTATTAAGAGTGTTTGTTTTATTCTTTAGATTGCTCTATGAAACTTTTTTTTTTGTAGGATTATCTGCACGCACTGCCC
Source organism: Discoglossus pictus (assembly GCA_027410445.1). Classification (NCBI taxonomy): domain Eukaryota; kingdom Metazoa; phylum Chordata; class Amphibia; order Anura; family Alytidae; genus Discoglossus; species Discoglossus pictus. Next base: position 188,753,642 of record CM050170.1, on the reverse strand, counting down.
AGAGTACAAACAATATGTCATTAACTTGCACTGATTGATTAGACCCATAATCTGAATTGTCTGCACTTTATTGGCCGTCACTATATAGAGACCGACTGGCTGGTTGACCTCTCATAGCCTGGGTCTGATTTCTTGTTGTTGTTGTTTAGTCATTCAGATGTGTCTGACTCTCCATGACCCTATGCACCACAGCACACCAGATGCATCTCTCAGTCACCGCCCCTCTGAGCTCCATCAAGTTCATGTTCATTGCTTCAGTGACCTCATCTATCCATCTCCACCTCTGTCGCCCCCTTCTTCTTCTTGTGCATTCAATCTTTCCCAGCATCAGAGTCTTTTGTAGGGAATCCTGCCGCCTCATGATATGGCCAAAATATTTGAGCTTCAGCTTCATGATCATACCTTCTAGTAAACCGTTTGTCTTGATTTCCTGAAGTATTGATTTGTTGGATCTTCTTGTAGTCCAAGGGACTCTAAGTAGTCTTCTCTAACACCACAATTCAAAGGTGTCAATTTTCTGTCGCTCAGACTTCTTTATGGTCCAGGTCTCACATCCATATGTTACTACTGGGAGTACCAGAGTTCCAACTATGCGTACCTTTGTTGATAGTTTAATATCTTTACTTTTTACTAGCTTGTCCAAACTTGCCATAGCTTTCCTCCCCAGAAGCAGATATCTTTTAATTTCATGACTAGAATCACCATCTGCAGAGATCTTGGATCCAAGGAAAATAAAATCTGTCACTGCCTCCACTTGTTCCCCATCTATTTGCCAGCAACTGAGATTACCGCTTGCCATGATCTTCATCCTTTTTAACTTTGAGCAGCAGGCCAACTTTTACCCTCATCAATAAGTCCTTTAGTTCCTCCTCACTTTTATCCATCAGAGTAGTATCATCGGTGTATCTGAGGTTGTTGATATTCCTTCCAGAAATATTGATTCCAGCTTTGGATTCATCCAGCCCGGCCTTACGCATGATGTACTCTGCATATAAGGTGAATAAATAAGGGGACAATATACAACCTTGTCGCACTCCTTTCCTAATCCTGAACCATTCTGTTGTCCCATGTTCGGTTCTGTCCCAGACAGCCAGTTTGCCTTCTTAGTTTTCCTTGTTTTAGGGATATTCTTTGTTGCTGTTTCCTGGATAATGTCACAAACTTTTGTCCAGAGTTCTTTAGACATTCTATCTTTCATGTCTAGTCCCTTAAATTAAAGAACTTCCCTACTTTAGCATTCCAATGTCCTGTGATTATAGTAACATTTTTCCTTGGTGTTATATCTATGACGTGTTGAAAGTCTTCGTAGAACTGGACAACTTCAGCCTCTTCAGCACCTAGGGTTGGAGCATAGACTTGGATCACTGTGATATTAAATGGCTTGCCTTGAAATTGAATTCATTCTGTCATTTATTGGGTTGTAACAGAGCACTTTGGCCTCCCTCCCTTTGATTCACTATGAGGGCTACTCCATTTCTTCTGCAGGATTCTTTACCACAGTAGAAGATCTGGTTGTTGTCTGATGTGAAATGTCCCATTCCAGTCCATATAAGCTCACCAGTTCCCAGGATATCAATGTGTATCAAATTTAAAATCATGACCCTAACACATAAAGCCCTCAACAACAGTGCACCCCTTATATCTCTGCTCTTGTTTCAAAATACTCTCCCAACCGGCCCCTTCGTTCTGCTAACGACCTTCTTCTTTCCTCCTCTCTCATCACCTCCACTCACTCCCGTCTTCAAGACTTTTCTCGTGCTTCCCCATCCATTTGGAACTCCTTGCCCGGCTCCATTAGATTATCTTCCTGCCTCAAAACCTTTAAGAAATTATTAAAAACACACCTGTTTAAAAAATCTTATCATCTCCAGCCTTAACATGTACAACTGAACACTCCACAGCTTAATAACACTCCCACCCACAATCTACAGTACAACACACAGACCCCTCCACTTTACTGAACCAATTGCTTTCAATTGTATTTGTCACCCTCTTGTATCACACCTAAACCCTTAGATTGTAAGTTTGCGAGTTTTCAATCTTGTGTCAGTGCCTTGGAAACAAGCTCTATGTACATTTGATTTTATGCTCAAAAACAGGGCCCTCCATTCTTTACAAGGTGTTTAATTTGTTTTCTGCTATGTACTCAACCCCTGTACAGCGCTACGGAATATGTTGGCGCGATATAAATAAAGATAATAATAATAATAATAATAATAATAATAATAATGTGTAACCTTGTCATTTCATTCTTGACCACGTCTAGTTTGCCTTGGTTCATAGTTCTAACATTATAGGTTTCTATTCTAAATTAGTCTTTGCAGCAGCGGACTTTGGCCCAACCACTTCCTTAGAACTGGTGCTACTTGTACTTACCCTCTGATCTTCCTCAGTAATGTGGTAGGCACCTTCTAACCTGAGGGACTCATCTTCCGGTGCCATATCGTTATGTCTCTGGTTGTGCCTGTCCATACAATTTTCTTAGCAGAGATACTGGAGTAGATTGCCAGTTCCTTCTCCAGTGGCTTGCGATTTGTCTGACCTCTTTGCCATGACCTGTCCATCTTGGCTGACCCTACATGGTATAGCTCACAGCTTCGTGGAAGTACACAAGCCATTTCACCATGACAAGGTAGCGATCCAGAAGAGGTCTGATTTATAGACTGTTTCTATATTTCTTTCACATTAATGGGGTCATAATTCCAGAAAAAAAACATTGTCTCTTGTGCCATTTAGGAAGTCACAACAGAGTGTAAACAGACACAGCAAAGGTTCCATATATGGTTTACTTCCACCTTTAGGTAGCAGCAAGTACCTGTTGAATGTTGTCTACAAATGAATTTTCTTATATTAAACTTGCACTGTAGTTTGTTTCTTTAGTGTTACACAATGACTTAGATATTAATGATTGCAAATTACTCTCTTAGGGTTTGTATTGGCTTGGAGACATTGTAGAGCATGGTGTGTCCAAGTTCGGTTCTAGTAGGCCATACACAGGCCTGGATTTGAGGATATCCCTGCTGCATCCAGGTGAGTATCACTTCTTCAGACATGCTGATTGACTCACCTGTGCACAGAAAGGAATCCTCAAATCCAGGCCTGTGTTCGGCCCACCAGGACCAACCCCTCTTGCAGAGAGTGCATGGAGGCTGAGAACAATCTGCAACATTTCCATTGCCATGTTCTGCAAAAAAAGATTTTACAAACCAGTAGGTGACCAGCAATGATTAGACTCTAAAGATACGTTTGAGCAGCAGGTTGATCGACCGACCCAAACACAAATTTTAGTGTAGGTTCGTTATAAGAAAATTCAATTTTTTAAAAAAACATTCAGCTAATAAATTACATATTATCTATGTTTTTTAATTATAGTGTTTGCACTGCACTCTGGGTAACTAGACTGTAATTTGTTACAATCTTTAATCCAAAATGATTCTAACATGACCCCTTTTGTAGCATATGACTGAATTTATAACACATAGCACAGGATGGAAATGCATGGCAATGCTGTTTCGACCTGTTGGAACTCACACACAGTACTGTTTCAACCTTTTTAAACTAATTTTTATGCTGAAGACCAGAAAAAAATTAAAAGTGGACCCTCTTCCAATAGCTGCTGCAAGACAATCCACTCACTTATGATCTGAAATACAAGTTCTGTTCAAAACATTTTACACCCTAATGGTGCCCCTCATCATTTCGCCCGGTGGGTAGAGCCAGCTCTGCATAACTGTAGCAGTGGAAAAAAACACAAGGATTTTACATCAATCCACAAAATATTACAAAAATAAAACCTGATGCCTGAAATAATAAGAATGTTGCATTGGAATATTCACATGGATACAAATGTTTACAAAAATATTCCAAATTTGTAGAAAACTGCTGGCTAATTTAGCAATTAAATAATTGGCCAAAATGAGAAGGGAAAAGTGAATGGGGTTTTAGAAATGCAATTTGACAGCTTAAATGGGACAGCACCTTTAATACACGTCTGATGTGACTTTCTGGATGTTTAGTCAATTAGAAGTAACGAGATTAGTGGCAATTAGAACAAATGAGAATATCCCTGCCATGGTAACATGTCTTGGGAGTCTATGGAGAGAGCTACTTGCTGTGTAATTATTGCTTAACATCACTCGCCTCTCTGCACTGCAAATATTATCAGAGCCGGGCAGTGAGATGTGACCATGCCTGATAAGGACTTGGGCGCATGTTGGGTTTTAGTACCCGGAGCATCAAAGGGTTAACTTCAGCACTTACATAAAATCTGACACTTCATTCGGGGCTCTTAAAGTGTCATGGACTTACAATGAAGTGCCAGAGTTCAAACACTAAATCAGATTTGTGTTCATGAAAAAAAATGTTCTGAAGGTTAAAAAATGTAGAAATGCAGCTTTGCATCACTTTCAAGTCTTCACTCTGAAACCCCCTATTTTGATTCTTAGATGCAGATACCGGATCTAGGGTGTTTTATACATGCCAGGTTTGTCCGGAGTGAGAAGTGCTATACACCCCTCTCACTGGTCTGTCACAGGCTCTGTCCTCTTAAGGTGGATTACTACAGTTACCACCATATATATCAACAATGATATACAAGCAGAAAGAGTGTTATAGAGACGGGGGAGGGGGAGGAAATCAGAATGGGGGACTTGGGGGAGGCCCCGCAGGTCCCGCTTTCTGATCTCCTACCTTCCACCCCCCAGGTCCCCCATTCTGATCTCCTATCCCCCACCCAGGTCCCCCATTCTGATCTCTAACCCCCCCAACCGGTCCCCCATTCTGATCTCCTACCCCCACCCCCCAGGTCCCCCATTCTGATTTCCTATCCCCAACTCAGGGCCTTCATTCTGATCTCCAACCCCCCCAGGTCCCCCATTATGATCTCCAACTCCAAGGTCCTCCATTCTGATCTTCTACCCCCCCCCCCAGGTATCCCGTTCTGATCTCCTACCCTCCAACCCCCAGGTCCCCCGTTCTGATCACCTATCCCCCACCGCCCACCCAAGTCCCCCATTCTGATCTCCTTCCCCTCACCCCCCACAGGTCCTCCATTCTGATCTCCTACCCCCCCCCCCCCCCCTTTAGGTCCCACATTCTGATCTCCTACCCCCCCCCCCCCCCCCTCAGGTCCCCCATTCTGATTTCCTACCCCCGGCGCCCCAGGTCCCCCATTCTGACCTCGTACACCCCCCCCCCCCAGGTCCCCCATTCTGATCTCCTGCCCCTCCCCGGTCCCCCATTATGATCTCCCACCCCCAGGTCTGTATAACACTCTTTCTACTTGTATATCATTGTTGATATATATGGTGGTAACTGATCCCATATGTTTCCATAGAGCTCCATAACTCAGCTGGTGCAATGTCCTGACACACGTTAATTAGAATCTGGCAGAGTATTGTTGCACATGCAGCATGCAGAGAGATTAAAAAATATGAATCATCCCTTGTGGCCATTCTTTTACATGCAACAAAAAAATCCATTTGTAATGATGAAACCTGCTGTAAAAAATACATGATACATAAATATGCTAGATGCATGTTCCTTAAAAGGGACACAGAAAAAGGTCACAAATATTGTCCATATAAAAAGTAACATATAAATAAATATAATTGCAATTACTTGTTATTAAAAAGTTTGAATGTAACTGTTAGATAACTGAGCTTGAATGTTAAGTATTTAAATATAAATATGTATAAACGCCCCTACCTCTCCTTATCTAGGACACATAATTAACTATCACAATGGGGGTAATGAGGAAGATAATGTCCAGTTTGTATAGACTAGAAGAATGATAAGACTTCTACAATTAAAAGCCAATTATACTATTATTATATATCATGCTGCATGTGCTCTTGTTCTTTATCAGCCCTCACTGAGACAGATAATTAATAACCCTTGATTAATTGGGGGGGGGGGGGGATTCTATGTAGATCAACTTTACTTGTGATACCCAACTTTTAACCTCAATTATCAAACACTTCCACCCAAATGTAATTATAATAATGTATAAGTAAATTCCTTTATAAGATAATTACCAATAATTACTGATTAACCTCTTGGGCTTTGGGTCCATTGTCTTCAGAGCAAGCATTCATCAGAACAAAGAACTGGGCATGCTCAGAGTCAGCGAGATGTGAACCTTTTCTTGTGGGTGACAGCTAAATATTGCGAATGTCAATGTTAGTATCATATTTGTAACCTTCGCCATGTTACTTCTTAACTTAAGTGATATGGGAGGTTCTTGGATGTTACTGGATATGTCATATCCCTCTGTATCTATTTACTTGATGTACTTTATTTTATTAAGAAGTGCGTATAAGCTTTGTTTTTACTGTATTAAAAATAGTCCCTGTATGGGTCTGCCCCTTGCAGCCTACGCAGACACAGACTCTGTAGGGTGGATGTGCAGTGTAGTGTCCTAGCCTATCAAGGACTATGACTAAGCAGCACTTTGCAGAGAGATGGTCACTGATTGGTTAGTAGAATAAGTTGTACAGCAAGTGCATCAGAGTCTGTGTCATCGTGAGCTGCAGAGGGTAGACCCATACGGGAACTATTTGTTTGATTTCAGGCAATAAAAACAGAGCTTATAAAAATAAAGTAGATAAAAGTAAGTAAGTGTGGCGCAGGTGGCCGTGAGACAGAGCCAGTCCCATCTGAGCTCTCCATGATTCTCTTTCTTGGTTTTCTTCTTTCTTGGCAACAAAAAAGGAGAACGCGCTTGGGACGGACGTTTGCCAAAATATTCTGGTCTGAGCAGGAGCAGATTAAGTGAGTTTGTTATGGAGAGCGAGCTGGCCGGGCGCCCACGGTTGTTATAATCAGAACATTCCTCCGTAGTCTGGACGCTTCTTGTGAAGATGCGCGGCGGATTAGAGATGCGAGAGAGACCGGCCAAGTCTAATCCGTGCGCATTATACTCAGTCCTCGAGTGGCTGTCCTGCCTCAGGGAGCTTTGGGTAGGGGGTGACACAGACCCCTCATTACAAGCAAAAGGAAAATAATATGTCTCAACTTCATAAAAGACGGACGGCTGACAACTTCAGTGAGGGATGAAACTGGCCGCGCGAATATGGCAGCGCATCACGGAAACTGCAGAAAAAATAACTATTTAGGGCAAATTGTATGTGCTAAGTACAGGCTGGTTTATTGACACATATTTTTAAATAAAACTTACTACTAATCTGCCCAATCTTCTGACTACATAAAGAACTAATGATTAACATATACTTATATATGGAAGTATTTATCTTATACCTTATACCTTATAGTAAGTGATCAAGAGCAGCAGATACATGACATAAATGCATTTCTAAAAGGGAGGTATAAATATATTAATCAGAGCATTCTATCTATCTATCTATCTATCTATCTATCTATCTATCTATCTATCTATCTGTCTATCTATCTATCCTTCTAACTATCATTATCTATTGTTATCTATCTATCAGTGTCTATCTATCTATCTATCTATCTATCTATCTATCTATCTATCTATCTATCTATTGCTCTATCTATCTATCTATCTATCTATCTATCTATCTATCTATCTATCCCTCTATCTGTCTATCTATCTATCTATCTATCTATCTATCTATCTATCTATCTATCTATCTATTGCTCTATCTATCTATCTATCTATCTATCTATCTATCTATTGCTCTATCTATCTATCTATCTATCTATCTATCTATCTATCTATCTATCTGTCTGTCTGTCTGTCTGTCTATCTATCTGTCTGTCTGTCTATCTATCTATCCTTCTATCTATTGCTCTATCTATCTATCTATCTATCTATCCTTCTATCTATCATTATCTATTGTTATCTATCTACCTCAGTGTCTGTCTATCTATCTATCTATCTATCTATCTATCTATCTATCGATCTATCGATCTATCGATCTATCTATCTATCTATCTATCTATCTATCTATCTATCTATCTATCTAGCTATCTAGCTATCTATCTAGCTATCTATCGATCGATCTATCTATCTATCTATCTATCTATCTATCTATCTATCTATCTATCTATCCATATCCTTTAGATTGTAAGTAGCGAGTTTCTAATCTTGTAGGGTTTGGAAAAAGCACTTTCTGCAAAGATTTCAAGCTCAAAATAAGGCTCTCCTTTTTCAGTTTGTTAACATTGTATTCGTATTTGTTCTTTTGCTCTGTACAGAGCTACGGAATATGTTGGCGCGATACAAATAAAATGTAATAATAATATATATATGTAGATAGATAGATAGATAGATAGATAATACTATATATTTATCAAAACTTTATTTTATTAAGAAGTGTTTTTAAGCTCTGGGTCTACACACTGCAGCCTATGCAGACACAGACTCTGTAGGGCTAGGTGTATTAAATCCTTTGATACATTTGATTATTTGTGCTATATCCCCTGGGTGTGCAGTGTAGTGTACTAGCCTATCAGCAGCACGTTGCAGAATGATGCTGAGAGATGGTCACTGATTTGTTAATATGAGACACTGCACAGCAAATAGGTGTGTTCATGAGCTGCAGAGGGCAGACCCATATAGGGACTATTTGTTTGATTTTAGGCAGTAAAAACAGAGCTGATAAGCACTTCTTAATATAATAAAGAACATAAAAGTAGATACACAGGGATATTATATATACTAGCGACTTGCCCATCAAAAAATGACGGCAATAGAATTGTAAGGCAGTCAATGCTGTTTGCTACACAAAGTATTTTTTTTGTGTGAGTACCTTTGGCGCTCATTGCAAGCCTCGCACTGAGTGCCTTCGGTGCTCATTGCGAGCCTCTTGGTGTATGTTTGGTTATGAGAGCTCCTTTGGCGCTCATTGAGAGGTTTGCGCTGATGGCCTCTCCCCTGGTGTAGTTGTGGTCCTGAAAACACCGTTGGCGCTCCTTGTGAGGTGCATGCTGAGCGCCTTTAGCGTTTATTGTGATTCAGTTAATCATTTGTAAAGTTATAAATTAATGTACTTTACCTATTTGTAAGTAATATATGCATTAAGCAATGTGCTGAACACTGTAGGTTTGCACTGTTGTGGAGCTGAGGTGTAAGTGTCAGCAATGTGTGCAGTGTGTAGTGTAAATAGGCTGCGTGCGCGAGGGGAAGCCATTAGTGTAGCTGTGTACTTCCGCATTTTGTATTGGTAATGTTATTATTTTGAGGTTAGTGTAAAATGGCTGCGAGTGTGTATGTGTTAGGCGGGTGTGGAGCATTTAGCGCGCTTACTAATAGTGTATTTAGTAGGTCATACGGGTCTGTGTAAAAGGCGTATGCGCTTGCCGGTGTTTTGCGTGCTTAGGGGTAGTGTAGCCTCATTTTTTTTGGCGGACATTTTTTCTCTCGCTTAGGGGATTTTTTTGCGGGTCATATATATATATATTTTTTGAAGTGGCGGTTTCCTTTTTTAATAGGCGATTTTTTCAAAGTGCTACGGGTCTCGCACTGTGTGTATTTGAGTTTTGTGTTCATGTGTAGTTCCGCAGGTTGTGGGTATGATGCGCAAGTCGTGCTGTGTCGTAGGGATGAGCGCCTATGACGCTCATCTCCACCAGTGCAGTGAGTGCCTTCGGCGCTCCCTGCCTAAGTCGTACAGGGTGGTAGCCCGCAGTTTTAACGTTGCGTTACCAACGGATTTTGCCAAGGTCGCACTGCTGAGCACTATATATGTGATAGTAACATCCAGGATCCTTCTATATCCCTGTATGAAATAAACCTTTTTGTCATTGAGCAGAATCGCCTACACATGATATAATAGGTCACATCTATGTAACTATTATATCAATACACAGGTAAAATTCAGTTTGTGAGGATCTGTCCTGATCTAATAAACAAACACCAAACACTTCCAACTTCAGATCATGGCCTCTTGTTCTTGCTCCTCTTTTCTTCAAGACATTTCCCTCTTCAACCCTATTAAAACCTTTGATATATTTTATGGTTTGTGTCATATCCCCTGTCCCTTCTGTTCTCTGATCTATACAGAGGAAGGCTTCCTAGAATTTCACCATTAAAAGGAGCTTTATATATTAGTGATGGAGCTAGTGAATGGAGGGCCCCGGGGCCAAATAATTTGAGGGCCCCTTTCCACCTTCCCTATGCACCCCATTGGAGTCAATATCAAAGCCAAAACTGTATCTTTCTATAAAGTGATTATCTGCCATTCTCATCTGATAAGTTAAGAATCATTCTTTACTGACCGTGGCAGAGGGTCCCTACCCTGTTATGGGCCCTTTGCACCTGCTGCACCACTGTCATACCTAGTGAAATAGATTAAAACATTTGATTTTTTTCCAGTGAATGTATTAAGTCCGTGGTTATATCGTGGTACATACCGTATATTCCAGCAGATCCTCACAGTCTGTGCAAGAACCTTTAGTTTCTCCCTATATCAGCACTTTTCAGATTATTATTATCATTATTATTATTATTTCCTTTATTTGTTACAAGCCAACATATACCATAGCACTATACATGGGTTAAGTACATGGCAAAAAATAAATTAACCCTTTTTAAAGAATGGAGGGCCCTGTTTTTGAGCTTATAATCAAATGTACATAGAGCTTGATTCCAACGCACCCACAACAGATTGAAAACTCAAAAACTTACAATCAAATGAAATCAATTTTTTATTTCACTATTAATTAACATTAAAAATACAGATGCAAACAGCAGTAGAAGATATCATTTAATACTACAGTTGCTGTCAATAACTGTCTGGGCAATTTGTGTCAATTATGCAGCCCGATGACCCATGATGACCCATGATGACCTAGGATGATTGTGTTTGTCTTTAGGACAACAGAGCACATGATAAGGAGAGAGGTGACAGGGGACTGTGGCAGACAGTGGAGGAGCTTGAGAAAGGAGGGTCCTGGTGCAGAATAATGTGGCGCTGCCTTGCCCCTTCTCTATATCTAGGGAAGGGTCAATAAAAAAGCCCAAACTATATGTAGATGGCAAGATCACCCCTATAGTGATCAGATCACCTTTCTATAAACAATAATTACTTTGCCCATCGCTGATGCTGCCAGTTGCAGAGGTCCCACCAGCTGCACCAATAGTAGTGTCTATTATTGTGTGGAGTTATATCTTTAAATGATATTTTCTGGCTAAAGCCATTCTTTTATTATAATTATTATTATTATTATTATTATTATTATTATTATTTGTAATGTGCCAACATATTCCATAGCGCTATACAAGGGTTAAGTACAAGCTAAAAAACATTTTAACGCATTGCACAGAATGGAGGGCCCGTCTTTGATCTTAAAACCAAACGCACATAGAGCTTGTTCGAGGAGCACCGACACAAGATTGAAAACTCGCAAACTTGCTGGCGTTTGCACATGCATTTTAATATTAGTCAATTGTGAATTACACATAGATTTAACATGAAAAGTGCTTCCACTGGCCATTTAATGGCATTTTAATAACATTAAGCTTCCTTAGACTGTATCTTCTCCTCGGTCTTATCCCTCAGTCTTAGATCAAAGTCAATCTATTCTCTATTCTTTGTAACTGATGGTGAACTAACTTGAAAGATGCCTACACTGGCCCTTTAATGATCCTCCACAGGCAATAATAGAGCTCTAAAGCAATAAAGCCATCAGATATAAATAGTTCCCAGCCGGTGTTTGTAGGCGTTGATGCTCCGACTCCACTTTCCTCTGTAGTCACTTTTACACGTCAGCAGGTGTCGGTCTGGCAGGAGATGAAAGGATTGGGGAGGCTGGACCTGTATAAATAATACACTCAGGAACACTTCAGGAAGAAGGATGGGCCGATGAAACGATCCGATCAAAGCTGGATCCAACCCAGCACCGAGTCCAGATTACATAGCTTGGGCAGAAGCTATCACAGGGTCTCCAGCACAGGGATGGTATAAATACTGGGTCAGTATCACGTTAATTAAAGGAACTTCAACACCTCAACAAAAATGTTGCTTCATTTTAAAGATAATTGAAAAATAGCTATATATTAGGTTAGTTCTGTGGACATGATAACCCACTCTGAGAGCAGCCTCTTTTTGCCACTTGTGCTCTTCAAATGAGTGACCCAGCTCCGAAATACCAGGCAATTCTACCCTGAACAGGAGAAACCGCAAACCACAGACGCGTTTCGGCCTTTATGGGCCTCGTCAGTGAGGTGCAGCTGAACTCCCTAAGGCAAACTGAGCAAGGGGTCCACGTCTGGTGTCACCTATCACCCTTAGGCAAACTAATCCCTAAGGGTCATTTGCATAACCAAAACAACAAAGTCAGAGAACGATCCAACCTTAATAGGTTCATTCTTTGGACATGATAAGCCACTCTGAGAGCAACCTTTTAGCTTTATCTTTTAACCACTTGTGTCCTTCACTGGGAGAAATATCCTGTAGTATATCAGTCTGGTCTCACTCAGTAGTGTGATCCAGTCCCAAAATACCAGGCAATTCTACCATGAACAGGAGAAACAGCAAACCCCAGACATATGTTTAGGCCTCTCTTGGGACTCGTCATTGAAGGGCACAAGTGGCTAAAAGAGGTTGGTCTCAGAGAGGGTTATCATGTCCATAGAACTAACCTACCTATTGAAGTTGGTTCATTCTCTGATTGAGCACCTTTGACTTTGTTATTTTATATATTATACTAGCCATTTTTCACTAAAGTAAATGATTCTGAGATATTCAGCGTTGTTTTTTAAACTCATTTATGGTAATGTGCTGCTCCATGTGATAATTAGTAGCTCAGAGTGTGGAGGAGGGGTATGACTGAATGATAACATTGCTTTTGCTACGAAAGAAACAAACACTGAGATTGTGTTACTAAATAACACATCCAACAGCTAATTAGTATTCACCAACAGCTAATTTGCATAATAATGCCGCACAAGTAATGCAGTATAACTCTGGGATGATTAAAACAGCTAATTCCTAAAATCTGATCTATAACGGTGACCATCAGAGCAGAGTTTAATACTCCTTCCTAGGAATTTATCTCAATTTGTATCATTTAGAATTTACCTTTTTGTAAACTTGTTAATGTTAATGTAAGTTTTCAAAGCTTTAGACATAATTTTATAAATATGTTTTTATTGGAAGATTTATTTTCGCAGTGGAAGGGACACCTGTATCTTTACCCTGACTGATACAGAAGCCACCTTGTGGGTAGTAAACCTGTGGATCATCACAACAACTAATCCGCATATTGCAAATCAGAGGAGATCTAAAAAGGTTGAACTTGATGGATTAAATTATTTTTTCAACCTCATTTACTATGTGACTATGTAACTTTTTTCTATTTCTCCCTTGTTTTCTTACATATTCTGAGATCCTCGAGCTCCGGTGTTATCTTGTTCTACTCAAGCCATGTTTTATCTGAACAATCAAAATTCAGATACACCTAGTAAAATCCAAGAACCTTCTATATCCCTTTAAAAGTATTGCAATGTTTACATTAGCATATTTTAAAACATTATTACAGTTTCTCATTTTACTTTATACCAGGGTGGTCACAATGCGGCCCTCCAAAGCTTTTATATACCCCCCCATCTCCCCCACGCACACATACACACACACACTCTCCTAAATGAGCACTTTGTCTGCACTTATAAAAAATCTTACAATACCCGCAAAGCTCCTGATATAAAACTGCTCCTCCCTCCTTCTCTGTTTCTCCCTAGGCACCACTCCGACCCCCTGATCCTCAACCCTCTTGCAATTACTTTTACTACTCTCAGTGTTTTATACCATTACACATTAAAATAAACATACCCAACAGCACTAGATGAACATTAGATGCTCTGACTATGATTATCCTGGCACTGAGGATGTAGTGAGTTAGTAGAATAGACACCGCTTCATGTGCCAGCTTAATTATATTCTGATATATTACTAATTGAATGATAAATACATAATAATACTATTATTATTATTATTATCCTTTATTTGTAATGTGCCAACATATTCCGTATCGCTATACAGGGTTAAGTACAAACCAATTTTTTTATCACATTGCACAAGTATGGGGGCCCCTGTTATTGAGTTTAAGATCAATCACACATAGAGCTTTCCCCAAAGCACCAAAAGATTTATAACTTACAGTCTAAAGGGTACGGGTGAGATAAAGCGGGGATAGAGGCTGAAGATGGTGAGCTTCTTTAAACAGATACATTTTTAGTGAGGTTTTGAATGATTTGAGGCAAGAGGATAGTCTAATGGAGCGAGGCAGGGAGTTCCAGAGAATAGGGGCAGCACAAGAAAAGGAGTGAGAGGAGGGGATGAGAGAGAAGAAAAGAAGAAGATTGTTAGCAGAGCAAAGTTATTTTGTTGTTTGTAAATAAATATGTAATTTTAATACTATTTCTGATATTTGCGTCCCAGTAAAGACGAGCACCCACGTAAAAATATTGCTTTAAATTTTAAGTTACACAATGGTCACTTTGTTTATTAGTCTTTTTATCTGCAGTTAATTGTTGGTAATAATGACTAACAGATATTTATTTTACTACAGAAACTAAAAAAAAATTATGATATATTTTTTTTGATTCTACTGCCTTCCCCAGAGGAGGCCCCTTGTGCTCTGCACCGCCTGCACCAGTAGTAGCTCCGCCCATGCTTTGAAATCATTTAAAAGGAAGAAAGACACCAGGACGGATAATAATTTCTGCCCCTGTTTGTGTTGTAGTTAAACCCACCCTATATTAATCAGGTCAGACCACCCTGTTCTCCATCTTCTATTAATTTACAGTAACAATATTTTGAGCGATACAATATTTATCAGCATTGATTAAATGTATCAAATTATATCTTTATATAAACATTCGATTTGGAAAATAATTTCTCTAAAGTGTAAAAACAAATATGCTCAAAATACAAAAGAGTGTACGTAGAAATACACTGGAAAGACCCCACCCCACGAGTGACTACAGCACTAGCACCCAGATCACACGCCCAGTAACCAATCCCACGCTTCCGACCTTACATAGCGATGGTAAGTCCCTGGCTTCAATCGTGTGGTCATTTTGGTTTTTTTGAGGTTTTTGCTTTTACTTTTAGCTACAACACTGATCATTTTGTGACTTCAGGGACTTTCCAAAACATTTTTGAATCATTCTTCTTTTTCGCGTCCTGGTTTGGTTCCTGCTCACATGATACTCTCACGTCTTGGCATCATCGTTCCTCATGATTAATACCCAAATTATTGGATTTCCTTCCAATCAGTTTGAATCTTCCGGAAATTATTTTTTTGTACTTGTTTGTTTGTTAACATTTTGTCTGATCCAATGAGCATTCCTATACAACAAGATAATTGTAACGTGTTACTGAGTTATTGTTATTATATTGTTGGAGAAGACGGCTTAGAGTCCATTGGCCTGCAAGAAGATCCAATAAATCAATACTTCAGGAAATCAAGACAAACTGTTCACTAGAAGGTACGATCATGAGGATGAAGCTCATATATTTTGGCCATATCATGAGACGGCAGGATTCCCTAGAAAAGACTCTGATGCTGGGAAAGATTGAAGGCACAAGAAGAAGGGGATGACAGAGGCGGAGATGGATAGATGAGGTCACTGAAGCAATGAACATGAACTTGATGGAGCTCAGAGGGGCAGTGACTGAGAGATGTACTTGGCGTAGTGTGGTCCATAGAGTCCCAGAAAGTCGGACGTGACTGAACGACTAAACAACAACAACGAGTTATTGATTGTTAATAAAATACATATTAATTGAAGTATTAATTAATTAATTTAAGTTTGTCTCATATCAAATAATTATATTTAGGAATTCTGTATATTTGTAATTCAAAGCACAAATGAAATTGCTTATGTGAGCTCCACCCCCAAAAGAAAGCGTCCTAGCCAATGAGCTGTGTGGAGCTGTGTCCCAGCCAATCAGCTGGCTGCCTCCTGAGCAGCATTGTCTCAGCCATGGAATGAGAAATAAATACATTGTTGTACCTGCCTCTGATTTGCCATAACTAGTTATGACTTTTATGCTAATTTACCTTGGACTTTTATGTGAGTTCCTTCTACAAAAAAAATGCCTGAAATCTTAGAGAAAGTTTATTATTGTTTATTTTGGGATATTTTCATGCAAAAAATGTTTTCTTACACTATGGATTCCCTTCTATAACATTCATCATAATCCAGGAAACTTCCAGATACCTTAACGTCATCTGGAGGCTGATACGATAGTCTTGAAGATAAATGTCACATTGAACATTGCAACTAGGAATCATGATGTAACATTTTTAATTAGTGATCAATACATAATTAGCACAATTAGCTCTGCTTGTTAGGTGATTATACATGACCCTGTAACAGTATAAACCTGTAATCAATGCTGATAATGACATTTTCCTGGTACCAATAATAGTCTAATAACCTACCATTGAGGGATATTCTTCTAAACTGTCGGGGTTTGTGATGGCGATATCCCCCCAGGATATAGTACATAGTAAATACAGGGTCTACACCAAAGCCACTGTAATGCTTAGTAAATTTCCCCCATTATTAGGCACCCAGAAATGTTTGAGGCCAATCTGTATTTTATGGTTTGATTCCTTTTATAAAGACATTACAAGAAAGGAAGATGTTTTATACCATTACCGTGATAGAATTGTACAATGTTACAGAGGCTATTTTACATACCAGTTTGATCAATGGTATCAGCAGCTTCAATTAAAAAACCTGGAAATATAACTTTGCATCAGTGTCAATCACTTCTGATTTACTGATTTATGCAGCTTTATGGAGAAATCAGAAATAGTCCAGTATTAACCCTCGGGCGCTGGATTCAGGCCACATTTTCATCATATACCTATGTCAGCACCTGTTGGTAAATCCTAATGATTGAGTCACTTATTGATAAATCTGTACCCAAACAATATGTCCTAAATATGTGGCCTGGATCCGGCTCCCGAGAACCAACCTGCCCTGGACTGACTGACCATCAGACGGAGGCACTTACATTATAGGGATTACAAGTACAGTTTTAACCCAATGTTGTAATGTTTAAACCCAAATGTGCTACAATGTCAAAATAAAGTTAGTATCACAATTTTATTAATTGAATATTATTGAAATAAATCAATTTATGTGCAGTAAACATACAATTAATTTGTATGTCATTTTTTTCTGATCCACCCACCAAACATGTGCTAATTCCTTCCTTTTGTTTTCTTTATATCAGATGGCTTTAGACTGCAAACAATGCAGACTGGCAGCATGGAGTAACTATGAGCAACCGTTACACGTGTTGAGATGAGAAAGGCTGATTGACAGATAAAAATTATAAACTTTGGTGGAAGTTTACTTTAAAAAAAAAAACGTTCTAACTGTGCAATGGGGAAATGTCATCAAAAACTGCCAGGACTAATGTAAAGCTCATTAGTTTACAACGATTATAAGTTTTTAAACGTGTAAGGTGCTATGAGTGAAGCGCTTTGCATATTTGATTTTAAGCTTAAAGACAGAGCCCGCCATTCTTTGCACTGTGTTAATATTGTTTTTTACTTGTACTTAACCCCTGTATAGCGCTACGGAATATGCTGGCGAGTTACAAATAAAGGATAAGAAGAAGAATAGGGCGCAATCCGGAGAAAGTAACAGACAGAATCCACTGACAAAATAAAATAGAATCCCATAGTGCAAAATAATTACATATATAGGAGGTCCCCGGGTTACAGACGCCCCAACTTACAAACAGTCCCTACTTAAGAACGGCCTCAGAGGACTTTTTGTATGAGATTATGTTCTGTTTGTTTCAATTAAAAGGAAGCGCACAGTAGATTCTATACCTTATTATGATTTCACTGTATTATGATTATCATATATGAGCCATTATAGTATTTTTATTATTATTATTATTCATCAGAGATCCGAGTTACATACAAGTCCAACCCAGGGACGGATCTCGTCTGTAACGCGGGAACCGCCTATAAAAGTTACAAATGCAAAGGTGTGTTTTTTGCTTTCTAATATAAATTTGAACAATATCAAGTTGTTTTAAAAAAAATATATATATCACTTTAAGTAGCCCTTTCATTCCAGGTGTCAGTGCCCCCTTTACTTTGGTAGAGGGGGCCCCATCACCCCCAAACTTGGCTCCCCTGTCCATCCACACTCCTGCTGGACATCATGACCTCTGATTGTTTTCCTTCCCGAGTGGTGATTTCTGGCCGCCTCCTCTGCGCCTGCACTTTGTGACCTGTGAATTCATTACTCTCCAGTTTGGGGGCTCACTGCCAAAACATAGGCCAGGGGGGCAGGGGGGGGGGGAAGAAAAACACACATACAGTGTCTGGGGGGGGGGGGGTACATCTCTGTGCTGGCTTCTGATGAACAAAATGTTTTGTTTTTTTAACCGGTCAGTTCAGGAGGACTGGACACGATATCCAGTTACATATTTATAGGCAGGTTCTCGGATCCAACCGGCCAAAACTGCTGAGTTGTGCAGAAAAAATGCCGCGTTGGCAAAGTGCCAGATGTACTAAAGGGTAAAGTGTTCAGGAACTCTCAGAAATGACAAATGTTAGTACATAAGCCCCATAATATATAGGAATTGGGGAAAATACATGTGGGTACATGTATTGCATCTTGTCTTGTTTTTGCATATTTGTAAAGTTTGCAACAAACTAACAACAATAAAAGCTGTTTAAGCTACAGATATAAAGCCTTATTAAATTGCAATTAGGCCAATTGAATAGGGCTTTATATAAGCACATAGCACGTAACAGATGTTTTTAGTTAGTGAACTTCTATCCAAAATCAAGGTCTTCACTAACTAAAAACTTCTGTAAAAAAATATGCTCTGTGCTTATATAGAGCCCGATTCAATTGGCCGAATTACAATTTAATAAGGCTGTTAATACACAAGTTTCACTTTATCAACACTTTGTGTATTAAATGCACCGTATTATTATGTTATCTATCTGTGGAGGGAGAGGTGGGGATGAGTAATTAATAGTTACTTTTACAATGTGACTCCTACCTCGTCTGCCATGATAAGATGCAGGTAGCACCCCTCCCCCCGCAGGCACTTCCAGGGATAACTTCAAGCTCTGCTCCGACAGAGATGTAAACTCTCCTTTCATTAGTGCAGCCTTCACCAAGGTATCATGGACACCTTCTGAGACCAGTAAAGCCAAATATATATTTTCTAATTAGAAAAAAATTAGAAATTATGACATTTTATTTTGTTTGCATTGTTCAGTTGTGTTCAACTCTCTGTGACCTCATGGATCATAACACATCATGCTGATCCACTTGGCATTCCTGGCAAAGATACTGGAGTGGGTTGCCAATTCCTTCTCCAGTGGGCTGCAAAATACAGCTTCTGATATTCCTAGGTGGTTTCCCATCCAAGTACTGACCAGGCTCAACCCTGCTTGGTTTCAGGGTGGTATGACCTCTTGGATCCCTGCCTGGAATCTAACCCAGGTTGCAGCAGTGAAAGCACCAGATCCTAACCACTGGACTACCAGGGAACCCTTTTTAGCTCTTAATTAAACTCAAACATTTATTTTGGATCCTGTTTATACAACTGGGTTAAACCTTTTTTATCCCCTGTGTGAGACCGCTGTACAATGGTCTGACAAAGGATGTGATGAAATAAGGAAGATTCATAAAGGTTTTAATTAGAATAAAATAAAGTTTGATACCTCTTTTGGACCCTGGAGGCATCCATAATACTATGGTGCAAGCTATGACTGTGACAGAGGCATTTAGACCAGTGCTTGCTTTTCCCATCTGGCCTGTGAAGTGGAAGGGGTGTGGTGTCAATGTCAATCAGATATAGCAAAGCCCACTGACTACTCCCTCTGCTAATAGATAAAAAAAACACACAACCTCATGACCCAACTCTGATTTTTAAGTCCTTTAAGTATCCCCAATGCTTCTGCTCTGATCACTCCATAATATATATTTTTAAAAACAGAGAGGACTTTAAAAAAAAAAAAAAAAAAGATTGAATATTTACATAAACACACATACTATGTTGCTTTTTTATGCTTTCTTTCTTTCTCTTTTAATTCTAAGATGGTCTAAGATGATGTATTTTTCTTAGAAGGGCAGATTGGTATGGTATCCCTAGTATATAGAAACAAAACTTCACAATTAAAGTATTATAGGGGTCACATTTTCTACATTGTCTTTTGAAGAACTATATTTTAAATCAAACAACACCATTTTGGTTTCTGCTAATTAACTTCCTGAGATGGAAGGAGACCTTGAATGCAGAGTAAGATTCTGTCTGCACAATGGGAGTATTATCGGGACTAATGAGAATAATATTAGTTTGCAAGGACATCCCCTTCTGAGAAACTAGCAAATAGAATCAGGTCGTAAAAGAAAAAGGAACCCTACAATAAGGAGTGATTGCACAGAATTGTCAAAATTCAAATATAAAGATTATATTTAATTGTTTATTTGTTTACTAAAAAGTTTAGTAAATTAAGAGAAAATATGGGGTAAAAACTGACCGCAGTCATCCTCTAACTGACCAGTATGGGATGCCCAGCCTTAGAAAAATGACCGGCAAACTGAAATATCCTTCATTCCCTGTGCAGCAGACAACTAGTTAATTAGGCAGCTGGTGATGTTACTAATTGGTTAACTGATCACCACCTACTTTCCTTTAATAACTAACATATTAGAGGCGTTGCCCACGGGCCTCTCATTATAGAGTCTGCAGTAATGGCAGAGCCCACTAGACAATTATCTGCACAGATTTACCTTTCTTCCAAGTTTAGTTCCCACAAAGGAACCTGTTACTGGTCCCACAGGATTTCAGTCTTCCCCTAAAACGCGTTAATTCCCCGGGTACGGCATCTATATCTGAGAATCGCCCAGTGCCAACTGTCTCTATGGCTACTGGGAGTCTGTGGGAACGCCAAGCCTAGAGCCAGGAGGCCTCTGGGTAATGTGATACCAGGCAACAAGGCAACAAGGGGGCTGGAAGAGAGACAGAGGAGGGGCAGGGGGGGCATCTGGGACAGAAAGGAATTACAGGGCTGTGTATATATGTCTGCAGTAATGGAAGGTATTGTAATTATTGTGTAAGTCAGATCTCCATATATATATATATATATATTGGACAAATATTTATTTATTCTAACAAGTTTTCGAGAATATTCTCCTCTTTAGCAGTACTGAAAAGATGCCCCAGGAAAATATCTGGTTAATCAACTGGATTACTGGACAATCCCGGCTACCTCACTCTATATATATATATATATATAGCCATGCTGCTATACTCCCAGGGCCAACTACAGCCCACTGCACAACCAAACCAGCAGCTCATTTATTAAAAATGTCCTAACTTGACCCAGCAGTACCACAACTATCTTTTATTTTGTACTGTTTTCCAATTCTATACATTGTCCAATCTGACTGTACACTTTTTGAATTGTCTTCTATTCTCTTTCACTCTCAGCTTTCACTCACCTCCTGTCCCATCCAAATCCTGCAGCCTTATTAAATTGTGATTTGGCCCATTGAATAGGGCTCTATATAAGCACAGAGCATATTTTTTTTACAGAAGTTTTTAGTTTGTGATCTTCTATACATAAGCAATGTCTTTACTAACTAAAAACGTCTGTAAAATAATATGCTCTGTGCTTATATAGAGCCCTATTCAATTGGACAAATCGCAATTTAATAAGGCTGCTGATCTGTTACTTTTGCCCAGGTTTCTCCCACTCCCTGGAAAAAGGACAAAGGGCCTCATTCAATTGCAATTTGGCCAATTGAATAGGGCTCTGAATAAGCACATAACATATTTTTTTTAAAGACTTTTTAGTTAGTAAGCATCTATCCAAAAGCAAGGTTTTCACTAACTAAAAATGTCTTAAAAAAAATATGTTATGTGCTTATTTAGAGCAATATATATCTTTAGATCATAAGTCTTCGAGTTTTAAATCTTATGTGCTTTAGCGACAGCTCTGTGTACACTTGATTTTAAGCTCAAAGACAGGGTCCCCTATTCTTTTTTTTCTCTTTTCTTAATTGTGTTAATATTGTTTTGACTTGAACGTAACCCTGTTTAGCGCTACGGAATATGTTGGCGCATTACAAATAAAGGAAATATATATAAATATATATATATATATATATATAAAGAGTGAGGTAGCCGTGAATGTCCAGTAATCCAGTTGAATAATCAGAGTATTGCAGTGAATAGTGATACCATTTCTATTGGACAAACGTATTCATAATAAAGAGACTCGAGAGATAATGCCTCTCTTTATCAAGTCAAAAAGCGATTTATAATGTACACAGACACACACATATATATATATATATATATCATATGTAGTTCTCAGCAGCGTGGGCTTGCCAAAAAATGTTGGTAACGCAATGTTAAAACTGTGGGCTCGCAAAGCTAGCCGTAGGCTCATCCCTACAACCCCGTATGACTTTGGCAGGCGTTCACTGGGCTGGTGGAAATGAGCACCATAGGCGCTCATCCCTATGACCCTGTACGCATTAAGCATCATAACCACGACCCGCGGGACTACAGAACAACAGAAAACTAACATACACAATTCAAAGTGCGAGACCCGTAGCACTTTGAAAAAATCGGTTGAAAAAGAAACCGCCACTTACAAAATACAAACTTAACGCCGAACCGCGCACATAATGGGCACAACAAATACAAAAAGAAACATAACAAAAGCATCACACACAGCACAGGGGGACAGCCAGGATGTCCGGGATTGAGGTTGCACGCAAATTTAATTTGAATTTGCAGAGTTTCACCACTCGAAAATCGCCTAAGCAAGAGAAAAACCCAAACGAGGCTACACAAACCCTAAACACGCAAAACCCAGCCAGGCATATACGACTTTTACCCAGCAACGTACGAGGTACAAACTACACTATTAGGAAGGACGCAAAATGCTCCAGACCTGCGTAACACATACAGACTTGCCGCCATTTTACAACACTAACTTGCAACTACTAACACTACCAATCTAAAATGACGCATTACACAACTAAAGAAACGGTTTGCCCTTGCGCACGCAGCCTATTTACACTACACACTTGCCACATTGCTGACACTTTCTCCTCAGATCACTAACAGTCCAAATGTACATTGTATGCTGCAGGAACATCAGAGATTCTTAGCTCTTCAGGATATTGATTCCTATATATATTTATTACAAATAGGTAAAGTATATTGATTTATTATTTAATGAATTAACTAATTATTATACAAAAATATATTTATATAAAAAAAAACAGAGCAGAGGAGAGACTCGCTTTGCCAATGGCGCTCAGCGCGGAGCTCACAATGAGCGCCAAGGGTGCTCAGAGGAGCAAAAGTACACGAGGGGAGAGGATCGCAAAGAGCGCCAAAGGTACTCAGAGGACTAAAAGCCTTACATTGTGTGTCAAACAGCATTACCTGCCTTACACTTTTATTGCAGCCATTTTTTGACGGGCAAGTCGCTAGTATATATAGAAATATGAGATTAATTGAACTTGAGTGTTTAAGTTAGTAGAAGGCTGGATGAATCCTCCAGTCCGGATCTATTTTTCGATCTGACTCCACTCGGATTTACTCTTCTGTTTCTTGTAATGTGACCTGAGGAAATCCATTGGGTATATCTAAAGAATGGTGTAAAATTGTGGTTAAATGAGGATAACTCTGATTAGGAGGGTTTTGAATGAGATTAATTGTGAATTCTAATAACAATAATAACACTTTGCAACAAATTAAAAAGACGCCAAACTGTAAAGACTTGAGATTTGTCTGCTGCTGAATCATGAATTTATTACAAAGTAGTATATATGTATATATATAATGTAACATTGTAACGTATGTTGTAGCGACATTGTTACATTCACCAGCTGAGACCTCTCATTGCTCCAGTTATCAGGCCAGACTGTTGTAATGCTACATTTATAAACTAAATATTGATAATTAATTGCATGCCTTTAGTTTATTAATAAATAAATATATAAATACAGTTATTTTGCTCAGAGAGCTGTCTTTGCAGTGATCATTCATCTCTTCTGGTCATGGGTAGGGGCTAAGTTTGCTGATACCTCAACTCTTTCTTAGAAAAGCTTGCAATCACTTTAAAAAATAGCAAATAATATCTTAAGCAGCCGCACAGCACTTAGGCTGCAATGAGCGCCAAAGGCGCTCATTGCAGCCAGCCCTCAGGGATCATAACACCCCCAGTACCTGTTTGCAAACCCCCAGTACACTGTGTCTTCTTCAGCCTTATCCTCCCTTTCCCCCTCTCCAATTACCTCCCTATCCCCTGCGATGAGCTCCTGCTGTTCTCTCTCCCCTGCAGCGCCGGCTTCTGGCTGTGTAGGAACCGGCATATGCTAATGAAGTGACGCGCTTGTGACGTCACTTCATTAGCATATGCCGAATTGGACAACCAGAAGCCGGCGCTGCAGGGGAGATAGAACTGCAGGAGCTCATCGCAGGGGATAGGGAGGTAACTGGATAGGGGAAGGGAGAGAAGAATGATAAGGGGGGGAAAAGGGAGCATAAGAGTGAAGGAGACACAGTGGGCCTCGCGATGAGCACCTACGGCACTCATTGCAGCCCAGGAGGGAGGAGGAGGGGAAGGAGGGAGGAGGATGGTAAGAAGGGAGGAGGATAAGGGGGGAAGGAGTAGGATAAGGAGGGAGGAGGATGGGAAGGAGGATAAGGGGGGAAGGAGACACAGGCGACAGAGAGGGGGAGAGTCACAGAGGAAGGAGGTGGGGGAAAGAGACACATGGGAGGACATAGGAGGAGAGGGGTGAAAAGAGACATCAGGAGGGAGGGGGGAGAGACATAGGGGAGAGGGGGGAAGAGAGCCAGGGGAGGGTGGAAGAGACACAGGGGAGGGAGAGGGGGGAAAGACAAAGGGGAGGGATGGGGGAAGAGTCACAGGGGAGGGATGGGGGAAGAGTCACAGGGGAGGGGAGAACAGACACAGGGGAGGGAGGGGGGAAACAAAGGGGGGTGAGAGGTCCGAAAGAGAGATAGGGGAGGGGGGAAGAGACACAGGGGATGGAGAGGGGCTAAAAACACAGGGGAGGGGGAAAAGGAGACAAAAGGGAGGGAGAGGAGGGGGGAAGGAAACACAAGGGAGGGAGAGGAAGGAGCAAAGGAGACACAAGGGATGGTGAGGAGGAGGGAAAGGAGTCACAAGGGAGGGAGAGGAGGGGGAAATGAGACACAAGGGAGGAAGTAGACAGGGGGGGGGACTCGCAACGAGCGCCAAAGGTGTTCACATTGGGTGCATTTGCAGGTTTAACTTTTTATTCCCGTCATTTTTGACAGGCAAGTAGTTAGTATAATAATAAGTATTACATTAAAGCCTGAAATGAATTTTACTTTTAAAAACATTTAGCCATTTTTAGTTATAGTTATTCAAAGAAACATTCTGTAAAAATAGGCCCTTTATGGTCTGTGACATCTCTTCTTACATTAAAGGGACACTGTAGTCCCACATTTTCAATGAAGAACTTGTTAATAAAGGGCCACATGTTTTTAGAACATTTTTTTACCATATATTGTGAATAATTATAAGCAGACATGTCCATCTGAGTTGGTGTTATGTCTCAAATTCCAAGGCTCCTCTCTGCTAGACGGGTGGCAATGCAAAATCACATGTATGTGGTATAATAGCAGAAATGTTAATTCACTGAGTGGCAGGAACCTGAGCTCAGTCACTACGGTTCTCATATACCTGATATGAGATATATAATATACATATATATATATATAATCACAGATAGGGGACTGGTCTTACCAGAAAAATGGATATGGCCAGGGTTGCATGCGACTGCATAAATAGACAATTACGTTTAAAGTTTGTTTTAATTTTTTTGTACTCTGCTCACAATATCGGTACTGTTTCTTTAAAATAGCATAATAAAAATGTTGGGCTACAGAGTCTGTTTAATGAAGAGGAAATGGATTTCAGTTCTATATTTATCTCATAAAAGACAATGGGAATTTCTGCAGAACACCCCAGGCTGCCAGACGTTCCCTCTAATCCTGGGTGTGTCCCATTAATGTCCCCATTATTTCTTGGCTCACTGCCAGGGAAGTCATGCTTTTCTGTTCCGGGAACTCCTCACTGTTGGCATCTCTTGCTCCAATGACTGAGTTTGTAGACACTACAATTTGATTGATTGGTCAGCAAAGCATTACTCACTAGGGGCCTCATTCAATTACGATTCAGACAATTGAATAGGGCTCTATATAAGCACAGAGCATATGTTTTTTACAGATGTTTTTAGTTAGTGAAGACCTTGCTTTTGGATAGAAGTTCACTAACTAAAAACTTCTGTAAAAAAAAATATGCTCTGTGCTTATATAGAGCCCTATTCAATTGTCTGAATCTCAATTGAATGAGGCCCTAGGTTGGTAGCAGAGGGTTTAATGTCTAATTAATATAAGCAACATAAGAAAGTCTTAATCTCGGGTGTGTGTGAGGATAAAAACTCAAAGGTCAGGGCCCAGACCACAAGGTCATGGTTTTGTGGGACTGAATCACTTCTTCTATTAAATCACTATGTTGGGTGGGATGATTCCCAAACCCTCACATGCTTTCTAAATATAACACCACATATAAGATTATTATTCAGACTGTTTAATCCACCCATTGGGCAAAGAGGGTGCGGACTACAGGGAAATTGGGTCAGGTACCACAAAGTATGGAAGAGATACAACAGAGGGTATAGGGTTGGTATCTGGGGGAGAGTATGATTCGGTTCAATTGACCATGGGATGGGGGGAGGGGGCTGGGGACCATAGAGGATATGGTCTTAGGTACAAGGTGAGGAAAGAGGTCATTACTACATGGGACGAGAGGTTTGGATAGGACAAGCTCAGAGTAACATAGGATATATGGTGAAATACAGTATTTGCTAGTTGGGAGGAAATGCCTATGGGACAGAAGGGGCTATGTACCCAGACATGGAGTTGTAGCATAGGAAAGTAAAGGGTCTCTGGTACCATAGTAAAGAAGAGGAGTGGACAGATAGTGTACATCAGAGTAGAAAATGCCACAATGCAGAAGGTACCATGGATAACTAGGATGTGCCATGGTGTAAGAAGAGGTTATGTATAAAAGAGGAGTGGGCGAGCTTGCACAAAGAAGAAGGGGATGTCTACCACAGAGTAAGAGGAGCCTGGTACTATAGAAGAGAAATGGTTATGTACCACAGTGGGAGTAGGATTACATATTACAGGGGATGAGGAGAAGAGTTTAGGTATCACAGAGGAGAGAAGAGTAGGTGTCATGGAGGAGAGAAGGTATCGTGGAGGCGAGAAGAGTAGGTGTAATGGAGGAGAGAATAGTAGGTATCATGGAGGAGAGAAGAGTAGGTGTCATGGAGGAGAGAAGAGTAGGTGTAATGGAGGAGAGAAGAGTAGGTATCATGGAGGAGAGAAGAGTAGGTATCGCGGAGGAGAGAGGAGTAGGTGTCATGTAGGAGAGAAGAGTAGGTGTCATGGAGGAGAGAAGAGTAGGTATCATGGAGGAGAGAAGAGTAGGTGTAATGGAGGAGAGAAGCGTAGGTATCATGGAGGAGAGACGAGTAGGTATCATGGAGGAGAGAAGAGTAGGTATCGCGGAGGAGAGAGGAGTAGGTATCGCGGAGGAGAGAGGAGTAGGTGTCATGGAGGTGAGACGAGTAGGTATCATGGAGGAGAGACGAGTAGGTATCATGGAGGAGAGAAGAGTAGGTGTAATGGAGGAGAGAAGCGTAGGTATCATGGAGGAGAGACGAGTAGGTATCATGGAGGAGAGAAGAGTAGGTATCACGGAGGAGAGACGAGTAGGTATCATGGAGGAGAGAAGAGTAGGTGTAATGGAGGAGAGAAGAGTAGGTATGATGGAGGAGAGAAGAGTAGGTATCGCGGAGGAGAGAGGAGTAGGTGTCATGTAGGAGAGAAGAGTAGGTGTCATGGAGGAGAGAAGAGTAGGTATCATGGAGGAGAGAAGAGTAGGTGTAATGGAGGAGAGAAGCGTAGGTATCATGGAGGAGAGACGAGTAGGTATCATGGAGGAGAGAAGAGTAGGTATCGCGGAGGAGAGAGGAGTAGGTATCTTGGAGGAGAGAGGAGTAGGTGTCATGGAGGTGAGACGAGTAGGTATCATGGAGGAGAGACGAGTAGGTATCATGGAGGAGAGAAGAGTAGGTGTAATGGAGGAGAGAAGCGTAGGTATCATGGAGGAGAGA
Source organism: Discoglossus pictus (assembly GCA_027410445.1). NCBI lineage: Eukaryota > Metazoa > Chordata > Amphibia > Anura > Alytidae > Discoglossus > Discoglossus pictus. Next base: position 188,725,447 of record CM050170.1, on the reverse strand, counting down.
CGAGTAGGTATCATGGAGGAGAGAAGAGTAGGTATCGCGGAGGAGAGAGGAGTAGGTATCGCGAAGGAGAGAGGAGAAGGTGTCATGGAGGTGAGACGAGTAGGTATCATGGAGGAGAGACGAGTAGGTATCATGGAGGAGAGACGAGTAGGTATCATGGAGGAGAGACGAGTAGGTATCATGGAGGAGAGACGAGTAGGTATCATGGAGGAGAAAAGAGTAGGTATCATGGAGGAGAGAAGAGTAGGTATCGTGGAGGAGAGAAGAGTAGGTATCATGGAGGAGAGAAGAGTAGGTATCATGGAGGAGAGAAGAGTAGGTATCATGGAGGAGACGAGAAGGTTAGGTATCATGGAGGAGACGAGAAGGTTAGGTATCATGGAGGAGAGAAGACTAGGTATCGTGGAGGAGAGAAGAGTAGGTATCATGGAGGAGAGAAGAGTAGGTATCATGGAGGAGAGAAGAGTAGGTGTCATGGAGGAGAGAAGAGTAGGTATCATGGAGGAGAGAAGAGTAGGTATCATGGAGCAGAGAAGAGTAGGTATCATGGAGGAGAGAAGAGTAGGTATCATGGAGGAGAGAAGTGTAGGTATCATGGAGGAGAGAAGAGTAGGTATCATGGAGGAGAGAAGAGTAGGTATCATGGAGGAGAGAAGAGTAGGTATCATGGAGGAGAGAAGAGTAGGTATCATGGAGCAGAGAAGAGTAGGTATCATGGAGGAGAGAAGAGTAGGTATCATGGAGGAGAGAAGAGTAGGTATCATGGAGGAGAGACAAGTAGGTATCATGGAGTTGACAAGAAGGTTAGGTATCATGGAGGAGACAAGAAGGTTAGGTATCATGGAGGAGATGAGAAGGTTAGATATCATGTAGGAGGAGGTTTGGAGCAGTATAGGAGAAGGAGTTGAGCTAAAGCATTTGAAGTATACTTGGCAACATGGGAGAAGGTTCTTGAAACCCTGTAGGAAAAGGAGGTTATAGCAAACAGAATAGGATTGGACAAGGCTTTAGGAAGGAGGGGGCCGGGACCCTTGTCCGAGGGTTTAGATATCATACAGATCGGGGTGATACGTTTTATTGCTGTACAAAAATATTTTGAAGCATAACATAAATAAAAATAGTTCTTTCTCCTGGATATGTTATTTCTCTCTGCAGACTATATGTAATGTGCCCTCCTTGTATGGAAACTCCTTTCTGCATCAGCCGGCATCACAGGTCTAATAATCCCAAATGACACCCCAGCTCTGGAATGGTAACGGCACAACTGACACCAGATGCACCCCCCCCCCCCTCCAGGGACCCCCCATGCTAATCACTGCTCTCTGAATCCTTTGTCTATATCTGCCATTATATTAATAGTCTGGGACCCCCGGGGACCCAGTGTCTCTTCTTCCTTATAATATTATGTATCAGTTCTTGTTACTGTATTACACGTCATATTTATTTGTTACAGAATATCATCTTCTTTCTGCAATTTTGATGAATAATCACAGTGATAACTTTACAAATAAAGCATAATAATAATAATAATAATGCTAATAATAATAATAACTTATTTTATTGGACAAACATTTTATTTTGAGTGACAAGCTTTCTGTATCAGGTCAATAACAATACTGGTTTAGATGTTACCTTTGCATTAGAATTAATAGAAAATGATTACTGAGAAATAACAAGTCCATCAGCCCCATTACATTCCCCTAAGGTGTAAAACCGTAGCCCGTAATGTAGCCAGTAAGACTTACGGCTATTAAATTGGCCCTGAAAAGCAAGCCATTGCCGATTTCTCGGGTTTGGAGCGAAAAAAGGCTACGGGACGTGGAAAGTGAAACTTCGCAGCTGCAAATCCTTTGTTCCCTCAAGCCCGTAACCACTATGTTTCCAATCATGCCATTAAATTGCATCCAAATCACTGGCCTTCAACCCCGTAACCCGCAAATGGAGACCAAAGGCCAACTAGTGCTAGAGAGGACCCGCAAGGGGGGTAAAGTCCAATCTGTCGCACTGTAAATGCACATATACACATACTACTGTACTAATATTAAAAGGGAAAGTGATGTTATGTCTTAGAATTAATAGCACAACATTTTCAAGCCCGCAAATCAGCAAATCAGCCCAAGAAAATACTTTATCTCATGTTTGATTTCCATGTTATATCGATCCCAGCAATCAATGTTTTAATACATATAATGGAACTCGCATGGACTGGAATATCATATTTACGGCTTTATCAATATTGCATTTCTGTAATGTGGGTCGGATCGCAAGACTTTGAAATCCAACCTCCATTTTTGAGTGACGTAATTCTGACAATCTCATTTGCCATTGGCTCCATCTAAACCTGTAACTACGGGTTTGACTAATTGATCATTCGCATCCAACGTTCAACAAATGGTTTACGGATTGGGTCTCCAGGCTGTAACTCGCAGCATGTTCTAATTTAATAGCTCTGTAACCCTGCCAGATTTCAAGCCCGCAGCCAGAGAAAAACAAATATGCTTTAGACTTTCGGCTCTATGGGCCTCATTAAATTGTGATTCGGCCAATTGAATAGGGCTCTATATAAGCACAGAGCATATTTTTTTACAGTAGTTTTTAGTTAGTGAAGACCTTGCTTTTGGATAGAAGATCACTAACTAAAAATATCTGTAAAAAAAAAAAGCTCTGTGCTTATATAGAGCCCTATTTAATTGGACAAATCGCATTTGAATGAGGCCCTATGTGAGCAGCTTTTCTCCATATCCTATTAGATGCCCAGGGATAGAGAGAGGATCTGCCCAGGAGGCTGCCCAAAGATTTCTACTAACTCGGTCTTAGTTGCTTGCAGTGTCCATGCAGGGAAGGGAGTAGATACAAATTCAGGTCAGACTCCTGGGCAGATCCTCTCGCATTACTTGGACATTTAGGGGTGGAGTCAAAGAGATCTACTATAGTGTGAAATGTAAACTTTTAAAGCTACAGTGGTTTTGCTTCATCACATATTATTGCTAATCAGTTATTAAATAAAAAATAAAACCCTATTTTCTGTCAATTAAGTGGTCCCTTAACACTCATCACTGCCTACATATTATTAGTATTTATAATTGATTGGCTAATTTAGTATGATCAGTTTTTTTTTTTTTTTCTATAATGCGTCTTTATTTATAGTACTTCTTAAATTACTTAATTGCCTGACAAACCCTACAAACGAGTTGCAATTTCCAAAAAGAATTCTGTGGTTGGACTTGGCAGGAACTTCTTGTGTTCAGAGTTTAAATCTCTGCCATCATCCACATCGACAGAGCTAAAAGCTTTGATCCCGTAATATTACTCGAGCAGCCGTGATTATTGCTAATGAGCAGATTTCTAGTTCATGCCCATATTAGTGCAGTGCCAGGTCTTGGATCACTATCTTGTTGTGGTGAAGGTGCTTGTGCACTTCAATGAAGCTGTGAGCCATACCATATAGGGTCGCCCAAGATGGACAGGTCATAGCAGATAAATCATGGTCCACTGGAGAAGGAACTAGTACTCACTCAGGCCCTCATTCAATTGCAATTTGGCCAATTGAATAGGGGTCTAAATAAGCACATAACATATTTTTTTTAAAGAAGTTTTTAGTTAGTAAACATCTATCCAAAAGCAAGGTTTTCACTAACTAAAAACTTCTTTAAAAAAAATATGCTATGTGCTTATTTAGACCCCTATTCAATTGGCCAAATCGCAATTGAATGAGAGCCTCAGTTATTACATAGTTACATAGTTACATAGTAATTAAGGTTGAAAAAAGACTTTCAGTCCATCAAGTTCAACCTGTTAAGATCTCCTCTGATCTGCAATATGCGGATTAGTTATTAATTAAATTATTGATTACATAATTATTAATAGTATAGTATTGGAGGATGAATAAAGTTAGTCCATCAAGTTCAACCTTTTTAGATCTCTATTGATCTTTTTAATGTGGACTATTTGTTATTATTTGTTAATTGTTATTTGATCCAGAGGAAGGCAAACAGAAAAAAAAAAAACATTGAAACTTTGCCAATTGTCTCATAAGGGGAAAGAAAAGCAAAATTCCTTCCTGACCCCAGAAACTGGCGATCAAATTTCTCCCTGGATCAATATTCCTTTGCTAGTTATCTAGGATAGCCTTGAATGCCCTCTTTATTCAAAAATATATCTAACCCCTTTTTGAAGTTGTCTATCGAATTCGCTGTCACCACCTCCTTTGGTAGAGAATTCCACAGTTTAACCACCCTAACTGTGAAGAACCCTTTTCTTTCTTTAAGGTGAAATCTTTTTTCCTCTAACCTCAAAGGATGTCCTCTTGTCAGTTGAAAATCTCTTGCTACAAAAAGTTCACTTGACAAAGCCTTATATTGACCCTGGATGTATTTATATAACGTAATCATATCCCCTCGTAGACGCCTTTTTTCTAGCGAAAATAAGTTTAATTTTGTTAGTCTTTCTTCATAACTTAGCCCCTCCATTCCCCTTATTAGTTTTGTAGCCCTTCTCTGTATATTTTTTCCAGCTCGAAAATGTATTTTTTATGAAGTGGTGCCCAAATTTGACTCCATATTCCAAATGAGGGCGTACTAGAGATTTGTATAGTGGCAGAATTATATTTGCTTCCCTTGCTTCTATACCCTTATTAATACATGCTAATATTTTATTTGCCTTTGCAGCTGCTGCTTGGCTTTGAGCACTGCTACCTAGGCGGTTGTCCACAAGTAATCCCAAATCCCTTTCAATATCTGATACACATAGATTTGCTCCATTAAGATTATAAATTGCATGGCTATTTTTCCTTCCCAAATGCATAACCTTACATTTATTTGTATTAAATCTCATCTGCCATTTAGCCGCCCATTTCTGTAATTTATGCAAATCCTTTTGTAGGGAAAGTACATCATTATCTGATTTTATTACCTTGCACAACTTAGTGTCATCAGCAAAAATGGAGACACTACATACGAGTCCTACTTCAATGTCATTAATAAATATGTTAAAAAGGAGAGGACCTAACCTCATGGACAAGCACAACCAGAAATATAACGATTGTGCCAACAGTCCATTGGGTCACAATGAGTTGGACACAACTGAAAGATTAAACAACTAGTTTTCCTATGGGTAAAATTATCCTAGAGATGTCGTCTGTAGCCTCTGCAAAGCTTAGTGAATCTAGGCCATAGAGTAGCATTGAAGTCCCATTGAATTGGCGTGGCACAGGAATCTTGGCGCTCTCTGTTTTCAGGTTTACGTCTAATTGCTTGCGCTAGGGGTTCCATAGTGAGCGCAAATAATAAAGGTGAAAGTGGGCACCCCTGCCTAGTCCCTCTTTGAATTCTAATTTTAGCTTTAGAACCCAAGATTTTAAGTTCAAAGACAGGGCCTTCATTTTGACATGTGTTTTATATTGTATTTTTCTTATGCTCAATGCTTGTACAGCACTACGGAATATGTTTGTATTTTACAAATAAAGGATGATAATAATAATAGTAAGCTCTGTTTTTGCTGTCTAAAATCAAGCAAATAGTCCCTGTATGGGTCTGCCCCCCAGTAGCAAATGCAGACACAGACTCTATAAAGCTGGATTTGCAGTCTAGTGTCCTAGCCTATCAGAGACTCGGTCCCAGCAGCACATTGTAGAATGTTGCTGGAAAATGGTCATTGATTGATTAGTATGAGACATAGCACAGTCAGTACTACAGAGTCAGTGTCTTCATGAGCTGCATATGGCAGACCCATACAGGGACTATTTTTAGGCAGTAAATTCAGAGCTTATAAGCACTTCATAATAAAATAATAAATAATACATAAAATAATAAGAAAAAGTACATAAAAGTAAATAGATACATAGGGATATTACATACCTAGTAACACCCAGGGACCTTCCATATATCATTAATTCTGATCTTGATAAAGAGAATTGGAATTCATAAATTGTTTAACATGCAATAAAAAGAGCAGGTTTTGAAAAATGAGTGCTGCAAAATTTAAAATAAAATTGCAACAATGCCTTGCACAATATTTATTATTATTATTATCATTATTATTATTATTATTATTATCCTTTATTTGTAACACGACAACATATTTAGTATTACTATTCAGGGGTTAAGTACAAGACAAGAACAATATTAAGACATTGCACAGAAGGAGAGCCCTGTCTCTGACAAACTGTAATGAGGACAACAGGTTTGCTTATTTGTTACAGCGCGGATCCCTCTACTTTTCTTTGCTTAAACATATTTAATGGAGGGATAAAAAATAATTCCAGAGTTGCTTAAATCATTTTTTTTGTGAAATGTTGAACTCAGGATTATTTCCAATGAAATACACACAAATCAAACACAACGCTTCTTTAGCTCCTGTGACATGATCAGATTTGTATGAGGACGCAAACTCGAAGAGCAGAGAAATCTTACCTATAATAGCCAAAACTGTTCTCCAAAATCCCAAAATCTGCTTTGACAGTTTTAAAGGGACACGGAGGGTTCCTGAATTGTTACTAGGTATAGAAAGTCCCTGGGTATCTATTTACTTTTATGTACTTAATATTATTAAGAAGTGTTTATAAGCTCTGCCTAAAATCACTCAAATAATTGATTAACATGTCCAATCATATAAAAGTGCCTGGAAACATTATAAGCCTTATTAAATTGCGATTTGGCCAATTGAATAGGGCTCTATATAAGCAAACAGCATATTTATTCTACAGAAGTTATTAGTTAGTGAAGACCTTGCTTTTGAATAAAAGTTCACTAACTAAAAAATTCTGTAAAAAAAATATGCTGTGTGCTTAAATAGAGACCTTTAGAATTTGCCGAATTGCAATTTAATAAGGCTGTAGGAGGCCAGTTTTGAGATGCTGAGCTTGAGGACATCTAGGAAGAGGGACCATTTGATTATTTGAGATAGTAGAGAAGGTGAAAGTTCAGGTGATGATATACATTTGGGGGTTGGTTGTGTACAAGTGATACTAAATCCCAAATGATTTTATGAGGATGTGTAAATAGAAAAGAGCCAGCGGCCTAGGCCTGAGCCTTGTTGTACCCAAACTTTGCTAGTATTCCCTTATTGCAAATTTTGCGGATTGTTTTTCATGTAAGAAAATCTAATGACTAAACCATAGATATTCACTAAAATACTGCAGGGGATGACAACTTTCCCCATAGGAAATACAGCACAGAGAAGCCTATTACAGTCACTGTGATAGCTTGGTGACCCCCTACACTTGTAAAAAGAAGATTATCACCAATGCCTCCTTGTGTCATTCTCGTTCCCTCCTATCACTAATACTCCATACTTCTCTGAGTGATAAGCTCCTGATTCCTTCAGACATATGAGGCACCTTCTTGGCTCCTTCTCGGTGTGTGGGGTTGTTTTTGGCTCATTGATGTTCTGACTAATCGACAAAAGCAGAATAAATTACTATGCAATCTATCTCCGAGCCAAACTGGCTCCCTCTCTACCTCCCAGTGTCACCGAGTCGTGTTATCACTCCTTCCTCCCACAAGTCCAGCCAACAACCCTTATCTCTCTCCCTTCCCTGGATAGGAACTGCTAGAGGCTGCCCAAGAACTTGGCCAGCTAAGATTGCTCCGGAATGTGGAGTAGATCTCCTTACCAGTGTCTTGAATGTAACATAAGATAATCACACATTCTCCACCTCCGTATACTACTTATCTGTCTGTACAAACAAGGAATGAAGATTGGCCATGTATGCACAATTAATATAGCTGATAAAATGAGTATTGTAGTATTTATTGATACTTTTCTGCATTGGACATAAGTAAATGCATATAACTCTGATCAAGAGCATAGTTATGCAGAAAAAGTTTTAAAAGTTATTTTTAAATTAAAAAATACATTTTTGTGCTTTAACTGGTTTCTGTAGGCATTCAGGATAGTTTGGTTGAAGGAGACTTTAAATGCAGAGGAAGCATTTATCAAGACAGTGTGAATGTGGCAGCTAAAACTGCAAGTGCTTTCAGTAGGCCTGCCTCATTGACACGCCCTGCAGACTCTATTCAGGAAAGAAAATAGAATTCTACTGTAAAGAATAGTTGCATATAAAGTTTTAAACTATAAAGGTTGTGTTTTTTTTTTTTTTTTGCGGGGGGGGGGGCAGCTTTTAAAAAATATTTCCCCTTTATCAAGTTTATTTATTCAAAAGAGCATAGAGTGAAAATGTAAACACAGTGATCTTTTAAATGAGCCCTGAAGTCACCATATGTGCTCTGCCCCATCAACTGCAGGGTGGAAAACATATAGGAAAAGTGCTTTCCTTTTTAAAATCACTTCTAAATTCAGTGAAGGTCATGGTTTTTAGCTGCATGTAACCTGCCTTTGAATTCTCACAATACATAATGAGTCGCACTGGGTAGGGGTAATTAGAAACAGGTGGGCAGGTTGTGGAAGGGACTGCTTCATTTCCAATATTAGGTAGATTACATATATTGTTCACTAAACACAAACGGCCATAATCAATTTGAAAGCCCGCAACTCGATTGCATACGGCCCAATGTTTGTGCATGTGCTGTAGGCTCCCATTCATCTCCAATTGTGAATCTATTCAATTGCTCAAGCCCGCAAGTTACTGGCCCAAAGCCGAAATCGTAAACCATGCACTGGTTAGTTGCAGTTCAGAGCGGGAACATGATCATTTCCGTAAGCCCGTAACCTCCTATTTCGAATCAGTCAATAGAACATAGGACCGTCATTAATTCAGCAGTAAAACATGGATGATACATGTCAATCAATTAGGTTTGAGGGTCCGATATGCGATCAGACTCGCAAACCTCTAAATAAAGAATTATGAAAATAGATGCCAATACTGTTCTAGTCCATGTGGGTGGCCTGATATGTATTAACTCATTGCTACCCAAGATCGATTTAACCCTGACATGACACATGAAAATAATTTTTATTTCCTGCCGATTTTCGGGCTTTAGACTGTTGTGCAATCAATTCTAATGTCTGTCATCGCTTTCCCCGTTATTTACAGTGCAGTAGTGATTTTTTATTTGCATTTACAGTGCTATGAATAGGTGTTTAACCCCCTTGCGGGTCCTCTCTAGCAGTCATTGGGTTTTCTCCTTCATTTGCCGTTTACGGGTGTGAATACATTTGCGGGCTTGGGAAAATCAAGCAATTGAATAGCGATTTGCAAAGGCTTCTGGGGGCTGTAAGTTACAAGTTTAACCATCGCCATTTTTTCATGGCCGTAAATTGGAATCCATTCGGAGCCCGTAAAAAGACGACAATTGAAAAGCAATTTAACTTGCGACCTCACTTACAGGCTACCGGATCGCCCAAAACCTCAATTGGCCCAGAGCATGTAGATTTATAGCCCAGTGGTTAAGGGTCTAGACTGTGAAGCTGCAGTTGTGGGATTGTGGTCCACTGCAACCAATATTATTTTATTATTATCTTTTATTTGTAACAAGCCAACATATTCCGTAGTGTTGTACAGGCGAGTCCTGTCTTTCAGCTTATAATCTAACGAACATAGTTCTTTTCTTGAAGCACCAACACAAGAAACCTACAATATAAAGGGTTTGGGTGTGATACTGTCCCCACCTTCCCCCATTTATGGCTGGCATAATTACCTCAAATCTCCTCCCCCCCTCTTCACATACATTCCTTCTAAGGTCTCCCTCCCATTTGTTTCTTACTCCCCTATCTTCCTGTACTGTCTGACCACAATCCATTCTCTCTCTTTCTTTCAGTGCAAATTCACTCTGGTTTTAAGGCCTACTACATCTGTGAGAATCTCAGAATATTAATATATAATAATGATACAGGAGGGTGACAGATACATTGTGTATCTTATGACTGGAGCAATGTTTAAACAGATGCATTTATTTGTGTTTTTGTTGGAAATGTTTACTTTGGTCACAAGCTAAAACTAATCAAATATTGTAACATTAAAACAGTGATATAAGACAAATATGGTTTTAGTTATGCTGAATAATATAAAGTGTTAGATTTCCAATATTAGCTTTGTATTACTTATATTGTTCTCTTTCACCATTGCAAAACAACTATGCACAAAGCCCAGCGATACAATGCAGCACTGTAAAATGGTGATATGAGACAAATAGAGGACTTAAAATACTTTTTAAACAATGATTTACACTAAGTAAAATATTAATGGAAATAGGGATGGGAGGGGATTTAACCTACAGTTCTAAAAACAGAGGCTTTTCCCACTGTACCACATCTCTGCATGCTAATTAAGGAGACTAAAAGCAATAAAGATATAATATAATCAGTATGGCAGTCAATGGGGGACTAATTATTTCTAGATCAATTTAAAATATGTAATAATGTTTGCACATGATTTCCCACCCTCTATCTGATAATGTAGAGTGCATAGGGTGATCTCAATGGCCCTGTAAGTTGGAAAAAATCGAATTTGCTTTCTGATATTTATACTCAGAATATTTTGCAAGTAGGGAAGTAAATGCTCTCACCAGCTTGAATATAGTTGTGCAGTTAATGTACCCCTCCCAGTAATGGGAAATAAAGGAGAGCTACGGTCACCTATGACACGTGCTATACAGCTGCATGATATTGCACATGTGAAATGAAATGAGATTTGTATTTCATATTTCCTATAGGTAGTGATTGTTTGCAATTATTTGTTGCCTCTTTTCAGAATCTCGGAGTTTGGAAGACTGTGGGCAGCAGATTAAAAGGTTAATGGAATCTCCCAGCATCCCTCATCAGCACTGCACCCTGCTCCAGAACCTGACCCGGCATTTCTGCAGATTGTGCCAGAACAGCAACAGGAACCGACTGACCCCCAGGATCCTGGGAGAAGCCTTTGGAGAGGTGCTGTTCCATAGCCCTGTGTTGAGGTGAGTAGAACCATATGATTTTCTAATTAATAGAACTCTCTGATGTTTACAAGGTATCGAGTTAAATATTTTATTACAGTACAATTATTATTATTATATTTTATTTCCATAGAAATGGATAATATTTGTACATACATCTGAAGAAGTGTAAATAAGGCAAGACGGCACATACACATTGGTACAGAAGGAAATGAGGGCCCTCATCTTCATATGCCATATCCTAAAGGCTGACAGGTGACAGTGTAAGAAAGTGTCAAAGACTCACAAGGAAGCAAACAATGACAAACACTTATTCTATCAAGGTTTTGCCCACTCAAGATGCAATATCTTTTAACTTAACTATGAAAAGGTGACCCACTGCTGAGACAAACAAAGATTAAAATGTACGTCTCGGGTGTGCGCTTTCTCTCTCCTGGCATTTTATGGTCAGCATATCTTTGTGGGATTGATACCACTGGTGTTTTACAGGATTACAGAATAATTTATGCCATAAACAATCTTTAATAGACTGAAATGAAGTGGGTCAAACAACCATAGAAAAAAATCTTTATTTATTTTTTTAGCATCTTTCTTTCCTAGGTGAGCATTTAAGACACTTTATTAATATAGTTAAAGGATCATTGACAATTTATTATCTATGAGCTCGATTCAATTTGAAACCCGTATGTCTGCGGGAGTGCTGCGCGCTTGATCTCTGCTACAATTCCGGTACTATTCAATTGAACAAGCCCGCAAGTTACGAGCCGCACGAAAAGCCGTAAACCATGCATACGGCCTAATGTCTGCGCATGTGCTGTGGGCTCCCGTTCATCTCCAATTGTGATGCTATTCAATTGCTCAAGCCCGCAGGTTACTGGCCCAAAGCCGAAACTTGTTCGTTGCAGTTCAGGGCGGGAACATTATCAATTAAGCAAGCCTGTAACCTCCCATTTAAAAACAGCCAAAAGAAAATGAGACTGTCATTATTAGGTCAGTAAAACATGGAGGTTACATGTCAATCAATTAGTGTTTTGAGGTCTGATATGCGATCGGACTCGCAAAACAGCAAAATAAAAGATGATAAAAATGAATGCCAATACTGTTCTGCGGGTGGCCTGATATGTATTAACTCATTGATTGCCGATATAACCCTCAAATGACACATAAAAAAAAATATTTGTTATTGCCGATTTGTGAGTTTGAGACTGTTGTGCAATTAATTCTAATGTCTATCATTGCTTTCCCCGTTATTTACAGTGCAGTAGTGATTTGTTATTTGCATTTACAGTGCTACGGACAGGTGTTTAACCCCCTTGCGGGTCCTCTCTAGCACTCGTAGGATTTTCTCCTACATTTGCCGTTTACGGGGTGAAAACATTTGAAAGCTTGGGGAATTGTAGCAATTGAATAGCGATTTGCGATTTTAGCCATCGTAACTCTTGCGGACAGGAGAGAGCAAAGGGAGGCTGTAAGTTTAACAACAGCAAAGTTTTCTATAACCCATAAACCGTTTGGAGCCGGCAAAAAGACGCAAATTGAATAGCAAATTAACTTACAGCCTCACTTACGGGCCACAGTAACATGTGAAAGCTCAATTGAATCTGGCTCTATGTCTCTAAAAAAGGCATTTTTGTCTATTTTATGTCTATTTGTACCTTTATTCTTCTTATACCTGCAATATGGATTTATCAGAAAATTTCCCATGATTTTGTTTTCGTATTCACCCGCAACATTGATTGCAGTCTGTTCAACCGCCTTTCTACTATATGCCATGCTAGGAAACAGTCTAGTCAGCTGACTTACCCTTCTCTGAACTGCACTGAATTGCAGTGTGTGTTGCTGGCGCTGCAACCGTCAAAGGGGTTAAATGTAAAATACAAAGCTTCTGTTTAGAGCAGGGGTGGGCAAGAGCCGCCACATACATGCCTGGATTTGAGGCTATCCCTGCTGCACATAGGTAAGTCAATCGCTTCTTGTGCACAGAAAGGAAATCTTCAAATCCAGGCCTGTATGCGGCCCTCCAGGACCGAACTTGGACACCCCTGGTTTAGAGGAATGATACACACAATTTTTTTTTCTTATTCAGCTACTCATACTCGAAGAAAAATAATCAGAATTGATTGCAATTTATTCTTAATTCAGCACAATAAGCAGAATATCACTTAAAACATCCTATTACAACAGTATAAATGATAGCAATGGGGTGGAACAACCAGCAATGATGTCAGATAGCTCACTCAATGTCACAAAACCAGCCATGATGTCGTATTCAAGAGTTGAGATGGAGCAGGGGCCGAAGGAGCGAGGTGAACTCTTGGAACATAAATATTCTAAACTGGTATCTTGTGGCCTTTGTCTGCAGCACCCGGGTAAACCCAGAAAATCATGTGAGGATTATTGAAGCCCTCATCGTGGCTGGAGGGGTGTTGGAGGTCCAGACTACACCAGGTAGGACCAGATACTAGCTACATTACTAATAGGCTTGAAAGCCCCACTCGGTTTGTTGTTCCTTAATCACGTCTGACTCTTCTTGACGCAATATACATAAGGTTTTCCTTGCAAAGATACTGGAGTGGGTTGCCAGTTACTTCTCCAGTGGACTTGACTGACCTCTCTGCTATGACCTGGCCATATTAGGCGACCTAACATGGTATAGCTCACAGCTTCATTGAAGTACACAAGCACCGTCAACTTGACAAGGTTGCCATCCAGAAAGGGAACTGGGATTACGTGCATTGAAAAATAATCTAGATTTCTATGCAGAATGGTTTTAGTAGGTGTATTGTCTTAGAAGTAAATTCAAAGAAAATGTTATTTATGGAAGAGAATCTGCACTGTCCATCACAAAACAATCTTCTAACCAAACCAACCCCGTCAAAGTGTTTTTTTATTGCAAGAAAAATTGCAGGAAAACCTCTTTTTTTTCTGTAAAAAAACACCGTGGGATGTCTTCTTCCACAATGCCAACATTTATTACATAGATTTGAGATAATGTGATCCTCCCACAGATATAAAAATCATGTAATTCATGCAAATACTTTGTTCCTCCTCTCTTATTCTAACTTCCTTTGAGAGGTAAATAGTTGAGTGTGTGGGTTAGAAGAGAGAAAACTAGAAATAGAGTGCGGTGCATGGCTGGCAGCCACATACTTATATATTAATACATATTTTTTGTAGGCAGTAAATTAGAATTATTGGCAGCTCCAAATAGTGTATTAAAAATGGACATGCTTGAATGACGGGACAGTTGGCCTTGTAGGTTGTCACATTGTCACTATTGTGTGTCTCTGCAGGGTACGGAGTTATGTTGCTTGTTAGTTTGGAAATTAAAGGGATATAGCAGTTTTTATGTTGGTAATTTAAAATAAACTACCTAAGCGTTTCTTTGCATTATTTTATTAACAATTAAAAGCACTTTGTTTACTCACTGAAACCCTCCAAATAGTCCCTGCAAAGGTCTGTCCCCCGGCAGCTTGTACACAGTGTCTAACACTAAATATACAAGCATAGATTGTCTCTCAGCAGCATTTGAGAAACAGTCTGTGATTGGCTAGTACATCTAGTACCAATAGAGACACTGTGCTCATGAGCTGAGTAAAAACACAGGATTTAAGCACTTGTTAATAAAATGATGTTTAGATCTGCAAACACATAGGTGGTTTAGTTTAATAATTCCAAATAAAAATCCTTCCAAATCATTTTAAGCAGAAGGAACCAAAAGACCTCTCCTAAGATGGGAACACAAAGATAACTATTTTAAACAGTAAGAACACGTTTTTATTGTCTGTATTGCATTGTTGTTTGTTGAGATAAAGCAATTTAATAAGGACTGTAGATTAGGAGAGTAATTTGCATGTCCGTGGCCACAGCATTAGCAGCCTAAAAGCAGTTTTAGAGAAAATCTTACTTTTAGCTGACAGCTGGTGTATAGAGGCTGACATGACAGTAAACCTGCCTGTTCAAAACATGGCAGTAGGTAGAGAGCAGGGAAACTGATTTATAGCTGTAAGTGTCTCCTTATGTGAGGTAGCTGTAACAACTAAACGCTCATCCCAATAACCTAATGAGAAAATCCATAATACTAAAAAAGGAAGTTTTAAGGTCAAACAACATGAAAATCCAGAGAAACAACCAATATGTGCTATAATTCAGATTTTCTCTAAAAAAAAATTCTCATGCTTCATACAGCTGCTAATAATCTTCTCATGTATGTGAGTTATTTTACAACCTACAACAGGAGTGTAGGAGCCAGAAAAAAACTGGGGGGATACAGCTCATTGTATACACCGGCCGTAAAATAGCTTATATATACATACACACATAAAAAAAGCTGGGGGGGATTTATTCCCCCATTACCCCCAGTTCCTACACCCATGACCTACAGTGGTCCTTCAAGCTTTTTTGGTAAAACAAAACATTCAAAGAGAATCCCATTTAAATCCCATCCTATTTTAATTATATGCATATACCTATATGTATTTTGTACCATGATCCACTGGCTGAGAACTTAAATGAGAATTGGGAAATATATTACAGTAGAATCTGGGTTATCCAGCACCCTATTAACCGGGACTCTCAAGCAACCGGCACCGGCATCAATTCCCCAAATTAAAAAAACTCCTGCTATACCGGCATAACCGGCACTATCCGGCAGTTTGAGACTGCAAAAAATGCTAACTTTTTTCTAATTGTATTTTTTGGGCCCTAAATGGCCCGGTTTAGGTGTTAATGCCTTTTTTAAAGGCATTTTGAAGGGTTTTGGGGGGTTAAGGGGCGTTTAGACCCTTAAAATCGGGAAAATACACATATCAGGCAATAGGGAGCCCCCGTGGGTGACAGATAACAGGGGTTTTACTGTATTTTACGGTAAAGTGAACTGATTGGATATGGAGCAAGCATTTGCTTGCTTTCAACATCTTTAAAATAATTTATTGTTGATTTAATACACTGGCTCTATAACTTTTCTGATGACATCCAATAAAAAGTCCATCTAAATGAAGAGATCTACTGCATTTAGTGTATTTTTATTTGGTTTTATGAAATTATTTACAAAAAATACTATAATCCTGAAATATTTGTTTAAGAAAAATGTGGATCTTCCAGAAATGTAAAATACTTACCGGTATGTTATTTTAATGTCAACTGTGAGTTGTTTCTGGTTGCTGTTATATCCATCTGGAGCCTTATAACTGTGTCCTTATTTATAGTTATTTTTTTAAATTGTAGAATTTAAACGTTTTTTTAATCCTTGGAGCATTGGTACTAAACCTTATCTATATACTGTATAATCCAACCTATAAGGGGCAAGGCAATGAAAAATATATTTCCTGCACAAATAAATGTCAGTCATCATTACTACCTAAAAATTTGAGACGTACAGTATTGATCTCAGACAATGTATATTTATTTATTAAAGTAAAATAATTATGGGATATTGTGTGTGGCCCTCATTCAATTGCAATTTGGCCAATTGAATAGGGCTCTAAATAAGCACAGAGCATATTTTTTTAAATAAGTTTTTAGTTAGTAAAAACCTTGTTTTTGAATAGATGTTTACTAACTAAAAACTTCTTTAAAAAAATATGTGATGTGCTTATTTAGACCCCTATTCAATTGGCCAAATCGCAATTGAATGAGGGCCTGTGTGTTTACTTGAACCAATTATTTATCTGAAAAACATATTGACATGTATACTGTGTATGTATGATATCTGTCGTTGGTTTGTAGGACAAGGAAACCAAAAGTCTGTGTCCCGAGACTTGTATTCCTATAAATATCTTTTACAATATCATAGTTCTATAAATTACACCATTTGCAGAATGGTGATTTGGGGATTTCTTTTTCGTAGTCATTTAAACCTTTATCTGCAAAATATCACAATAATAATGGACATGTGGCACTGCTTGTTCTTTCAGATTTAAAATCTATTTATTGTACATTTCTTCATAAGCATTTGATTGACGTGGGACTCGGTCACGCTCTCTTGCCCTGATGTACAAACACTAATTATGACCACATATTTTTCACATCATACTTTTTTTCAAGAAATTAATAAAAATCAAAAGTATCTTAAAACATCTACAGAAATTCTTCATCTAAACGCATGATCACCATACAGATGAGGTTGACGGATCTTGGTTAAGATCGAGTTTCTTGGCTCATAAAGACACTTGTACTGGATATGAAAATAATATCCAGTGTTTCCCAAATTATCTCATGGCTTTTAATAAATGTGTCAGTAGTTGTAATTATTCATTAATGTCTACAGAGATTTGTTTTGTGAGAAAAATGTATCTACAGAAATGTGAGCTGGTCAAGATACGGCCGCGTGACCCCTTAAAAAGTACTGAAGTAAATATTTTGAGACTATTGGAAAATACACCAAAAACATAATTATATACCTAATAGACTCAATGTACAAAACCATAAAAAAAGATTTTTATTTGTTTATACATCTTATACATTTGTCATACGCCCAACATATTATCCCACTTTCCCAATTTGAGCTCTCCACATTATTATCTCTCTCTCATTATCTCATCAACCAGAAATGCTCCTATAGTCCTTCATCTCTACAACCCAATATCACTCCCGCACTCCATCATTTCTTCTCACCACTATAATCTAACCCTCCATACATATCAACTCATTATTATTAAGACCCACAAGTAGCTCATCACCATAATCTCACTCCATATCTCATTATCGTAATCTGATCTGCCAGCCTCTACATTTCATCCTAGCATCACAATCTAACCACCCCAACCCGTCACTTTATCATATTGCCCACAACAGACTTTTCTTGTCACTATCACCTCACCTGGTTTCTTCCAGTGGACCTTTCTATTTTATAATTTCTTCAAATTAGCCAAATTTATTCCCCAACCAAGACCTCCAATCATACCACATTATACATTTTTAATCTATTTAGCACTAAGGGCATTACTCATCAACTGATGTTTTTTTATATAATTATGCATCTTAACACAAGGGCTTGAGCAGGCAGTAAGTTACCCCATGTAGTGGTAATATGTATCATCATGTCATCTTTAATGTCTCTGAGGTACGAGTTTACATGTTGTACAGTTATGGCTTAATGACTAATAGTTATATTATCTATCTAACATAATGCGCATACATTTTTCTTATTTCATTTTGGCATAGATAATTTGGAAAATCTCATTATCTAGTGAGTCACTTTAGATGACATATGCTCAAAATATTTATGAGTAGTTTGATAGTACTATTAGTTTTTATATGAAAAGCTCACATCCTACCCAGGGGAGTATTTTACACAGAATATGATGGCATAACTTTATTAAACCTATATTTGAAAGACTTGTCTCTCCCTTCTTTCCTCTAAGCTATACATATTAAGGTTATGAAGTCCTTCCTTATCAGTTTTGTCTTTTAGCCCATGCTTCATTTTAGTTGCTTTCCTTCGAATTGACTCTTATTAATATTCTTTTGGAGATATGGTCTCCAGGAATGAACACAGTTCAGTGAGGTCTGACTATGGATCTACAGAGTGACATCAGTACTTCTCTTTATCTGATGCTTATTCCTCTTCCAATACAACCAAACATCTTAACTGCTGTTCCTTTACACTTTCCTTTTCATAATTACTTCCTACGGAATTTAGATTCTTTTTTACCTAGGACAGTAGGGCAAATGCAAAAGTATAAGACATGCCCATATAGTTAAAGTTAAAACACTAATGTTCGGCGCCATAGCTAAAGGAATAGACAAGTTAAAAAAATTAGGTAACGTAGACTTGGTCCAGAAAAGTTTGATATAAAGCAGGTAGTAAATAATCAAGGCAATATAATTAAACTAAAACCCATGAAGCAGTTGCTCCTAAATGGAAGGCCCAAACATCCTTAAAATAGTTATTGAAATCCTCTCCAACCGATATTTGTGTTGCGTCTTCTTCTGTTGATGTCTTACGTATACGTTTCGCCACTGTATGTTGTCTCTAAACACTTAAATACAAGATTGTCAAGCTGGTCACCCTTAACATTAACATAAATCACACACCGAGGTGACTATGGATATAGTAGGCTGAGAACAACATGGATTGAGCTGGTTTGCCATGACACTGGAAGGACAGGTGACCTCACAATTATTTTTGAAAGGAATGGAGGGAGGGGAGAAATTGGGAGATTTAAACATTTTGTAATAAAATGTATATTGTGTTCTGATGGAAACAGAACAGACAGTACTGGCCATTTAAGGTAGCAGAACCCTATGCCCATCCCCAGTATCTCGTTATCAGAGTTATAATTTAATGTCAAAGTGGCACTGGCCAGGCCAGGTCATCTACGTAGGCTTTCTGTGGAAAGCTAGCAATGGTGAATGTGACATGGCATGCATCGATCAGGTGCTGGCCTTTGGGACATGCCCTCTGCAGGTCACATAGCCCATCCACTAGTGCTAACCAGACCTTCTGTTTCTAGCGAGACTGGCAGACGTCTAGTCAACTCTTGGGCATCTCCATAAACTCTCCACTATCTCTGAGCTTGGACTTGAGCAAAGCACCTGCTACCAGCTTGTTTCCTGATTGTTGGACCTTCCAATAGCCTGACCAATTAGGAAGGGGGCCTAACATACGCTTTTGTGATTGGCTAAGGAAAACAGGGGAAGCGGAAAATATAACTAGGGACCATACTGGCAAGTTGTGATATGTTTATTTTAAATTACACTGTTGTCATTGTTGTAAAGGGGTATAAAAACGGGTGTGGAAAATAAAGCATTTTGCCCTGTTGGTGATACATATTAATAGTGTGTCTCTATTGGGGGGAAGGGTATGTTGTATCCTATAAGGAAAGCCGTGTACTGCTACCTTAGTGTGGGGATCCACAAACCTTGGGTCACCTAAGGACTGTATCGGTGGAGCTTTGCTGGTAGACCCGTCTCAGATGGTCCTCGGTTGCGACATATTGTTATTACTTTCTCTAGCTATCACCTAAAAAAGAGTAGCTTGGTGTCAAGGGTATGGATTACAATGTTTGCTGTTTACATGTAGAGGTTATTTGACATACTGATTTGATCAGTGGCCTCAGTAGTTTTGGGGTACTGACCATGCAATTTAAAAAATAAATAAAAATAACTGTTAAAGTCCTTCTACAATCTTAACTATATATTTTAAAATAAGTCAATTAAATTTCATATGTTTTGTTTGTTTTCATGTGTATTTTACTTGATACCTAAATGTGTTTCCTATTAAATTGAAAAAGAAAAAAAATATTCCTTCATTTCAGTGGCTTTTTAAAAAGACAGTAAAGTCGTAACATTTCTATTGTGGATTTTATAGAACATGATTTATATATTAGTTAAATCTGAAGTTCTGCAATCTTTCTTTTAATACTGTAACAAATGTATTTCTTTGTAGCCTTGATTAATTGCATGCATCTCGTAGTTAACCATTTATTTTATTGTGTTGTTCTTACAACATAGGGACTGAAAGTCATTCAAACTTCAATACTGAGAATCTAATTGAGGCAGAGTTTATAATAGCACATTTTATTATTTCAATACAGAGCACATTAATTAGCTTCATTACCAACTGGTTCTGTGCGAGATGTCTATGTTTTATTTCCATTGCTTTTTTTCCGTAGAGCTGTGGATAGTTTGACTTTGGGAAGCCTCCAGATTAGGGAGACATTGGATGCGGGTGCTTCCCTTGATTTGTTGTCTCAGGGGGTTGGGTGCTTCCATCTGTGATTTGAGTAAGTCTTTTCAAACATATTAAGCATAAACTTAATAAAAAGAGTTCTCGTTAATGCAACTTCCAGTTATATATGAGTCAACCTTTTTTAATATGTAACCAGCACATTTTCAGAACAAACACACAAAATAAATGCCAAGCTAACAGGAGCTAAAAAGAAGATGCACAAATGTACTTGGGTTTAAGGTACTGTTAAACAGAGACCAGAATTATCTAAGTATGTGAAGATTTAAATAATAAACATGAGTATGAACAGCTTTTACATTCATTGTAATTACAAAAAAAAAGATTTTTAATAAGAAAACATACATTGAAAAATCATCCTTTGCCAGAAACAAAAGGAAAACTGTAGGAGGGATGACATAGAACTGACATCTTACAGTAGTGTGAATTACAGCACTGTGGCTGTTAAAGGCATATGGAAGGTTCCTGGATTTTACTAGGTTTATAATATCCCTGTGTATCTACAGTAGACTCCCGGTTATCCGGTACTCAAGCAACCAGAACTCTCAAGCAATCGGCATCCGGCAGTGTTCCCCACCCAACCAGAACTCTTAAGCAAGCGGCAACCGGCAGTATTCCCCACCCAACCAGAACTCTCAAGTAACCGTCGCCCGGCAGTATTCCCCACCCAACCAGAACTCTCAAGTAACCGGCAATTGACAGTATTCCCCACCCAACCAGAACTCTCAAGCAACCGGCAGTATTCCCCACACAACCAGGACTCTCAAGCAAGCGGCAAGCGGCAGTTTCCCCACCCAACCAGAACTCTCAAGTTACCATCGCCCGGCAGTATTCCCCACCCAACCAGAACTCTCAAGTAACCAGCAACTGACAGTATTCCCCACCCAACCAGAACTCTCAAGCAACCGGCAGTATTTCCCACCCAACCAGAACTCTCAAGCAACCGGCATCCGGCAGTATTCCCCACCCAACCAGAACTCTCAAGCAACCGGCATATTTGCCACAGAACAGGAATCCTACGCATTCAGAGTTTATTCTGCACCACCAGGATCTCAAATAACTGGACTGACCACTGCAGGTCAGGACACTAATTGACCTTGCATTGTGAGGTGAGTCAGTATTTTAATCATTTAAAGTGGCAACGTGCTTGTGGACACAGTTTGGGCATTGTACAATACACATAATACTCACATTAGATTCTTTGCTTTTAATTTTATTAATTACCATCTCAGTATTAGGGAATACATTTTTATATATATTTTTTAATAGTTTTTAATAGTTCATTATTGTCAATTTGTTGATAGGTGCATGTTGTATTATCCTCATAGCTTACTTATACGGTATACATTTCTTCATTGGTTCTGCTGGTCCGAATTGGTGACTATTCTTAATCTTTTTTTGCAGATTGTCCTTTGTGAATCAACCAGAAACTGTCTTGCAGCCCTGAAAATGCCAAAACAAGGCCCAGGGAAGCATAAACATGACCTCAAGCAGAAGATGGAAATGTGCAACAGGCTTGAAAAAGGTGACACTTGTACAGTGCTCATGAAGGAATTTAATGTTGGTTCGTCAATGATCTAGGACCTTAATGCTCAGTCTGAGAAGATAAAGGTGTTTTATGTTAAGGCAGAGAGTGACAAGAGCGTGGAGAAGTGTTATACTCTTCATGCACCGAAAATGGAAAAGCTTGGCCCTGTATGAATGGTTTTCGCTAAAAAGGTCTGAGGGTTGTTGTATATCTGGACCCATGTTGCAGGAAAAAGCAAGAGAAATTCATGAGAAAATTAATATTGAAGATCAGTGTTCATTTTCAAGTGGCTGGTTCAAGGTTCGTCATGGCATCCGAAAGCTGGAATTGTCAGTTGAATAGAAATCAGCTGATTTTCGTAATGTGTTTAGTCAATTGGTAGCAGAAAATCACTTGACCCCCAAGCAGATTTATAATGCCAATAGGACTGGATTAATGTGGAAGTGTCTGCCCAATTCTTCTTTGGCTACTGGTAGTGAGAAGGTAGCTCACAGGTTCAAGCAAAATAAAGAGCGTATAACTGTGCTCATTTGTGCAAATGCATCAGGAAATCATAAGCTCAAGTTTTTTGTGATTGGCAAATTTGCTAAACCAAGGTGCTGTAAAGGAATGACTCACCTCCCTGTAGATTACCATGCACAGAGTAACAGTTGGATGGACGCAGACATTTTTAACAAGCGGTTTCATCAATCGTTTGTTCCCAATGAGAAAAATTTACGTAAGAAAGGAATACGAGAGAATAGTAAAGTTATGTTACTCCTGGATAACTGTTGCACACATCCTCCTGCCTAAGAGCTCAACAATGGCAACATTTTTGTATGTTATCTTCCAGCAAAGGTCACAAATCTGACCCAACCAATGGATCAAGGATTGATACAGAATGTAAAAATGTTCTACAGCCGTGGCTTCATGCGGAAAATGACTAATTTTGATGGGACAATTCTAGAGTTCCAAAAGAAATATAATCTCAAAGATGCTATTTACACTGTCAGGTGTGCTTGGGATTATGTGGCAAGTGAGAAAGAGAAAGTTGTGGCCAGCTGTCAGGCCTGAAGAATCCTCCTCTTCCTCATCCTCTGTCGACTTTGAGGTTCAAATAGATTGTTCACTTGTCAATATCAGAGTTTATTATAAAATATGTGATTTAGTTGACTCTGCTAATGACAAAATTAATTTGTTTTGAGATGAACTTGACGACGGTTTGCTGTGGATGAAGCTATTCCAATCACTCCTACACTAAACTCTGAAGATATCATAGAAGGTGCTGTGAATTGTGGAAAAAAGAATGTTGCAGAGGAGGAAGAGAGTGATGATGAAGATGGGTGTGAGGTGGAAAAAGTATCCTGGCAGAGAGCTACTGCAGCATTTGAAACTGTAATAGCTTTTGCAGGACAGCAACCCTTCTTCACTTCTCATCATCTTATGCAGCTGCACATCATGCAAAACCTGACTTTGCACGCGTAAGCTCTCAAAGCAAGGTGATATTAGTTCATTTATGCAGAAAGCTGCACCCAAGTCTACCAGTACAACATCATCTACAGATGAAGATCCAACTTCCAACATCCACTTCTGATCATGTTCCAGCTACATTATCAGCAGATTCTGATGATGTATGGTTTTCTGCTCCTGAAGGAGTCCAAGCAGAGGATGAAGCTGCTTGAGATCCTGATGATCCTGATGTGATGTCTATGCAGTAAACTCTCTTTTTTAGTTAATGGAAGTTAATTAAAGTGAAAAAATATATATGTTAGTGATGTTCAATAGTTTAATATGCACACTGCATTAAAAAAAAGCAACTTTTTGCAATGTAATAAAACTGTGTTGAAGTCTGTCTTTATTTGCTTTCATTTGCTGTTATTTACTGGGCTTAAATTATGAGTTACGATCTGTCCCACATTCCAGATATAATGCAATATTGATAAACCCGTAAATATGATATTCTATTACATGTGAGTTCCATTATATGTATTAACACGGAAATTAAACATGAAATCAAGTATTTTGTTGGGCCGATATGCAAGCTTAAGAATGTTGTGCTATTAATTCTAAGAGCTAACATCACTTTCCCTTTTAATAAAAGTACAGTAGACTGTTTATATATGCATTTACAGTGCTGCGTACATATAATTAAGCCCTTTGCGAGACCTCCTTGGTACCATTAATTTGTGGTTTGATTTTTGCCATTTGCGGGCTTAACGGAGCGGTTAGCGAGGGGGAATAGGAGCAATTGAATAGGTATTTGCGATTTTAGCCTTGCGACCATGAAAGATCAAAGGCTTGGAGGGCATTAACTTGTGATTTTACAAATTGCTATGAATCGCAGCTCGGAGCCCGTAACTCGAGCGGAGCCAGCAAACGGAAGCCAATTGAATAGCAACATTAAGCTATGGGCTCCATTTACGAGCCCGGATCTCCCGAAGCCTCAATTGAATGAGGCTCATTGTGTATGGTTTTCTAGGAGGTATAGTCTTAGTTAACCTACACTTATCCAGCATATGGCAATCCCCATGAGTGCCGGATAACCAAGAGTTTACTGTATTTACTTTTATGTACTTTATTTTATTAAGAAGTGCTTATAAACTTTGTATAACTATGCAGATACAGATGTGCAGTGTAGTGTCCTAGCCCATCAGTGACCATTTCTCAACTGCATGTTGCAGAATGTTGCACTGATTGGTTAGTATGAGACACAGCACACTCAGTACTACAGAGTCTGTGTCTTCTTGAGCTACAGAGGACTGTCCCAAGGAGGAAATATTTGTTTAACTTGTGTTTGATTTTATGACCTAATAATGGCCCCAGTTATTGCATAAATGAAATGTACACATATAAATAAATATAATTGCTCATTGTTAATGTGTTTTTTTAGTGGAAGTGTTAATAATTGTGAAGATAATTGAGCTTCAAAGTTGAATATTTGAAATCAATATATAAAAAAGCAAAATATCTGAAAAGTTAACACCTCTCTGCTAACTACATTATCTAAAGTGATTAAATAGCTATTATTCAGGGTTAAAAAGTAGGAAGAGTATGGTCGGTTGGATATATCTATACCAACTGAATATGCTCTTCCAGCTACTGCCCTCAGTGTGAGAGATAATTTGAGCGAGCTTGAAATTTGCTACAATTACAGAGCGATTCAATTGAACAAGCCCGCAATTTAAGGGCAGAAAGCCTAAACCATAAACCATGCAATCGTAAGTAGCATTTCAGAGCGTGATCCAGATCAATTAAGCAAGACAGAAACTACCGATTTAGAAACAGCCAATAGAAAATGAGACCGTCATTATGACATCAGTAAAACGTTTATTGGTCCGATATGCAATCGGACTTGCAATCCGGCAGTGTTCAAAATAATAAAAATTAATGGAGATACTGTTCTAGTACATGTGGGTGGCCTGATATCTATTAACTCATTGATTCCCACGATTGATATGACACAGAAATGAAAAATAAAAATATTTGATTACAGATTTGCGAGCTTGAGACTGTTGTGCAATTAATATTAATGTCTTACATCGCTTTCCCTGTCTTTTAAAGTGCAGTATTGATGTTTTTATTTGCATTTACAGTGCTATGATCAGGTGTTTAACCCCCTTGCGAGTCTTATCTGGTACTCGTTGGATTTTCTTCAACATTTGCCACTTACGGGTGTGAAAACAATTACGGTCTTGAGGAATTGTAGCAAGTGAATAGCGATTTTGTAACATTTACGGGCTTGGAAGATCAAATGCTTAGGTGGGCCGGAGTTACAATTTTAACAACCACAAGGATTTTCAGCCTGTAACCTGCTGATGGTTTGCGGGTAGCTAAAAGACGCCAATTGAATAGCAAATTAGTTTACGAGCTACATTACGGGCTACAGTAAACAACGATTGCTCAACTGGATAGGAGCCAATGTATTTTGCAGAGAGGCAGGATCTTCTCGGGTGTAATACATAAATAACTTTTATTTATGAAAAACTTCTAGTTTGAAATTCTTAATATCATTCAATTATCAATGCATGTATTTATTTATATATGTATCATTTCTGCAATAATTTGCACCTTTACTGTGTTCTTTTTAATGAGGTTACAGTGGGTTCAGATGTATAAGATGTCTTGTGTATGACTGGAAAGCCCCACAGTCCTACAATCCTGACATTCCTTCACAAGGGTTTGCGCCAGTCCTGAAGTGTTGGCACCCAAGTCATTGAGAGGATGAGTCATATTTCTTAGTCAATGGGTTTTCTGCTGAGCGAGGTTTGGTGGGTATTAGGTTTCCTCTGTAGGGACTGAGCTGCAGGCCCACCCTGGAATAGGAACGCAGATAATTCCACAGGGTGAGTGGGATTTTCCCTGCTTGGCAGGTGCACAGTCTGTGGCGGGAGTGTAGATTCCACCATTGGAATGGCCCTCAGTGGTAACTCGGCAGGTGTCTAAGAGGAACCAAAAGTGGAACATGAGGGGGCGAGAAGACTAAAGCAGAGAAACTAAGGGGGGACATGATCTGATACTAAGTGCTGGAGCAAAAGGAGGGGGTGGGGAGCATGCTATGATACTAAAGGATGGTGCAAAAAGGGGGGGGGAGGCATGTCCTAATAATGAGGTTTGACCAAGGGGGGGGGGGGGGGGCACATTCTTATACTGAAGTCTGAAGCATTAGGAATTATAGTATTTTTATTTTCTCAGTCTCTTCCTTTTAATCTCCTTTTCTCTGTCTCTCTTTTTTCCTTCCTTCCTTCCTCTCTTTCTACCTCCTTGCAACTTTCTCTCTATTTACTCTTAATTTCTTGGTTTCTAGCATTTTCCTTTTTTCATTTTTGGCCTATTTATTCCTTATATTTTTTTTTCCTATTTGTCTTTCAATTCTTTTGCTATTTCTTAATCCCTATTTCTCATTTCTTGTCTCCGATTTCCTCTCTCCTTTCTTTTCTCAGACAGTTTCTCTTTCTTTTCTCTTATCGCCACTCTCTTACTTCCTTTTTTCACTCTTGCTTTACTTATTATTATCTTTATTTATATTGCGCCAACATATTCCGTAGCGCTGTACAGGGGTTTAGTACATGGCAAAAAACAAACTTAACATCTTATAAAGAATGGAGTTTTTGAGCATATAATCAAATGTACATAGAGCTTGTTTCCAAGACACGGACACACAATTGAAAACTCGCAAACTTACCATCTAAGGGTACTTACCCAGTAACTTTCTCACCCTCTCTGTTCTTTTTTATGTCTATATTTCCTTTTTTTTTCTCTCATTTTCTGTTTGTATTTTCTCTACCTCTTACTTCTACTTTCATTTCCCATTTGCTCTTGTCTCTTTTCCCCTTCTTTCCAATGCCTGTCTCTCTTTCTCTATCAGTACTGCTTTTTATTCTCTCTTTCTCTGTTTCTCTCTCTTTCTCTGTTTCTCTCTCTTATCCTGGCAAAAACACTCCATCCTTACTCACTCACACATGTATTTTACACACAGTCACGTTTTGGCAAACACTGTGTTATAGCAGAGAGCAGAAGGTCTTATCTTAACTCTTTCATTATACCATAAACTGGAAATGGGGCGAGAGGGAGAAGAGGAGAGAAAGGGAATAAATAAATGAAAAGGTAAAAGAGAAGGGAAAGGGGTATAACTAAAGGAAATGATGGGAGAAAGAGGGGAATGGGGGCTAACTACAGAAAAAGGAGAGAGAGAGGAGAGAGGGGAGAAAGAGTGAAAGTGAATAAATAAATGAAAAGGTAATAGAGAAGGGAAAGGGGTATAACTAAAGGAAAGGATGGGAGAAAGCGGGAAATAGGGGGTAACTACAGAAAAAAGGGGAGAGAGGGGAGAAAGAGTGAAAGTGAATACATAAATGAAAAGGTAATAGAGAAGGGAAAGGGGTATAACTAAAGGAAAGGATGGGAGAAAGAGGGTAATGGGAGTAACTACAGAAAAAGGGGGGAGAGAGAGAGAAGAGGGGAGAAAGAGAGAAAGTGAAAAAATAAATGAAAAGGTAAAAGAGAAGGGAAAGGGGTATAACTAAAGGAAAGGATGGGAGAAAGAGGGGAATGGGGGTAACTACAGAAAAAGGGGGAGAGAGGGGGGGAGGGGATAAAGAGAGAAAGTGAATAAATAAATGAAAAGGGAAAAGAGAAGGGAAAGGGGTATAACTAAAGGAAAGGGTGGGAGAAAGAGGGGAATGGGGGGTAACTACAGAAAACGGGGAGAGAGAGGAGAGAGGGGAGAAAGAGTGAAAGTGAATAAATAAATGAAACGGTAAGAGAGAAGGGAAAGGGGTATAACTAATGGAAAGGATGGGAGAAAGAGAGGAATGGGGGAAATAAATGAAAGGGGTTGAGTTGGGAGAAAGAGGATAATGAAAGGAAAAGGAGAGAGAGAGAGAGAGAGGGAGGGAGAGGAAAACTAAATATTAATTAATGCAGGGAACCATTTTCTTTTAACAACTGACCATGGAAGGTGAATCCTTCTACAGTAATGACAATTCAATTTAACCCAATGAAAGCACTGGCAGTTGTAGCTACCACATTCCAACCATATAGATAGAAACTTCCTGTGCAATCAGACTCTCAGTACTTGTTCTACTCAGTATTTCTTCAAAACAGCATATTTTAAATATGTGACCACACTGGCCCTTTAAGGTGGAAGAACAAAATTAATTGAAAAGAACGGGAAATTTGAAACAAGAGAGACTGGTATCGTAGGAAAGAGAGAATGACTCAGGGGGGAAAAGGAGGTGTAAAGAGGAGCCGGAGAGAAATTACAGGAAAATGAAATATTGGGGGATATCTAATATAATCTGCCTGGGGGGATCAATGAATCACTCAGACTAATCGAAGGTGTCATTTATCATTTAGCACTAGGAATAACAATTTTATGATATAAGATATAGAAAGGTGAAAAGTAGGAGCTGCAACTGGGCGAAGGTGCACTAATGGCCTAGGGCACCATAAAACCTGAATATGCCATGTTTTCAGATGTGTGTTCAAAATCCCTAGAGCTAAGGAATTGATTTGTGCTCTACAAATAATGCAAATATAATAATAATATAAAAACATAGAAACTTACATTTAGATGAACCTTGCTTATTTTGTGTAGGCTGCAATATACTAGAGTGTTGGGCGTTACTGTGACCCCGAATGACCATGGTGACTAATAGAGGCTCATAGAGAGAGCCGGCCTCAAATTGCTGGGTGAGACCAGATACGTTATATAGTTTCCTACATGATGCGCCAGTAATACCTCCAAAGAGTTACCTAAACATTGTGTGGCCAGGCTGTGGCACGCTCGGACCGTCTGACCCACATTGTCACTGCTGTGTCAGTTGTGCTGACCTGCACATCTCAGCCAATCCCATCTGCTTATCCAGGCTTTATCTCTGAGATTGTAATCTTAAACCCTTCACATTTCTATCTTTATAGGGCTCACTCCTGACCTGCTTTGGCCTTTCTCAGTTCAGTCATGGCCTGGCATTCATTTGGTTGGTATTGCAAAGGGTTGGAAATGTTATAAGAGCAGTGTTAGCCTTCATAACTGACCATTCATACTGCACATAATAAGAAATAATATTAATAATAATAATAATAATAATATAAACATTATTATTATTATTATTATTAATAATAACAAGAATACTACTAATAATATTAATTATTATTATTATTAATAACATTATTATAAACAATATTATTATTATTATTAATAATAATAATAATAATAATAATAATAATAATAATAATAACAAGAAAACTGCTACTAATAATAATAATAATATATAATATATATACATTATTCACCACCTTGCTCTATTACACAGCTTGTAGTGTTATAATTTGGAATTCAATTTGAAAATACTTGGGGCCGCATTCAATTGTGATTTGGCCAATTGAATAGGGCTATATAGAGGCACATAGCATATAGTTTTTACAGCAGATTTTAATTAGTGATTTTCTACCCAAAAGCAAGGTCTTCACTAACTAAAAACTTCTGTAAAAAAGTATGCTCTATGCTTATATAGAGCCCTATTCAATTGGCCAAATTGCAATTGAATGAGGTTTGAATTAATAGGTTAAAGGTGCAAAATAATTTTACTGTGATACAGAAAAAAAAGACATTTGGTAGTTGTATAAGTATTTATCAGTACTTGGTAGGACCCCCCTTGGCTACAATTACACCTATGAGTCTTTGGGTTTCAGCCAATATTAGCTTTGTACGTCTGATACCAAATTTGTTGCCAATTCTTCTTGGCAAATGTCCTCGGGTACTGTCAGATTGGATAGAGTCATTTGTTGGATGGCTTTCTTCTCACCACTCCATAAGGCTCACCATTGTTTGAGAGTGTCTAGGTTGTAGTTGTACAATTGGTGCGTCTCGCATCACCTTAACTTTGCATCTCTCAAGCTCCTTCAGAATTACCATTAGTCTCATACAGCCTTATTAAATTGCGATTCGGCCAATTGAATAGGGCTCTATATAAGCACACAGCATATTATTTTTACAGATGTTTTTAGTTAGTGAACTTCTATCCAAAAGCAAGGTCTTCACTAACTAAAAACTTCTGTAATAAAACATTCTCTGTGCTTATATAGAGCCCTATTCAATTGGCCAAATTGCAATTTAATAAGGCTGTTAGTTCCTGACTAATGCCTTTCTTATCCAGTGTGACAGTGTTATCCAAGGGGTATATATGAGCCACGGACTCCGCAAAGCTCTCTTTCCCCAGTAGGACTGCAGAGGTTAACTTTCAAGCTCAGTTGATTATATGCACCTGGGCAGACCTGATTTAAGACTGCCTATGGATTGATTGTTTGCAATGTGTCTGAGCCGGAGACACACCCAGTGCGACAGCAGACTGCAGCTTGTGACCACTTGTAGCACAGTGGAGACCTGTGAATCTGAAGAAATAACAGACTAGTTATTTTACAAACTATTTTACTGTTTATTTTGCTCCACCCAGCTTTAGCCGAAGGTGCTCATTGCACATGCGCAAGCCTGTAACTTTTAACATAGCGTCACCGACAAACTTGCAATTACGACAACTATTATATGTGACTATGAACTAATAAAATTGTAAGGCTGGTAATGCTGTTTGCCCCACAATGAAAGGCTATAAGCCCTCTGCGCACCTTTGGCGCTCATTGTGAGCCTCAACTTTCCTGCATTGCAATGATCACCTTTGGCGCTCAACGAAAGGCTTTGGCGCTCATTGCAAGGCTCTCCCCTGTGTAGTTTATAGGCCTTGTGCTTAAATGTTACTGTGTTTGGTTGTGTTAGTGCCTTGGGTTAAGTGTTACTACATTGTGTTTAATGTTAGTGACTTGGATGAAGTGTTACTGGCTTTAGGTAAGTGTAACTGTGTTTGGTTGTGTTAGTGCCTTGGATTAAGTGTTACTGCCTTGGGTTAAGTGTTACTACGTTGTGTTTAATGTTAGTGACTTGGATGAAGTGTTCCTTGCTTTCGGTAAGTGTTACTGCTTATGGCTCGTTTTTACGTCCTTCAGGTTAGTTTTACGTCCTCCGAGCTAGATTTCCGTCCTTCTGCCTAGTTTTCATTGTGTTGCGTTTTTTCAGCAGCCATTTTTTTCCTCGCTTAGGCGATTTTCGTGAATGCCTCAAATGAACTTGCAACCTCACTCACAGGCTCACTGGCTCTCCCCCTGTGCGGTGTGTGTGTAAGTTAACTTAAGGCATATTTTTTTTTTTTTAGGTCTTTCGGCCGTTAAAGTCGGATTTTTGCGAGGGGCACAGTGTATGTACGGGTTTCGGTCCTAAGTCCTAAGAAATCCTGCGTGCTTCATAAGTCTTGCGTGCCACAAATGCTTGCCTTGCTTTGTGAGGTTCACCTTCGGCGCTCATTGCATCCTAAGTCCCGCAACATGACCAACGTCTTCGAACTGACAACTGTATATGTGATTGAGGACATTTTACTTATATGTATATGTAAATATAGGATATATATATATATATATATATATATATATATAAAATTGTATTTCCTTACAATTTAATTTCAAGAGTAAAATGGCTTTCTATTATTTAAAATCCCACCATTGATTCTAAAAAAATTTAAAGTCTGGACTGATAAATAAGTGTTAAAGAACATAGTTTTGCCTAAATTATTAAAATTAATGATATACACAAAATAGTTAGATAGTAATGGTTAGTTATTCTGATTATCAAAAGAAACACAATTGGGAGAAAATGTTGTCAAGTGACTATTAAGTAGATTTCCTGAATTTAGCACATTTTTTAAACTGAGTGAAATATATTGCCAAAATTAATTTGGAAAATGCCCTCATCTGGTGAGTCAGTTTAGATGACATATATATAAAATATTAATGAGAAGCTTGATAGTACAATTAATTTTCATATGTGGTTACTACATCATATCCTACTAAGGGTGTATTTAACATAAAAACACAGATTATGACAGCAGATAATAACCTGGAAAGTCCAATAAATATAAATATATTTTCGAAGTTTACACACCATTAGAT
>CM050170.1:188622926-188687926 GCA_027410445.1 Discoglossus pictus | reverse complement strand
GTTGGTCACCTTCTAATGTTCATGGAAACTGACTAGTCACCTTCTAATGCTCATGGGAGCTGACTGGTCACCTTACAATGCTCATGGGGACTGACTGGTCACCTTCTAAGGCTCATGGTGAACAGCTGTTTGCCGTCCAGTGCTCATGGAGACTAGCTGGTTACCTTTCAAGGCTCATGGAAACTGATTGGTCATCTTCTAATGTTAATGGGGACTGGTTGGCCACCTTTTTAATGCTCATGGGAACTGACTGGTCACCTTCTAATGCTCATGGTGACCAACTGGTTAAATTCCAGTTCTCATAAGGTGGGTTTGAGAAACCAGAACATTTTAATAGTCATATTTCATGAGACACACTGAATATCCATTTACATTTGCTCTGATTTGAAAAGAGTAAATTTTAACTGAAATTCATTCATTCATAATCTGATTATAATAATGTCCATTGTTAGTTGTATGCTTAAAGTCTTTGGCCAGTGGTGGTTAACAGGCACTTCCCATGTGGACCTCAGCCTGTTCTCAGGGGTGGGAGAATATACCTCCCTCCAACAATACACAGTCTATTTTGGAGGTTAAAAATACTCTATTATACTCCTAAATACTCTTTACCATTATACCTCTATTACTAATGAATTCCTTTTCCACAAAGATTTTACCATTTTGTTTTGGGTGGAAAAAAAAAACATTTTAAATCACTGTGAGTCCCTTTTAAGGACCCAAGGGCAAACAAGAGAGGATTGTAATTGGACTTTTTGCAGTTTACCACCTACTCCCTTCACCCGCACATTAGACAGCTTGCAGTCAGGTATAATCTCCTCTCACATATACAATATTCACCAAAATGTCATGGATGCCTCCAGTGACCATATTATATATCATTTCTATTTTTTTGCTAGTTAAAAATTTGATTTACAGCATATTTCCTGTTTATTCATTCCCTTAGTCAGACTCAAATTATTTCAAAAACACATGTGAGTATATATTTCTTAAAGCATACAGTTGTCCTTTAAGGCAATCTGATTTTATGTATGTTAGTTCATGTTACAATGCTGATGGATATCTCATGTAGTATCTTTAATATGAAGCCTTCCATTTAATCTCAGCCTCACTTCATGGGTGCAGAATTTGCCCATTAAAGGAGGTGAACTGTATCCAATCAGTGGAACAAAGACGTTGTCAGGTTCTAAATAGTGGCCTTATTCCCCCTAACCTCTGCCAATTAAAGCCTGGCAGTTCCTTGGCATCATTCCCCCGTCTTGTTGGCAATGTGTTTGTTCAATTTGCAGAAGAGATTCCCCCAGAGAAAGTTTAAGAAAGAGATTTTCTTTCTGAGAAGTTCAGAACCTGTTCCTGTAAGTCTCCCTCCTCCTCCACCTGTACTCACAAACTTTCAGTAAAGATGATTTATGGGTTTAGTAAGTAGTGACAGTCTGGCAAGGAGCTCTGCAAGCAGTTACTGTAAAGACTGATCAACTGGGTCAGATTCCATCGCTGTAGCACGGAGGGAAATATTTTAAGGCTCTATATACAAATGTACTATTTATTTAAGCCCTATATTATAAAAACATCATTTAGCTTATGGTGGCAAATAATGATCGAAGCCTTCATCGTACAGAACACAGTGAATATACAGTACTTTTGTGTTCACATTTAAATGTCTAAAAATATGTTAAAAAAATTATTTTCTGCTCAGAATTCTCAGAAATCCGGTTTTGCATTGCACTCTGGGAAACTGGGCGGTACATGCAAATTAAATTAATACCACTTTATCTTTGGGTCAGTCTAATAACTTAATCCATCCTATGCTATGCTTTAACGCTATGTAATACAGTAGGCATATGCCTGTGGACTCATTTGAATGTCCCTGCCCTGTTTTCCCAGAATGAAGTGCAATAACTGTATTTCTTGGAATTCTGAGCAAAAAAATATTTTTTTTTTAACTTAATTTAAATGGGAACATAAATGTGCTATTTATTTACAGTAGTCCTTTATTAAAAAGATATCTTTAATTATCTTACAATACCCAAAGTAAGATTGTGGGTAATTCAGGTGAAGACGAGGAGTATGAGCATGTGCGACTGGTAATGTACCTGATGCAGAAAGTACCTGGAAGTGTCTGTGCCTGGCACTGTGTACGTGTGCAGAAAGTATGTGACTGGCACAGAGTATGTCTGGAAATGAACTTGTATGAAAGGCCGTGCCAGGTACAATGATTAAAGAGAATGGTTATACAGTGCTTGAGCCAAAAAGCTTACAATCTAGCTATAAGGGGTATGATGCATACAGACACATTATGGTAAAAGGTAAGGGAGGATGCAACTAAGTGTCTTTATAGATTTTTTTAAGCATAGCTTAGAAAGTAATGAAGTTAAAAGGATATGGAAGATACTAGCAGCCCTATTAAATTCCTCCTGCTGAAGAACTCGTAGCCAGTGAAGGAGCCCGCTAGACTTACGGCTATTAAATTGGCCTCTTTCAGCTACCCGCAAATGATCTGCGGGTTACAGGCGGAAAAACCCTACGGGCTGTCAAAATCAAAACTCTGTCTCAGCTAACCCTTTGATCTGTCAAGCCCGTAAATGTTACGATCGGAAAATGCTATTAAATTGCTACAAATCCCCAAGGACGCACTGCCGTTCAAACCCATAAACGGCAAATGGAGCCAAAAAGCCTACGGGTACTAGAGAGGACCCGCACGGGGGTTAAAGTGATGTCCGTAGCGATGTAAATGCAAATATAAACACAATACTGTATTAGAAGTTAAAGGGAAAGTGATGTATGGTATTAATATTAATAGCACAGCATTCTCAAGCTCGCAAATATGCAATAAAAAATAGTTTATTTTATGTTTAATTTCGTGTTATATCGATCCCGACAATCAAGGTGTTAATACATGTAATGGAACTCGCATGGACTAGAATATCATATTTATTGATTTATTAATATTGTATTATTTCTGGAATGCCCGTCAGATCAAAACTCGTAATTGAAACCCGTAAGTGATCGAAATCTAACCTCCATTTGTCAGTGACGTAATGATGACAATCTCTTTGTTGCGAGTTTGGCTAATTTAATAGCTCTGTAACTATGTAGCTCCGCCAAATTTCAAGGCTTTGCGGTTAAACCAGGACCGCTGCAGGCTTGGAATTGAATGTGGCTGTAGGTATATAATATCCCTGGGTATCTATTTACTTGTATGCACTTTATTTTATTAAGAAGTGTTTAAAAGCTCTGTTTTTACAGCCTAAAATCAAACAAATAGCCCCTTTTTGGGTCGGCCACTGCAGCATATGCAGATGTAGACTCTGTATAGCCTATCAGGGAACACCTCTCAGCAGCATGTTGCTGATAGATGGTCACTGATTGGTTAATATGAGACGCTGCACAGCATATACAGTAGAGTCTGTGTCTTAGTGAGCTGCAGAAGGTAGAGCCATACAGGGACTATGATTTTTGGCAATAAAACAGAGCTTATAAGCACTTCTTAATAAAATAAATCCATACAAGTAAATAGATACACAGGGAGATTATACATCAAATAAAATCCAGGAACCTTCCATATCCCTTTAACTTCATCACTTTGTAGGCTATGCTTAAAAAAATATATAAAGACACTTAGTTGCATCCTCCCTTACCTTTTACCACAATGCATCCCACTGTATAGCTAGATTGTAAGCTTTTTGCTTTAAGGAAATATCTAATATTGTGCATCAGTAAGAAAGGTGCTAGCCCATAAGGAGCTCTAGTATGTATACCCTGGTGGGGAGTTGGTTGGAGAGAGAGAGAGTGGATATGGCAGTGTGGATATTTGTGCACCTAAAAAACGTAAGTTTTACTATACAAGGGGCCTCATTCAATTGCGATTTTGTCAATTGAATAGGGCTCTATATAAGCACAGAGCATATTTTTTTACAGAAGTTTTTAGTTAGTGAAGACCTTGCTTTTGGATAGATGTTTACTAACTAAAAACTTCTTTAAAAAATATGTTATGTGCTTATTTGGAGCTCTATTCAATTGGACAAATTGCAATTGAATGAGGGCCCAAGTGTATGCTGCACACGGTATGATAGATCTTATAAGGAAGGTGAAAGAGACATTACATGGATTCTTAGACCATCTATAATATGTGTTAAAAGCATTTTCTTTTTTACATGAAAAAGTATATAATACAAAGTATGGAAAACTTACACTAAATGGACACCAACATTTTCTAGATGTTTTTGACCCTCCTCTTACCTGACCTGTTAAGTCTTGGAAAGTGAGGAATAATTTATATAACTGGTAAGGGCGGGGGTAGAGCAGCTTTTCTTGTAGCTTTTCTTGAATTTTTCATTGAATTTCTAGGAGATCGTGCTCCCTTAGGATTGGTAGCACCTGCCATGTTAGTGTTAACTAGTTGGGACAATGGTGGCGTTAGTGAATGGAGGCTCCTGGTGCAAGATAACCTGCCCCCTTTTGAAACTTCTGTATATGTTAGGTGCCTATTGGGGTCAATAAAGAAGACACAAAGATATATGTAGGTGATCAAATCAGCCATAGGATGCTTGGATCACTTTTCTATAAAATAAATACCATTATAAATTAAGAGACCTCCTTTACTCCAGGCGGGACCCTGTCATGGGCCCCAGTACTTTGCACCTGCTGCACCAGCAGTATTTCCGCCATTGAGTTGGGACATGCAACAGAGTGTTAATAAAAAAAACTATATGGAGATGTGTATTGATACTCGGTATCACTATACGGTGTGCCATCTTTATTCTATAAGAGAACATTTACACCTTATAATACAATCTTTACCAGCATTCAGTGACCTTCTGCTCTGATTTTTCCCCAACACAAAAGGAATTAATTTAAATGCCAATTTATGTAAATGTGATGACATCATCTCATCCCCTATTTATAGCGGCTTTCATTGACTCTTCTTCACACTATTATCTGTGCCTTTGTCCCCCTGTATTTAGCATGTGAATTGACAGCCGGCTGCCGGCCATATGATCTGGCACCATGCTCATTTCTGGCACTCGGGGGGCCCCCTATTCTTGCCAAGGCAGGAGGGGGAGTGACGGGTTTTGTGCAAGTGCCGCACGCTGGGATAGGCATAATAATCCTGAGAGTTTGGGGCAGGCTGGTGTTGGCTTCTGCCATTCTCCGGCAGCAGGAGGGAGGGGGCAGGGCTGCGTGGGTTGTGCCACCAGTTAAATACACTATTGTGAGGGATAAAAGATGGTGCCATACAAAATAACATGTATACACAATAGGCAGAGATCGGCAGCAACTGACGAGTGTAGGAATCGAGGCCTTTGTCTAGTGATCCACCGATGATTAATCATCTTCACCATCTGATCAGAGGAGCTCCGGGCTCATCGACCTTTCACTGATTCTGACCTGTCCACTCCGAGCAATTAGAGCCATTATATCCAGTGATTGACTTGTGATTACAACAGGGAGTTCGCAGCCTGATTACCAATGAAACCATTGGAAAGTAACTGGGAGAATTTAAAGCGTGGTCCTGTCATCGCTATTGAACAATTGAGTACCAAAGGGCACAGAACTACCTGCAAGTCTAAATGGTTTCCATTGAGCAGTCATCGGAGAGTGTTACTTGGTCATCTTCATCCTCGTATAATGAGACAGGTCATGTTTTTTTTTTTCGACATGACCACTGTAGTACAATTTTTACTCCAAGAAGGTGCACCAAACACATACATTGAAGTATTGGGATAACAATCTAATCTTGGGACTATGGCAGAATCTTCTTATAGATCAGTCTATACTGGAGTTCTTGGGGAAGATTATTTTGATAGAAGAGTACCTCTGATATTCTTAGACTGGTTCTTCTCTTTGTGCTACTATCCCCAAGACTGCCTGAAAAACTGAAGAATGCAGCAAAAACTATAGAAGAAAAAAAGAGAGCAGAAGATAATGGTTTATTAAAAAAGACTGTCAAAAAGATGTCCAAACAATACTTTACTCACCAAAAAATCTCCAGGGAGATCTAAAGTGATATTATGGTTAGGGCAATATTTAGGTTTTTTGCTGCTCTAATCACATCACATCCACACTTGTTATGCTCCCAACCTAAGATTACCACACACACGTATAAATTATACATCCAAATCCGTAAACCATGCATCCACATGTTCCATTTGCGTCCGTGAACATGATTACGGGTTTAGACGAAGCCAATAGTAAAATATATTGTCATCATTACGTCACTAAAAACATGGAGGTTAGATTTCAATCACTTACGGGTTTGAAGTACGAGTTGCGATCGGACCCGCATTCCAGAAATAATGCAATATGAAATAATTAATAAATATTATATTCTAATCCATGCGAGATCTATTATATGTATTAACACATTGATTGCCGGGATCGATACAACACGGAAATTAAACATAAAATAAATTATTTTTAAACGTCAATTTGCGGGTTTGAGAATATTGTGCTATTAATATTAATACAATTAATATTTAACATACAGTATTGTGTTTATATTTGCTTTTACAGTGCTACGGACAGGACTTTAACCCCCTTGCGGGTCTTCTCTAGCACCCGTAGGATTTTTGGCTCCATTTGCCGTTTACAGGTTTGAACGCCAGTGTGTCCTTGGGGATTTGTAGCAATTTAATAGCGACTTGCAATAGTAACATTTACGGGCTTGACAGATCAAAGGCTTAACTGGGACGGAGTTCAGATTTTGACAGCCCGTAGGGTTTTTACGCAGATGGTTTGCGGGTAGCTGAAAGAGGCCAATTTAAAAGCAGTAACTTTTGCGGCCTCCTTTACGGGCTACAATTTCTAAAAGTGTTTGGTATTGTTATTATTACAATTATTATTAATATTATTATTTATTTATTTGTTTATAAAGCTCCAACACTTTCTGTAGCACTATATACAAAGTAGAATAGAGTATGATGGTTACAGTTAGCAAATTACAAACATATAAACAAATTCTAAGGTATGCAGCAATACAAGTACTGGTATAACACAATGTAAATATGAAACAAATAGGTCCGCAAAATGAGTGAGGTGCCTAATCTGAAGAGCTTACAATCTAGAAGGTGAGAGTGGGGTGTGATACAGGTGGGTGATAGATGTAAGTGGAGCTGTCTATTTTCTGCAGTTGTACATATTTAGAGTGAAGGTTATGAGCTTCTTTAAACTGATGTATTTTAGTAGGTTCTTGAGGCAGGAGGATAGTCTAACAGAGTGAGACAAGGAGTTCCATGGAGGAGAGGCAGCACAAGAAACGTCCTGAAAGCGGAGTGAGAGGAGGTGATAGAAGAGGAGGAAATAAGAAGGTCATTAGCAGAGCGAAGTGGGTGGTTGGGGGAGTAGGTGAACTGTTGTATAGATGGAGAAGAGGACCACCTAGGACTGAAACTTCAGGTACACCAAAAGTCAGAGGGATCAGGGAAGAAGAGTTACCAGAATGGGAGACACCAAATGTTCAATTTTCTAGATGAGATGTC
The DNA here is from genome assembly GCA_027410445.1 of Discoglossus pictus. NCBI lineage: Eukaryota > Metazoa > Chordata > Amphibia > Anura > Alytidae > Discoglossus > Discoglossus pictus. The sequence continues at coordinate 188,680,451 of CM050170.1, read as the reverse complement.
AATCATGAGGGAACTGTGTAAAAAATGCCAAAAGAGCGGAGAATTTGAACAAGAATAGTGTACAACTTGTGTCAAAGGCTGCAGATAGAATGAGTAGAATCAGAATAGTGATATTAGTGGCTTTTGTGAGAGCTGTCGCTGTTGAGTATTGGGGCTGGAGGCCATATTGGAAGAGATCAAAAAGGGAGTTGGAGGTCAAGGGATTGGGTCAGGCCATTGTAGATTAGTCAGTTTTGAAGCGCAGGGAAATAGAGAGGTAGAATGATAGGTGCAGAAGTATAGTCAGATGAGAGTGTGTTAAGAATGGGTATAATTATTGCATGATTTAAAGAAATTGGAAACTTGCCTATGTTAAGGGAAAGGTTGGACAGATGTGTGAGAGCCGGAATAAATGGGAAAAGATTAGTTGTGATGGAATCTGATCAAGTTGGCAAGTTGTAAAGTGAGAAGGTGATAGGAGGCTAGAGATGTCATCCTTAGTTACAAGGTGAAAGGAGTCCACAGTAGATGTGGGATTGGGGAATGGTAAAGGCCGGGTGCTGTCAGTTTGTTGAGAGGAGGATGTGTTAGAGCCACGCTGAGAGTTTATTTTTGATTATCAATTTTATTGTTAAAGAGGCAGGCAAAGTCTTTATATCTGAGAATGGAAGGGGCAGGAGGTGGCAGTGGGCAGAGGAGAGTGCTGAATGTGGCGAACAAATGTTTGGGGTTGGAGGACAGAGTAGGACAGAGGAATATAAGTGTGAGATTTCCTCCACAGTCGTTGAGCAGCACAAGGGTACTTCTGGCTGAAGCATGTTTGCATAGTGTGCCATGGTTGTGAGTGATGGTTAGGGGGCAGGTCTTTGATTGTAGGGGCAAGTATGTCAAGGGTCGAAGTTAGAATCTTGTTGTTCTGTGAAGTGCCAATGTCAGGGCAGGTGAGGGGTTAAGAAGGGTTTGTAGCATGTTGGAAAGTTGTCGTGGGGCAAGTGATGGGAGGTAACTGTAGGATCTGGTGGCAGAGATTGAAGATGGACAGTAAGTGGAAGGTGGGGTGAGGCTTAGGTTAGGAGATGGTGGTCAGAGGGAGTGTGGAGATGACAACGTTATTGTTTATGTTTTTTTTTATTCATTAATCTTGTGATTTGTTCGTTTTCTGATTACAATTTTTATTTGATCCCCAATTATTCCCTATTCCTCTTAAGGGTTTAATTAAATAAAGAACAAAAATAAAATGTCTTCTACCATAAATGCAAAATTTAATATTATAATTGAACATTAAAAGTTATACAAATATTTTTTTAATTTCTAAAACAGTTTACACATGATAAAGTGAAGTTCTCCTTAATCATGTGCTATAGTGTTGGAAAAATTATATTTATTAACAAAACATTGGACAAAAGCTGTGTCTGTAACATGGGGATATTATGTGATTTCTTAGTGTACTTTCCTTTTATTCCCTTCCCCTCCATTTCCCCCATCTACCTGTTAACAATAGACGGTACACAACTTTTGTATTAAGGAACAAAAATGTGTTATAAAATGACGCTTAAATGGTCATTTAATTATTTTACTATATTTGTCCATACTGCTGCCTCTGGAAGACGGTTCCACTAATCTAATCATCAATTACTTTTATGTCAGAGAACAGGATAATGGTTGAACTTTTATGGACACTTCACTTGCCATTTCTAATTCTGATATATTTACTGTTATTATAAAAAGTTGCTATTCTGGGAATAGAGGGTTAATATGGTCTAATTCTGGACTGAGTATTAGACGCTTGTGCAATGCAAAAGCTTGAAGGAGACTTGGGATTCTTTCCAGATGTATATTCCCAGCACTGAACCCTCTGTCAGGGATCAGGCATTTCCTTCCTGGACACCCTCCCAGCTGTAGAGCCGGATGCTGCACTTGGATCCAGGCGCAGGTAAGTGCTCACAATTACTGTAAAACTGGACTATCCAATTACTTAATTGGAAAGCTCAGAGCCGCTAGCTGTGTGCATGGCCTTATTTATTGTGTGTGTACTTTCTATCTACATGTTAACTTAGTAGGAGTCACTAGCACTTTCTGGAAGTCATTTGGAACTAAGCCCATGTCTCATATTGTGCAACCTGGATAATATAGCGACACGGCAAAGGCCACAGCTATTGCACAAATGAAAAGTGTGACTAAAATCATGGGTGTTTTGCAGCTTAGATCCAGACTCAGGGCAGCACATTTTCAGGAGGTTGTCTGATGTTGGCAATGCAATGCCATGCAATATGCACAAACATGTACCCAACACTTTCTGACTTACTGTATACTAACCATTTATGAATGGGATATAGAAAGCGGAAAGGGGTTGTTGGGGGTTCACAATTCTAGATGGGCCTATGGCATCAGAAAACCTTAATACACCCCTGCCTAGAAAAAAAATGGAGTCTAGCACCCCAACGTTATCTTTGCCAGGCTTAAGACAGTACTACAGATTCTACACATGGTCATAAATGTATCACATCTTACCAAAGTCTACTCCAGTCAACAATGCAATCCTTCCAAATATAGAGAATAATATAGTAACATAGAAATTACTTTTAGTCCATCAATTTCAAACTTTTTAGCTCTGATCCTTGTATTATGTGAATGGATCCAGGAAAGTCTAAAAAAATGTCAAATGGTCTCATTAGAAGGAAAAATATATCAACCCCAAAAACTGTGAAATGGATTTTCCATGAATATCCATACTATTCTAGTTAACCAAAATAATCTTCTATGCCTTTACTATTAAAAAATATACAACTTTTCAAAGTCATCTATTGAATCAGCTGTCACCACTTCTTTCTGTAGTAAGTTTCCTAAACTCTATTCTTTCTTTAAGATGAAATGATTTTGCTTCTAACCTCAAACGAAGGCTTCTTGAAATGTTCTTGACAAAAAAGTAGCATAAAATAGCATAAAAAACATGGTTAACCAATTTTGATTAATATTCTCTGCATGCCTATGAGTTTCTGAAATATAGGTAAAAAGCATGATAACATACTTATTGCGTGCAAATTGGTTTTAGCCTTGATCACAAGTATAGTTCACTTCGGTGCATATGCTATACCACCCATTGCCCCATTAGTGTGTTCATGACCCGGTCATGCCTCAACCATGGATTGTCTCTTGTTTACAGCTGCAGTAACTTCCATTGGATATGTATTTTCCACTGGCTCCAAGTGGAGCGTAGAGAGGGCTCAGGCTGCTGGCGCGACAGCTCCTGACACTCCCTGGTTTGCTGGAGTTGGCAGAGAGTATGGAAGCTCTCAACAGGAAGAACGGTCCCCGGGTGATGTTCATGCACTGGGCACGGGGGAGGAAAACAGCAGCCGTGGCAGAGGGACAAGAGCCAAAACAACAAGATATTCCATCAGTTTGGAGCATGAATCATGGCTCACACATGGGAAACAGCAGAGAGGAAAGGATAGCACCTGTCAATGTTTATAGGGACAGCAAGTGCCATTCATGTGGGTAGGTGCCATGCATTGGAGCGTAGCATAAACCAATGTGTGATTCTTTCATTCTCTCTCTCGTCGAGAGACACTTTAGAAAAAAAATCATAAAAAGTCTAACACATCTTCACTAATGGAGATTGTCCATCTAGGCCAGTGTCTTAACCAGGAGTCCCGCAGAGCCTTAGGATCCCATAAGATATAATAAATGGTTACTCACAATTTTCAGTTCATTTGAAATCTGTGTTGTATGTATTTTACAAAGTTCAAGATGAAAAAAATCGAATTAAATAATCACAATAGCAAAATGTTCAGATCCATGAACCACGAGATCTACCTACATTTGTGTTTCTTCTGTCTAAAAGTAGATGAACTATCTAGATAGTTTGAGGAGAGTGGGCGCCATCAATAGAAGAGATAAATATGTTCCATTTGGTCACCGACTGTGTAATCTGATTGGTTTAAAAGATCAGGAATCCCACCACTGTTCTGGACTCAGATTCTCCATTTTGTCATTTTGTGTTGATGTTTTTTGTGGAAGAGGTTTTGGATCTGCTTTGAGGAAGGAGATGCTACAAGTAGGGTGTGTAGGTGAAAGAGCTAACCACCAAACAGCTCATCCAAGCTACTAGTTACCTATACCCCACAATCGATAATGAAATACTGTAATCACAAAGGCAGCAGATGTTCTAGATATGGTATAATGGAAAACTATTAGTCCATGATGGGAGGATCAGAATAGCTGATTTACCGCTAAACATTGCACAATTCAATGTAAGATTACTGTAACTAAATTCACTTTTTCAAAATAGCATTTCATTGAGAAAATACCTGGTTTTGCCTATAGTTTTCAGTTATACCACACTTGCCCAAAAAATTGAAACAATTGCACACGAAACTCCTATTTGGTCAAAAATTAACTTTACACACACTATCTTTTTGGTAACATTTGACAGAACATAATAAATAGATATATTTGTTGGTTATTTTTATTTCGTAAACATATTTATCATTAATATAAAATAGGGATAAAAAGAAAGTTTTATAAATTATATACCAGGCAGTGAAGAAGATGGATTGCTAGGGAAACAAGATGGTATGGTCAAGCACTCAGCTGGTCACTCTCATAACTTCTAGCTGACCCCAAAGCAGGACCATCAGCTTTTAACTTTTTTGGTATAACCAACAATTCACTTTCTCATTATTGTTTGGATAATGCAGCTAGTCTGGGCTATCAGTCCCAAATCATGTCGGACCTAGTACCACCTGAGTACACCAGTACTTATTCACAGAAAACAGAGAGTGGATAGGGATGTGTAACCCCCTCACTGCACTAATATTTTTACCACTTAACAACTTATTCTTGACACCCATGCTCAATCAGAGTGTGCCCATGGGCACTGTAACAGAGTTGGAACACGAATCCAATATCTCCGCTGGTATACGGTAAAATACCCAGGAGGCACTACAGTCTCACCATTCCCAACCTCCCATATTGGACGACACTCAACAGGGAGTTAATGACTACTGACTTTATTTTATTATGTGCAGGGATATATATACATATCTCTTCCCACAGGCAATACACATCCCCCATAGTTAGCCACACAATACACATAGAGGGACAATAGGTGAGTCACACCTCCCTGAGGCTACCTGGCAACTTTGATACAATCAGACATTGATTAGATCATCCTTCTTTGTTCTTATGTCTGAGAATGAAAACACTTTATACAATAGACTTCCTTATCTTATGAGGAGTCTCTGTAATAGGATTATCTATTATGCCAAGGTCTGCAATAGTCTGGGCTAATATTCTGCAGAGCATAAACCAACATACATACAGTATTACAGTAGGATCATATTTTAACCAAGAATTAAATAACCATAAAACAGGGTAAAACAGTGATGGGTTCCGTTACAGGCACTATAACCTCAGAGATTGCTGTACTTCATACATAAACAACTCAATATATATCAAATGTTTAAGGCATCTACTGGTATATAATATATGGATCTCTGTTATAAAATCTCTAAACTTGTAGATTTCATGTTGATTTACTAAATATAATTTGACTTTTGATTAGAGCTACATAAGGAATAATCAGCCCAGTAAATACTCACACAATGCTCTACTGTCTCGTTGGTTTTCCAGTCATGACAAGATAATTATTTGTAATTTCCACCCACGGTTTATACCTTACTTTTGTCGGCTTGTCAGAGAAGGTGTTGTCAGTTGTTTTTTTTATAATTATAATAAAACAATAGGTTAATTAGTATAAGCAGCTTGCCTGGAAGGGGTAAGAAAAGCTTTAAAGGAACATGAGGCTGTGAAAGAGGCCATATTCTAATAAATGGTTTTGTTTTTTATTGCATGAGGTTAAAGTTCAAACCTAAAGGTCATTATGGATGGGTCCAACATTTGTAACGTGTTGTTGTTTAGGTGAATCTCTGGGATCCTATGCACAGTTGCACATCTGTCAGCCACTGCCCCTCTGAGCACCATCAAGCCCAAAATATTATATGACCAAAAATGTTTGAGCTTTAGCCTCATGATCAAACCTTCCAGTGAACAATTCTGCTTAATTTCCTGTTGTGTTAATTGATTGGATCTTCTTCCAGTCCAAGGGAGTCTAAACAGTTTTCTCCAACAACACAATTCAAATGCGTCAATTCTCCAGCGCTCAGTCTCCTTTATGGTCCACCTCTCACATCCGTATGTTACTAGGGGTAGTACTATAGTTTTAACTATGCAAACTTTTGATGATAGTGATATATCTTACTTTTTAATAACGTATCCAGATGTGCCATAGCTTTTCTTTCCAGATGCAAACAATGTGTAATATAATGTAGCATTGTTATTATTATTTACACAAATTACACAACATATTCGAATACTGACTATAGCAGAGGTCAGGGGAATGGATCACAGCCACAAAGCCAAAGGTCAGAATTATGGATTAATCAGGTATAAATCATCAGGAAAGAGCCAGAGTTCATGCTATGAAACCTATCCAAATATTGTAGGAAAGCACAAGTCCAAGCCAGAAAATCTTCTGCATTGTCCATGCGACTATTTAAAGGTCTAAGCTAGGTACAAGTCCCACTACTGTCCTATATTTAAATGTAATGTTGTGATCTTAGATAAATATAGCATTTCATTTATTAGCTTTTGTACGCAATTTGACTTGAATGTAATTTATGCCTTTGGTTTCCGATGATCAGCCTCCTGAAGTAGGAGACATTGCCTATGAAGAAAGTTTTCATCTTCGCAAAAAAAATGTGACATCTACAACTGCCAGTGCTTTCAATAAGTCTAATGGAGAGCAGATGAATTCAGAAGGACACACCTTTCTGAGTCACCATCATGATAAGAAAAGGGAAAGTGAGCACAATGGTGCTTTGATCAGTGCACTAATAAGTGATTTTTTGGATATCTCTTCGAAACAAAGGACCAGCTTGCTTTGGTCTTGCTTTGGGGTCAGCTAGAAGATATGAGAGTGACCAGCTGGGTGCTTGACCATATTTGTGCAGCCATAGAATTAAGCCACCATCCGTCTTGGTGCCATTACATCCTTAAATGGACAATATTAAAATTCTGGTGCCTGCTGTCTGGAGCTCCAACATCATATACCCTCCATTCACTACAAATACATCTCATCAAGGATATTGCTACATGTGTTGTCTGGTCCAATCTCTCAAGACAAGTGCCAGCAGAGACCATACAATATATATATATATATATATATATATATATATATATATATTTATTTATCATATAGTACTTGCAGATGTATCTTCAGTTTGAGATTCCAAGAATCCCTGAAATCTCTTGGAATCTGTGCTTTGAAACACTTCCAGACCCGCGACTCGGTGATTTTGGAATTTAGTTGCAGCTGAAATTAATAATTTGAATGAACTGCAACAAAATATTCTAATCCTGTATTTCCAAGGCCCCAAATAGATAACAGAATATAAGGGCAAAATCCATCTACATCTGTGTTTCTCTTGTCTAAACGAGCATATCTAGCTAAAATAATTTTTTCCATATCTAGATAAAATAATTATGAAAGTCATCTAGCTTGCTAGTTATGGCACCTGGTTTGAGGAGAGCAGGAGCCACCATTAAAAAAAATCTGTTCTATTTGCGCCACTGACACTTAGAATTCTGAGCTGTGAAATCCGATTGACCTAAAAGATCAAGAATCAGAACCATTTATTCCCCAGCTCACATCACCTAATGTGTAGATATCTTGTAGTAATGAATTTCACATCTAAGTGACCTTCTATAAGTGCACTGTATCATATAAGAGGAAGTTTTTTGTTGGAATTTCTCCTTAAATATTCTATTTACTCTCAATCAGTAGAATATTGCACATGCTCACGATCTTTCTAGCATCACAGATTTGCTACCAAGGATATGAACATATGCAACACTTCTCCCAAAATAATTGAGAACAATTGTGGTAACATAGAGAAGTAGTGGGAAGAAAAGTGAAAATAATTAGAGAACATACAATTTTGGGCACCACTTCATAAAAAGGATATTTTAGAGCTGGAAAAGGTACAGAGGAGGGCAACAAATCTATTAAGGAAGAAAGACTAACCAAATTAAACTTATTTTCTCTATAAAAAAGGGCATTTAAGAGGGGATATGATTACCTTATATAAATACATCCAGGGTCAGTATAAAGATTTGTCAAGTGGGCTTTTTGTGACAAGAGGTTTTCAACTGACAAGAGGACATCCCTTGAGTTTAGAAGTAAAAAGATTCCACCTTAAAGAAAGAAAAGGGTTCTTCACAGTAAGGGTGGTTAATCTGTGGAATTCTCTACCAAATGAGGAGGTGATAGCGGATTCGATAGAAAACTTTAAAAGGGGACTGGATTTATTTCTAATTAAAAAGGGAATTCAGGGTTATCATGGATAATTAGAGAGAGAGTATTGATCCAGGGAGAAATCCGGTCGCCGGTGTCTGGGATCAGGAAGGAATTGATTTTTTTTATTTTGTTATTTCCCTTTCAGACGATTGGCTAAGTCTCGCTTTATTTTTTATTTTTCTGTTTGCCTTCCTCTGGATTAATTAATAATAAAAAAAATATATACATTTAATAATTGATTAATAATTAATTAACAACTTATTAATTAATAGTTAATCCGCATATTGCAGATCAGAGGAAATCTTAAAAGGTTGAACTTGATGGACTGAAAGTCTTTTTTCAACCTTAAATACTATGTAACTATGTAATAAAACCCTATGTTGCATGGTGTTTTATTGCATTAAATGGTAACAAATGTCTATTGTCAGCTATATTTATGACACACATGTATGTATTCTGTGAAACCTTGCATTTGTATTTGCATCTATTAATATCTCCATTAAGTATTTGTGTGTTGCGGATATGGAGAGGATATCTCTGTTAACGCCCATTAAATTGCTCAACAGTGTTGCTTTAAAAGGAAGCCCAGAAATTCAAACAGAATATTAAACTGTAAAGTGATCGCCCCAGTAGGGCTGAGCATTATAAGGAGGGGTCAGAGGTTCCCGTAACATATGATCTGGGCTCTCTGAGAGCTGATTGTGAGCTTTCTTTGGGGTAATATAATTGGGTCATTGAGATCTGCTGGAGAATTCTGATTTGTGAGCACTAACATCTTTATTAGAATACACCCACTAATCTGTATAATTAATGTAAATTATATATATATGCAAATCATATGTCAGCGATGCTCAACTGACAAGGAACAAAGCTGATACTGAAGCCTTTTTTTTCTATGGAAATTCAAAGAGCTTTCTGTTCGTGGTATGTTTTAAATTAGCTGTTTCTCCTACTTGGAAAATTTGCATTAGTCCTAATGTCTGTCTTTTGGAAGGTAACATTTGAGTTCAATAAATCAATATATTTATGTATTATTATACGTATTTTTTTTTATTACATTTAATTATTTAGTAAAAACATTTATTTAATAAAATAAAATGGTGATAAAAAAACAGAAAGATGTTTTTGTTTACCAGGCAGTGAAGTTGATGAATTTCCAGGGAACGGTGAAGCAGTCAGCTGGTCATCCTCATATCTTCTAGCTGACCCCAAAGCTTTTACATTTGTTGGTATAATCAACACTTCTCTTTCACACATCACTATTTTTCTAGGAAAAAAACCTTCACTCAAAGCCTCCCCTCTTTTAAAGTATACTCCAGCATTTACATGTTCTCCACTAGGGCCCAAAACAGAATTGGGGCCTTGCAATTGGTAACTGCTTAAAATATAGAGTTCCCTAGAGAGAAAGGTGATCTGATCACCAGATCAGGGTGTACTGATAACTGGTATATAATTGTAGGTGTTTTATTGACCCATCCAGACATCTAACATGTCAAGAGATGTCGTACTATACTTATAATAATAATAATAATTTGTATTATTATTATCCTTTATTTGTAACACAGGAAGTTATATTTGTCAAGTAATTGCATCTGTAAACATCAATGGTGCAATATACAGGTAAAAATACCTGCACACATATACTGTCACATACTACATACAAATGCATGTAACACACGCTCACTATGTCCAAGTGCACACGCCACATACATTGCTAAGCATCAGTCAGCAGAATGTAGAGTTGAGTCAGACCAGCTGTGGGAACTGGAGTTCAGCCAAACCAATCCCACCAATCCCACCGCGTGGCTGCTTTGTTAAGGGGACGATTATTCTGTCCCTGCTGCAAACAATAACACTGAGAGTGGTGCGGTAGCTGCCATGGAATTAACTCTTTGCTGTTGAGTTTTGTATGACTAATGAAGAGTTAAAGCACCAAAACAAAATGACAAATTATATATGTTTCGAAAATCAGTCTAATAAAGGGCATAATTTGATAGGAAAAAAGAAATGCAGCTTGTTTTTAATTAGATAAAAATAAATTGTGATGCCTCTACAAAACCATGATCCATGATACATTGGTGGAAGTTGTGTGTGTGAGAGTGGCTATGGTAACATCCTTTGATGCAACGTCCTGCTTCTGGGACAGTGAGGTGGAAAGGGGTATAGTATCAATTTCAATATTATCAAGTTATCAAACAAAGGCTCTGGACTTTTGCCTGTTGCCTCCTACCCCACCGCTCCCTCAAACAAACACACCCATCACCAAATAGAGTATTCAAAGTCTCATGTGTTTTTCCTAGTTTTCCCATATCTACTATCAAATTATTATCAGAATATAAAACAATATAGTAATCCATTTATATAACCTAAACATGCCATATAAAATATTTTAAAATTAATGTATTTAGATAGTTGCTGTATATTTAATATCTCTTGTCCAACGCTGTGCCACTTCTTTGGTGGTGGTTCCACATTGTCTGGCAAACATGCTGCAATGTAGCATTGAAATTAATAATAGAAAATGTTCTATCTATATCTGTCTGACCCTCCACAGATTGTTCCATTCATCTGGTCATCATGGTTATCCACCAATGTCTGCCTTCATTAATACATATCTATCTATCTATAGCAAATCATTGCTGGTTCTCTGCCAATAACATGGTTAAATAATTACATGTAGAGGGGTGAGAGGGGTGTGGCTTGACTGGGTTAAACTAGTATAAAAGGTTTGTGAGCTGTTTGGGGCTGTTTGCAAGTGGATTTTCCTTTGCAAGTAAAGGCCGATAAATTGCTGAGTGCACTAATTGTGCCCAGATGAGAAGGCAGAAGTTAATATAAACAGAAGAATGGGCGAACTTGTGAGCTTGCGAACATTTCTAGTATTAGTGCAATTCTAGTAAAAGTGTAGGAGTTTAAAGAAAAGGGAGGGCAGATTTGTAGTGCAAAAGAGGAATAATAATTAAAAAAAGATATATATATATATATTTTTTTCTTGGTTTTTACAAAACTTTATGCAAATATATTATTTTATTTCTTTATTTTTCCCACTGAATTTGTGTAGACAATAATAACAATATTGAGTCAGTCCAGTGGCGACCTCACTCAGTGTACATCCTGTCATATGTATGCAATACTGGAACAGATGATCCATGGTCCACACCTTTGTGGCAAGTGTGAGCATGTTGCCTCTCTGGAAGCTCAAATTGGAACACTGGAGAGGAGAATTGCAGCACTTAGTGATATTGCTCCACTGGAAAGGGGGTTGGTGCTTACTAAGCACAGTTTAGCTGGGCCTAGAATGGAGGGTGGAGCTGGGGCTAGTAAGGATGTCCAGGGAGGTAGCTGGGTTACAGTTAGAAGGGGAATCAGAGGGAACAGGAGGAGGCAGGTCAGTTCTGAGTTGGCAAACACCAAAAGATTTGCCAGATTGAGTGAAAATGTTGGGGATGTCCATTCAGGAATGGCAGTGCCAGATAGAGCTGTTCCCTCTAACAGCCGGGAGAACAGTTCTACTGGAGGAGTGGGAGGGCAGAATAGGCAGAGCAACAGGTTTTGGTGGTAGGGGACTCTATTATTAAGAAGGTAGACAGGGTGATTTGTCACCCAGATCCCAGCAATCGAACAGTTTGCAGTCTCCAGGGTGCTCGGGTTAGTCATTTTGTGGATCGGGTAGACAAATTATTGGTAGGGGCTGGAAATGAACCAGTGGTCTTGGTACATATTGGTACCAATGACAAAGTTAGTGGAAGATGGAGAGTGCTAAAGAATGATTTTAGAGGACCAGGTAATAAGCTGAAGACAAGGTAATATTTTCTGAGATACTACCAGTGCCACGTGCTGGCCCAGGGAGGCAGAAGGAGCTTAGGGAGGTTAATGCGTGGTTAAAGATGTGGTGCACTAAGGAAGGGTTTGGGTTTTTAGAGCACTGGGCTGACTTCTCACTTTGGTACAATCTCTACAGCAGGGATGGATTGCACCTTAATGATGAGGGAGCTTTTGTCCTAGAAGATAGGATGGTAGAAAGGCTGGAGGAGTTTTTAAACTAGTAGGTGGGGGGAGGGACTCGATATAAGTAATGGGGTAGAAAGTGTAGAGGGTATAAGGGATGAATTAACAACTCATAGGGGAGGAGAAGGGGGAGGGGTAGTATAGTCAATAGGGAGATAGTACTAAGTAACTCAAGTACAGTGGCAGGCACTTCAGAACTACAGACTCATAACATAAGGTGTATGCTTGCTAATGCCAAAAGCTTGCCAGGAAAAATGTGAGAGTTTAAATTATTAGCAGTTAATGAAAAATGGGATTTAATAGGCATTACCGAAACGTGGTGGGATGAATCTCATGACTGGACTATTAATCTGGATGGTTATAACCTATTTAGGAAAGATAAAGGCAATGGTAAACGAGGAGGAGGGATTTGTCTGTATTTTAAGCCTGAACTTAAGTCTATAGTCATGGAAGATATTTCTGGCAGAACTAGTGATAAAGTTGAATGTTTGTGGGTAGAGTTAAATAGCAGAGCAGCAAATTCCAAAAGAATATTAGTAGGAGTATGCTGTAAACCCCCAAATATAGCTGAAAGTGAGGAAATACAATTATTGTTACAGATAGGAAATGCAGCTAAGCATGGGCAAGTTCTAATAATGGGAGATTTTAATTACCCTGTAATAAACTGGATAAATGAGACCAGCAGATCATCTAAGGAAAGCAGGTTCTTGAGTACACTCAGGGATAATTATCTGGCCCAGGTTATACAAGAGCCTACTAGAAATGAAGCTATCTTAGATTTAGTCATCACAAATAATATTGATATAGTATCAAATGTTGGAATAGGGCAACCTTTGGGAAACAGTGATCACAACACAGTCTCATTTGAGATTGAATTAAAAAAAAAAACATTTTAAGGGGCCAACAAAAACTCTTAATTTTAAAAGGGCATATTTTAACGGTCTAAGGGCATCAATACAAAGTATAGACTGGGACAGAGAATTGGAAAAGGCAGATGAGCTAAATAGGTTATTTTCTTCGGTATACACAAGGGAGGTACCAGTGGTTGGGACACGGCAACATAATGGGGCTACACTACCTTTGCCAAATAATTGGTTAACGCAGGAAGAAATCCAAAAGAGGTTGGAAAAAATAAATGTTAATAAAGCCCCGGGTCCTGATGGAATACATCCAAGGGTACTGAGGGAACTGGATTCTGTAATAGCCAAACCATTATATTTAATTTTTCATCATTCACTACCAGATGACTGGAGAAAAGCAGATGTGATACCTATATTTAAAAAGGGAGCAAGAGCAAATTGGGGGGAATTATAGACCAGTGAGCCTCACTTCTGTAGTGGGGAAGCTTTTAGAAGGGTTAATAAGGGATAATATACAAGAATATGTCTATTTGAACAGGATTATAAGTAGGAGTCAACATGGATTTATGAGGGATTGGTCATGTCAAACAATTCTAATTAGTTTCTATGAGGAGGTTAGTAGGAACCTGGATCAAGGCAACTCAGTGGATCTAGTCTTTTTGGATTTTGCAAAGGCTTTTGATACAGTGCCACATGGGAGACTATTGTGCAAACTAAGAGATACAGGAATTGCAGTAAATATCTGCTCATGGATTGAGAGCTGGCTAAAAGACAGGCAGCAAAGGGTTGTTGTAAATGGAACATACTCCGATTGGACTAATGTGGTAAGTGGGGCTCCTCAGGGTTCAGTATTAGATCCTCTCCTTTTTAACATATTTATTAATGACTTAGAGGTGGGACTGGAAAGTAGTGTCTCCATTTTCGCTGATGACACAAAGTTGTGCCAGGTAATTAAATCAGATAATGATGTGCTTTCCCTCCAAAGGGATTTACATAAAATTGAGGAATGGGCATCTAAATGGCAGATGAGATTTAATATGAATAAATGTAAAGTTATGCATCTGGGAAGGAAAAATTGAGGGGGGGGGGGGGTTTGAGGAGGGAGGTTGAGGATGGGGGGGTTGAGGAGGGGGGTGGAGGAGGGGGTTTGAGGAGGGGTTTGAGGATGGGGGGTGTTGAGGAGGGAGGTTGAGGATGAGGAGGGAGGTTGAGGATGTTGCTTCAAAGTTCTTTATTTGAAATGTATTTTTTTTCCTCTGAAATTTCCTTCTTAAAATGAGGTGCGTGTTATATGCCGGTGCGTGTTATACGCCGATAAATACGGTAGTTAATAACTAATCTGCATATTGCAGATCAGAGGAGATCTTAAAAGGTTGAACCTGATGGACTTTTTTCAACCTTAATTACTATGTAACTATGTAGAATAATAATATGTGCTCACAAACTCTTGCTTTGTGTTAAATGCTTCAACTAACTGAGCCATTAAATAATAATTTGGGTTTGATTGGGGAATACTTGCATATGATTTTAAAACCAGATCTGATTAGATCTGATATCTCACTAGCACAGTTTAGAGAATGTCTCCCTAAATCATTTCCAAATAATTTCCAAACCATCCTATAATTTCCATTATGAGAGTTGTCCTATGTCTAACCTATTTCTAATTCCTCATAAGTAAGTTTCTAATTGTTAGTCGTTATTTTGGCTCTTATTGTCCCAGAGAGATGGATGCTAATTAGATCTGGCGTTTATGGGGTTTGCCCTTTGTGGCAATGCCAGGATGATGTCAGCGGCAGACAACAATCACTGCGTCAGCGATGCGCAATAAATATGTCTCTAATATCTGCCTGGCATTTTGTATTGAGCATTAATGGTTATTAAATCATTGTAATGTCTTCTCAGATGTCTTAGCCCTTTCTTCCCTCTGTTGTCCCTGCGGTATGTTTATATACGCAGTGCCTGCCTAGCTCTCGCTAAAGAGTTTCATGTTTCAAAGCAAATAAGTTCATATATTTGTATTATAAACATTCTCATTTAATTCTCATGTCTTCTTACAAACTCCATATTGCAATTTAAATTGCACACAACTTCCTACTGATCTGCATATTGTGTGGTGCTGGCCTCCAAACTACAGCCAAGGACAGATTAGACCAATTTGAAGCTGTTGGCTTTGCTACATTAGAATATATAATATGGAGATTCCATATTTGCTGTGTACAGTAGAATACCGTATTTATCGGCGTATAACACTCACTTTTTCTCCCTGAAAATAGGGGGCAAATGATAGGTGCGTGTTATACGCCGATATTCCCTCCCCCCTCCTCATCCTCAACCTCCCTCCTCACTCTAAACCCCCTCCGCATTTTACCCCCCCTCCTCAACCTAAACCCCCCTCCTCAACCTAAACCCCCCTAAATACCTCTCCCTCACTTACCTGCTTCAGCTCCGGCCTCCGCTCCGCTCCTTGACCCGATTATGTCACATGTGCACCAGCGCACCACGTCATTGAGGAGGGAGGTTGAGGAGGGGGTTGAGGATACGGGGGTTGAGGAGGGAGGTTGAGGAGGGGGTTGTGCATGGGGGGGTTGAGGAGGGGGTTGAGGATGAGGAGGGGGTTGAGGATGAGGAGGGAGGTTGAGGATGAGGAGGGGGGTTGAGGATGAGGTGAGGGGTTGAGGATGAGGAGGGAGGTTGAGGAGGGGGGTTGATGTTGAGGAGGGGGGTTGAGGATAGGGGGTTTATTAAGGAGGATGAGGATTGGGGGGTTGAGGAGGGGGGTTGAGGGGATTTGAGGATGGGGGGTTGAGGAGGGAGTTGAGGATGGGGGTTGAGGAGAGAGGATGAGGAGGGAGGTTGAGGGGGGTTGAGGATGAGGAGGGGGGTTGAGGATGAGGAGGGGGGTTGAGGATGAGGAGGGAGGTTGAGGATGAGGAGGGAGGTTGAGGATGAGGAGGGAGGTTGAGGAGGGGGGTTGAGGTTGAGGAGGGGGGTTGAGGAAAGAGGATGAGGATGGGGGGATGGGGGAGGGGTTTGAGGAGGGGGTTGAGGAGGGAGGATGAGGAGGGAGGATGAGGAGGGAGGTTGAGAATTTTGCTTCAAAGTTCTTTATTTTAATTTTTTTTTCCCCTGAAATTCCCTTCTTAAAATGAGGTGTTATACGCCGGTGCGTGTTATATGCCGATAAATACGGTATATAATATGGAGATTCATGCAGTGTACAAAAGAATATATAATATGGAGATTCACAGCTTGGTAGTGGGAGGAGGGAGTGATGGGCTTCTGCTGTAATATGAATTTGTAATATGGAGATTCACACTATGTACATTAGAATATATAATATGGAGATTCACAGCTTGGTAGTGGGAGGAGGGAGTGATGAGCTTCTGCTGTAATATGAATTTGTAATATGGAGATTCACACTATGTACATTAGAATATATAATCTGGAGAATTACTGTGTGCACAATACAATATATAAATGGAGATTCACAGTTTGATGTCTGACACTCACTGATTAGTAAGAGGAGAGAGAGAGGCCAACATAGCAGCTCCCTTGAAATAAGCAGAGGGAAAGAACAACTTAAGTGCCCATTTAACCCCATATATCCATTTTATCATAATACCCCTATTGTGTGATGCATATAAATAATGAGCAAGAGCTCACTGGTCAAGTAAGCAAGTTTATTAATAAAGTATAACCAATGAGGGCTATTTAGCTTAATTAAAAAGTGCAGAAAAAGTTTTAAAAAGGTATTTGGAATTGCAGTTTTGTAGCACTCTGGACCTCCCACTGACAAACTCTGATTTGGGAGCTTATTCTGTAGCCAATCAGGAGTAAATGATTTCTCCATAGAGCTCCATAACTCACCTGGTGCAGGGCCCTGACACATCAATTAGAATTTGTCAGTAGGAGGTATTAACATTCTAGCAAAAGTAGCCTTCAGAGGTCTATTGACTGATATAGGAAATGGGTCATTTAACTTTGTTGTAACTCCCTTTGCTCCATGATGTGTGATGTGCCGCTCTGTGCGGGTCTGAGCAGGTTCCAGCTCATTGCAGTATTGGGTCAGGCAGACACTTATTTTGGGACTGGAGCCATCACTTAGCTAAATGCTCATTGCACCTGAATTAGTAACTAACCCTTTAACTAGATTCCCTGGATAATCCCCCCAGGCTCAGCGCCTGGTATTTAAAGACAGTGAGCTGAGGGATGGGGGACAGCGAAAGGTGAAATTGGGACAAGTCTTCATGTGCCGCTCTGTAGTGGGAAGGAAAAATGGAGATCATTTACATATGCAGAAGTGGCCCAGAAGTGCTCAGTGCTGACTTGAACAAGAATCTGAAACTGTGACCAAATTCTCTATACACGGTACCTGTAGGGGTGAAGAGGCTGCCACAATATATGTAGGTGATCAGGTTACCTCAAGATCATCCTCTTCTCTAATATATTAAGAGATCCCCTTTACTCTGGACATCTGCTGCTGCTCTTATCCATTTGTGGGCCCTGGTGCTTTGCACCTACTGCACTGGCAGTAGCTTTGCCACTGATCTAAAGCCTACAGTGATTTGTTTCCCTTTAATCACTGGCAGAGCGGTCTGCTTTCTGTTCAAACAGTACACGGTCCATCAGAGGAAATCGATCCCGGGATATATTTAGGAAAAGTTCCCATGCAATGGATAGCAAGTACTTTACAGATCCAAGATGGCGCCCTTGTGTTATCATATATTCAATCAGAAAAATGTGCGGGTTTTTAGAAAAGAATAAAAAACAAATCTTGAACAGCACTTATAGCAAAACCCACTCAAGGTGTCATTTCAGCAGGAATTCTCTATAACAACTTATCTGGCTTATCCAACAAGGACAAGCTAGCCCTGCAATGCCAGGCAAGTGCCATCTACATAGGAAAAACAACAAGATATATGTTTCATGCGCTCAGTGAAATGTTGCTTATCTCCCTAGGCAGTGAGCAAGGGACTATGGCTGGATTACCCTAACACAAAAACAAATACGAGATCTGCACCCATGACATTGCTAAACAGGACCTCCTTTGGGGTGTATCTACTCAGGGCATCTAAATGTTCATCATTCTTGAGTGATACAAGATTTATAAATAGAACCTCGAACACCCAATCCTCAATGTGCTTATTTATATAAGCGACGCTCATTTCGCTCGGCACCCCTCAAGAGTGCAGCCTGATAATTAAATATATATGGAAGTTTCCCTGTTTTTAATATTAAAAAAAAAAAAAAAAAACTTTTTTTGTGTACCTAAACACCTGGATTTTATTATCCAGTGCTTAAAAGCTCTGTTTTTACTCACTGAAACCTTTCAAACAGTCACCCACATCAACTCATGCACACAGTGTTTCTTTGGGTACTGAATCAGGGGTGGGCAAGTTAGGTCCTGTAGGGCCACACACAGGCCTGGATTTAAGATATCCTTTCTGTTCACAGGTGAGTCAATCAGGATGACTGAAGAAGCGATTGACTCACCTGTGCGCAGGAGGGATATGCTCAAATCCAGGCCTGTGTGTGGCCCTCCAGGACTGAACTTGCCCACCCATGTACTTGATGCACTAACCAATGAAATACTGCTTCTAACAGCATGCTTTAAAACGCTACTGATGATACAGTCTGTGATTGGTTAATACATCTAGTACTATAGAGACTGTGTTTGAGTTACCTGGGGTGGATCTTTGCAGGAACTGTTTGGAAGGTTTCAGTGAGTAAAAACAGAACTTTTAAGCATTTGTTAATAAAATTATGTTTAGATATGCAAATAAATACTTAAGTAGAATTATTCTAATTATAAGCAGGGAACCATCCATATCCCTTTAATATAGTTCATTAACTTCTCAATGTATATTTTTTAATATAACAATCTTTCATTGACTTTGCAGTGAGGTCGGATATTTCACACCCGCCATGTTTTTATGCGTGTGTCAGAGCTGGAGATCTGACAACTCTAAATACCACAGATTATTTTTTCTTTTCCAAAACCATAAACCGACCACATGAACATCCAACCCACGTGCGTCAAGAACTGCTATAAAAGCAGGGAAATGAGAAAACTTTCCAAAAGAAATCCAAACATGAATATTTTAGAATAAAATTTTAAAAAAAACTTGTCAAAAAATATGTATTGTGTGGGGGGTAAAAAATATTGAGCACAAGACGAGCAAATTAAATGCATATAAAAATCGAGGTGTGATGGGTTGTGAGGAGCGTGCCCGTTTTAGACTGGTATAGTCATTGAACTCAAGTAAGCAAAACCAGCGCCAAAACCACAAGATCTGAATGTTCTCATAACAATATTCAGAACTATTTATCCTCTTTTTATGCCTACCTGGAACGTGTGGAAATGCCATTAAAAGGAGACGGGCACTTCAGACATTTTGGCTTTATTTCAATGCATCAGAATTTGCTTAAAGGTACACATTCAAAAGATGTTTGCTTTTTGGTGGAAAAGCCATGGGAAGTCTGGACAAGCTATTAAAAATAAAGATATATCACAAAAAGTCTGCATAGAACTCTGGTATTCCCTGTAGTAACATATGGATGTGAAAGCTGGACCATAAAGAAGTCTAAACTCCGGAGAATTGACGCCTTCAAACTGTGGTGTTGGAGAAGACTACTTAGAGTCGCTTGGACTGCAAGAAGATCCAATAAATCAAAACTTCAGGAAATCAAAACATACTGTTCACTAGAAGGTTTGATCATGAGGATGTAGCTCAAGTATTTTGCCAATATCATGAGAAGACTGGATTCCCTAGAGAAGTCTCTGATGCTAAGAAAGACTGAAGGCACATGAAGAAGGTGATGGCAGAGATGGAGATGGATAGATTGGGTTACTGAAGTAATGAACATGAGCTTGATGGATCTCAGATGGGCAGTGACTGAAAGATGTACCTGATACAACTAAACAACATCAACATAACATATTCAACGCGAATTCAGTGCAATATTAATGTACTTGTAAACTAATGGCAATTCCAAACCTTACAATTTGTAGTATAAATTGTGTATCTGTTTGTTGTGCTAAACCTCTGGGAACAGAACCACCATGTAATGTAAAATAATGTAAAATGACAGGTAGATGAGGAGATGGCCTGCACTGACCTTTCATACAAAATATCTATCTATCTATCTATCTATCTATCTATCTATCATTTTATATATATATATATATATATATATATATATATATATATATATATATATTTAATTCCTTAGCAGGTTTTATCAGAGGCAAAAGGCAGATTATATTAGTCTTTTGGTTCTATGTTTAGGATCTTGGCCTTTCTGAGTATCCGCTCAGTGTGAATAAATCTGTCCTCACTTTATGACCCGATCCTCCAGTTGCCTCCTCCAATGTCTCATCTCTCGTCTACTTAATGTGACAACACGAGAGGCCTTGAGGAGAAGACATCTCCATGTCCCATAGTGCCCAATAAATCTGGATTCACTAAGATGTGACCTCTTGAAGTTGTGTCACTTTAAAGAGACCCTGTGTATTGCAGCTGAGATCCTCTCTGTATTTAAGGTCCCTCCCAAGCACAGAAGCAGAAATAAAAATAGTGTCTCCCTCTGTTGCTTCTATTATTACATAAAAATACATAAAATTACACAGCAAATGCCCAAAAATGAAAAGTACAAATATAAATAAACTGAATTGTAAATTGTGTTATTTTCCCGAAAAGAAGATCTTTCCCGAGAAATTCACTATTAATTGTGCTGCATTTTTATGCAAATGAGTGGCTTATGAATGCAAATTAGCTGTTTTAATGTGCTCATTATAATCACACTCGTCCCTGAGGTGGCCAAAACAATGACACACAATGTTGTCATTCAGTTAGAACCCCTCCCGCACCCTTAAAAAGTACTCTAAGTCCCAAATTAGCATACTGAGCTGCATATTAGCACATTAGTATGCTCTGTTGGATCTTGGATGCAGATAAGGTCTCTTTTCAGCTGTTTTAAAACCTTCAATATCCCTTTAATAAAAGCAAAGATTATATTGGGTGGCATTTTCCTATAGAAGCAGTGACCCGACCCCTCTGATTAGTGAGGGTCTCTGCCCATATGACTCACTGCTCGCTTCTTCCTGATATCATGCACTCTGTGAGCAGCCCAACTTCTTTTAACTAACCACTGAAGCGTAACAACCAAACCGCAGAGCCTTCCACCGCCGGTGACCACAAACACTCAGTTTAGTAAATCCATTCATCAGAGGGAACCTGGAGATGATTTCTAAACTTTTCCAAGACGTCTATTTTTGGAAGGACTTTTATTTTTATTTGATGTTATTTTTAGACGCCTTTGAAGATTTTTGTAGAATTTGCTGGATTATAACTGGGTCACATTACAGATGCTTTAAATAGTTCTGACCGATCCCTTAACCCAGAACATTAAAGGACCACTGTAGTCCCATATTTACATTAGGATCCTTTGGAGATCGAAACTTGATAGTGGGCAAAATGTTTTAGAAAGTTAAACAAATAAACAAAGCCCTTAAATATTTATTTGGCGTATACAATTATTATTTAGTCTGTGTTCAATTTTATTTCTACAAACTGGTGCTTTTTGGTGTTTTCTTAGCTGATATCTGCATTAGACCTACTGAAAGCATTGGCATTTTGTGCTGCCACATTTTCATTATAGTAGATGGAAGGTTCCTCTAATAATTTGGAGGCCATAATTTGCACATCTCTATACGCCTCATAAGTGTCAGTAAAAGCCCAAAATATATGTAGTTTGTCAGATCACTCATAGGGGGATCAGATTATCCTTCTATAAATTAATTATCTGTCATCCTCTAATAAATTAAGAGGAGCGCAGATTGCAGGGGGCCCTTATCATGCTGTAGGTCCGGGTGTTTTGCACCTGCTGCACCAGCAGTTGCTCCACCACTGCTTCCTTGGCATACATCAGCCTGTAAATGTAAATCAGCAGAAACCAAATGGTAGCTCCCACTGCAGCATAATGATTGTTTTTAGTCGTTCAGTCATCTCCGACTCTCTATGACCGCAGCACGCCAGGTACATCTGTCAGTCACTGCCCATCTGAACTCCATTAAGTTCATGTTCATTGCTTCAATGATCTTATCTATCCATCTACTTGACATTAATTTATTATGTTATTTACTTTCTTAAACAACGTAACTGGTATCAAGAGCCACTGAAACCCAGAGAAGTTAAAATCAAGTAGGAAACATGTAAAAACTTTTATATATGAAAATATTTTAACCATTTTATACTTATTTTAAAATACTGCTGTGTTACTGTTGACATCATTGAAACTGTTTATTCAACTTGAATTTAAGCAGGAATCTGAATAATTGAGCTTATATGAACACGTTCCCAAGTGCTGAAGGGATCATAAATGTCAAGCTCCCCCTAAAAACTCCGGTTTGTCTTTTCTATGGATATTATTTCCATTTTTCTTGCACTTTAAGGTTAGAATTTCGAAAGAAAACAGCGGCCAGTTTTTGACTGTGACAGACACAGTATATTGTTATTTGTGTGTGCTTGAGATTTTTGGTCCATACATAGAATGCTAAGTGTGGGGAGCGAGAAATATTTGAATATTAACTTATCAACGTATTTCCCTTGTGTTACACTATGCCCTGGGACTGGACTGGCAAGAAGTTACCCTGTTTATTGTTGTAGTTATGTATTTTGTATTGCTTATGGTTAAAATGGCATATAAATTGTATGTATTGTGGTTATGTTACAGTTTTGTTATCTGGTGATGACTCGCTAAGCCCCACCTAAATAAACAAACACAGGGGGTCTTCCGCAGATAAACAGAAAGTCTGAGCGTTTACAGCAAATTGTTATAGTTAATATATCACCAGGATAGCTTAAGGGCCTGACCTCATCAGCTGTACAGGTTTTCCCAGTAAGCAGGGACAGCCTGTTGCTGATTGGTCCCTCTTCTATGTACCTAAGGATGGGGCTTACTGTGATTCACCAACCTGTGTGCCAGAAAATTGTATAAAATGTGACAATTAATATAGGTATGGGAGTTCTTTGGACTTACAAAAAAAAGGTGTAAGTGTCATTCTGTGCATTAATCCTACTATTCTAAGGGATTGTATGGTTTATCCAGTGGTGGGGAATAGTCACAGTAGATGGCTATTGTGCTTGTGATATCCTGGGCGTGGTACTTGTGTTTGGTCCATCTTCTGCTATCAGAGATGTAAAATGACAGCGCAATTCTGCTGGATAAGTTTGAACCAGGTTCTTACCAAGTCCAATTGAAGTAGCAGATCGTGACACCTTGGTTTCCAGTGTCCTGCTTGATGATGTAGTCATACTGATAGATTCCAGATAGAATAGATCATCCCCAGAACTGTTTCTAAGTAGGGAAAGCGGAAGATAAAACAAAGGTGATGAACACAGTAAGACCATCCCTAATATAAACCAGGTTTAGATGATCAAATAAGAACCAGGGCTTTTATTGGCCTCCTTAACCACAATTTTAGTCCAAAGTACATGTAAACTAGTGGTGACACAAACTCTGCCGCTGCTTTAAAAATATATTATGGACTTTGTTGCAAGTGCTGAGTTATCAGAAATAAACTTTTTTTTGGCATGGAAAAAAGAGCTAAATAGATGCTATAAATAGGAATTTAATGTTATTTTTAGAGTGTGACCTGTGAGGGCAAGAATTATATATGATTCAACCCTAGCTTTGCTCAAAGCTGTTTGATACAGTGGGCATATGCTTAAGGGAAGCCATGTTTGATATGGTTATGGATTGAAAGAGCGTAGCAATTGTGGGCACATTTGCATGTCCCTGCTCCCAGAATGCAGTGTAATAACTGTATTTCTAGGAATACTGGGCATGAAACAAGTTTTTTTTTAGTTTTTTTTAGGCATTTAAATGTTAACACAAATGTACTATCTATTTACTATATATATATATATATATATATATATATATATATATATATATATATAAATATATATATGTATATGTGTGTGTTTGTATATATATATATATAAAGAAACAATTTAAAGAATCTGGAGTTATATCAGAAAGTTTGTGGGGTCAGTGGAACAAGTAATATTTATAATTAATTAATAATGTGTTCCAATAATTGTTTTTTGCATGAAAAATATTAAGTAAAACTTGCTTGAAAGTGATAGGAAGTACATAGAGCATACTGTAATAGGGGAGTACTTTTACAGACATGACTCATGCTTCTATATTACTGCTCATTGGCTGACAGGGCAAGCCCTCCAGAGCAATTCACATACAAAAAAAACATCATTGGTCCCTGAGAGTATTATTTGAAGATAAAAGAATACACTGTGATACATTTAAAAATAGATTATTTAGCTTATGGAGGGCAAAAGAGTGATAGAAGTGATACATTTATACAATAATAATAATAATAATAATAATGATAATAATAATAATAATAATAATAATAATAATAAGGAGAATACATTTGATTGGGTCACATCTAGTTTCCATGTTTGGGGACATTATCTTCCTGTAATTCCTCTATACTGTCTCACAGTGGGTCTAATCTCCGCACGATTATCTGGCTGTGCTTGGCTTACAGTCTAGACCATGTCTGATAGATCTAAACAGTGACAAGTAATCAATCAAATGAGCTGGTAGCCGCCACCTACGGTTCTAGAGCCAAATGTGGCTTATTGCAGGTCTGTATGAGGCTCTAATTCAATCCCACATGCTGGGTGTACCTAGCCAGACACGTCAGTGACGTCTCTCTAGCAGCATGTTGCAGAATGTTGCCACTGATTGGTCCACACCTTGTACTTAGAAGCGCACTGTATTTATGGGCTGCAGAGGAACTATCTGTAAGATTTTAGGTAGAAAAACATAATTTTAAGAGATACAGAGGAATAATATATTCCGATTGAAATTCAGAATCCTTCCATGTCCATTTAATATTACTAAATACCAATGAGTGTATAAAGTTTTGCCCCAGACAATACCACCCTGCCCCCCGTGCGCCCGTCATACATGGCCTCGCTGGCTCCTCTATAACTGAGGTTTATCTGGTGATGAATCACAGAACCTGCTGAGCTTTTATTTCCAATGAGATATGACACTGAGAGCTTTCTGCCCAGTTAATAATAAATGTCATTTCTCACCTTTTTAATTGCATCTCATTCTTACTATTTATAAAATGGATAAGATCACCCTCAGTAATTGCATTAGAGAATGGAGCTGAATATAGAAAGTTACATCACTGGCTCAATATACCGGAGAGGCCGAGGGGCCGGAGAGGAGAGCTGCAAGAAACCAAGGAGAAGGGGTCAAGACGTAGAGATAGACAGCTAGACGGGCAGAAACTGATAGCTAGGCAGATAGACAGGCAGGCATAGAAACAGACAGCTAGATGGCAAGAAGGAGACATATATACATAGAGATAGACAGCTAGACGGGCAGAAACTGATAGCTAGGCAGATAGACAGGCAGGCATAGAAACAGACAGCTAGATGGAAAGAAGGAGACATATATACATAGAGATAGACAGCTAGACGGGCAGGAACTGATAGCTAGGCAGATAGACAGGAAGGCATAGAAACAGACAGCTAGATGGAAAGAAGGAGACAGATATACATAGAGATAGACAGCTAGACGGGCAGAAACTGATAGCTAGGCAGATAGACAGGCAGGCATAGAAACTGACAGCTAGATGGAAAGAAGGAGACAGATATACATAGAGATAGACAGCTAGACGGGCAGAAACTGATAGCTAGGCAGATAGACAGGCATAGAAACAGACAGCTAGATGGAAAGAAGGAGACAGATATACATAAAGATAGACAGCCAGACGGGCAGAAACTGATAGCTAGACAGATAGACAGGCAGGCATAGAAACAGACAGCTAGAGGGAAAGAAGGAGACAGGAAGACATAAAGATAGACAGCTAGACGGGCAGAAACTGATAGCTAGGCAGATAGACAGGAAGGCATAGAAACAGACAGCTAGAGGGAAAGAAGGAGACAGGAAGACATAAAGATAGACAGCTAGACGGGCAGAAACTGATAGCTAGGCAGATAGACAGACAGGCATAGAAACAGACAGCTAAATGAAAAGGAGACAGATATACATAGAGACAGACAGACATAGAGACAGGCAGATAGACATAGAGACAGACAGACATAGGGACAGACAGATAGACACAGAGACAGACAATCAAACATATAAGAAGACATAGAGACAGAAAGCTACACAGATAGACAGGAAGACAGACACACAGGTAGAAAAGCAATGAGACGGGTATAGAAACAGACAGCTCAACAGATAGACAGGCAGACAAATGGGCACAGAAACAGACATCTAGATGGAAAGAAGCAGACAGATAAACATAGAGACAGACAGATGGACATAGAGACAGACAGCTAAACTGGGATACAGACAGATAGACAAAGAGACAGACAGCTAAACAGATAAGAAGACATAGAGTCAGACAGACATAGAGACAGACAGCTACACAGATAGACAGGAAGACACAGAGACAGACAGCTAGATAGAGAGAGGAATGCATCTAGACATATAGACAGACAGCTAAACAGATATAGAGACAGACAGCTAGGCAGATAGACAAGCATGTAAACCCACAGGTAGAAAAGCAATGAGACGGGTATAGAAGCAGACAGCTCAAAATTAGGAAGACATAGAGACAGCTACATTGAGAGACGCAGACAGCCAAAAAGACATAAAGAAAGAAAGCTAGACATCTAAACAGATATAGAGAAAGACATAGAGATAGACAGACATAGAGACACACAGACATAGAGACACACAGACATAGAGACACACAGACACAGTGACACACAGACACAGTGACACAGAGACATAGAGACACACAGACACAGTGACACACAGACACAGTGACACACAGACACAGTGACACACAGACATAGAGACACACAGACACAGACACACAGACACAGAGACACACAGACACAGACATAGAGACACACAGACACAGACACGCAGACATAGAGACACACAGACATAGACAGACACAGACATAGAGACACACAGACACAGACACGCAGACATAGAGACACACAGACATAGACAGACACAGACATAGAGACACACAGACATAGAGACACACGACACAGAGACAGACAGACATAGAGACACACAGACATAGAGACACACAGACACAGAGACACACAGACATAGAGACACACAGACATAGAGACACACAGACATAGAGACACACGACACAGAGACAGACAGACATAGAGACACACAGACATAGAGACACACAGACACAGAGACACACAGACATAGAGACACACAGACATAGAGACACACAGACACACAGACACAGTGACACAGAGACATAGAGACACACAGACACAGTGACACACAGACACAGTGACACACAGACATAGAGACACACAGACACAGACACAGAGACACAGAGACACACAGACACAGACATAGAGACACACAGACACAGACACGCAGACATAGAGACACACAGACATAGACAGACACAGACATAGAGACACACAGACATAGATACACACGACACAGAGACAGACAGACATAAAGACACACAGACATAGAGACACACAGACATAGAGACACACAGACATAGAGACACACGACACAGAGACAGACAGACATAGAGACACACAGACATAGAGACACACAGACACAGAGACACACAGACATAGAGACACACAGACATAGAGACACACAGACATAGAGACACACGACACAGAGACAGACAGACATAAAGACACACAGACATAGAGACACACAGACATAGAGACACACAGACACAGAGACACACAGACATAGAGACACACAGACATAGAGACAGACAGACATAGAGACACACAGACATAGAGACACACAGACATAGAGACACACAGACATAGAGACAGACAGACATAGAGACACACAGACATAGAGACACACAGACATAGAGACGCACAGACACAGAGACACACAGACATAGAGACACACGACACAGAGACAGACAGACATAAAGACACACAGACATAGAGACACACAGACATAGAGACACACAGACACAGAGACACACAGACATAGAGACACACAGACATAGAGACACACAGACATAGAGACACACGACACAGAGACAGACAGACATAAAGACACACAGACATAGAGACACACAGACATAGAGACACACAGACACAGAGACACACAGACACAGAGACACACAGACATAGAGACACACAGACATAGAGACACACAGACACAGAGACACACAGACATAGAAGACAGACAGACATAGGGACACAGAGACACACAGACATAGAGACACACAGACATAGAGACACACAGACACAGAGACACACAGACATAGAAGACAGACAGACATAGGGACACAGAGACACACAGACATAGAGACACACAGAAATAGAGACAGACAGACATAGAGACACACAGACATAGAGACACACAGACACAGAGACACACAGACATAGAAGACAGACAGACATAGGGACACAGAGACACACAGACATAGAGACACACAGACATAGAGACACACAGACACAGAGACACACAGACATAGAAGACAGACAGACATAGGGACACAGAGACACACAGACATAGAGACACACAGACATAGAGACACACAGACATAGAGACAGACAGACATAGAGACACACAGACACAGAGACACACAGACATAGAAAACAGACAGACATAGGGACACAGAGACACACAGACATAGAGACACACAGACATAGAGACAGACAGACATAGAGACACACAGACATAGAGACACACAGACATAGAGACAGACAGACATAGAGACACACAGACATAGAGACACACAGACATAGAGACATACAGACACAGAGATATACAGACACAGAGACACACAGACATAGAGACACACAGACATAGAGACAGACAGACATAGAGACACACAGACATAGAAACACACAGTTAAGCAACTAGACAGCCACCTGGATATAGTCCTACATTATCTAAGCTTCTCAGAGTCTGTACTTCACTGATCTGCTCATTTCCCCATAGAAAATGGGCATCACAGCCTTCAGCAATATACTCCTCAGCCTCGGCGAAGCTTAGTGAATCTGGGGGATACTGACAGACAGTTATATATATATCAATACAGAGATTGAAAGATTGATAGACAGTGATAGACAGAAGCACAGACTGACAGGCAGTAACCTAGGTAGGCAGATCAAATATTAGAGACAAAATAGAATAACATCAATGTATTCAGCTGCAGTCCATGATGCACCCATTAGATCTGTACCCAATATATCACTTTGCTGTTGTACTGAGAATAACATGAAGTGTAATGTATTCATGCCCGCGCACATCATAAAGTCCTTTTTATTGGAGTTATTAGCTGCAAGATATGGATAAAAGTGCAATAAATATATTTATGAATGTATTATCTGGGCCATTCATTACCTGGTGATTATTTTAGCTGATTAGTGATAATATTTAGACCTCTCTGGCTTCTATTAAGTTAAATGGTAAATATGATCCAGTAAGCAACATATTCCTAGCATTTTACTCATATCTCACAGTGAATAATTACAAAATGATGTATAATTGTGGGAACACTGTAACATTTCAGATTGCAATGTTAGTGAATATGGTGATTCTAAAAAAACTCCCTGACCCCTGATACTTGGAAACAAAACTTAGTGGATCCTGCATAGGGCTAGATCCCAACCCTTCTGAGCCCACCGCAGCTAGTCTCAGAGGCTGTTATATTTTCCCCCTTGTATACTGAGTACAAGGTTGGCAGTTTATAAAAAAAAAGTTACAGTATTAACATATATTAATGTTTATAATTGTATCATTGTACAATAGTTTTGTATATCTGCATTGGTTACTATGTATCAGTTTTTACCAATGTTTTAGTGTATTTGCTACATGTGTTGATATTAACAAGTAGCGCGTTTCCAGTCTTGTAGGGTGCTTTGGGATAAAGCACTTTCTGCTAAGATTCTAAGCTCAAAACAGGGCCCTTCAACTTTTGAATTTGTTAAACTTGAATTTCCCCTGTTCTTATCCCCTGTACAGCGCTGCGGAATATGTTGGCGCGATACAAATAAAAGATAATAATAGTACTAACCCCTGTCCTGCCAGAGAGGACATTGTACGCGTCCATTCTATTTTTCCTTTGGCCCCAAATCAGGGCTTCCAGTCTCTTTCTTCTAGACCCCCTTGAATTATCACATTGATAATATATTATAAAAAGTCCTGAAACATTAAAATGCTTAAGTAAGATAACAGTCACTTTCACTATGTAAACTCTTCTGAACGCCATTATATTAAAGGGATATGGAAGGCTCCTGGATTTTACTATGTATATACTATATCTGTGTATCTATTTACTTTTATATATTTTGCTTTATTAAGAAGTGCTTATAAGCTCTGTTTTTACTGTCCAAAATCAAACAAATAGTCCCTATATGGGTCTGCCCACTGCAGGGTATGCAGACACAGACTCTGTAGGACTTGATGTGCAGTAGTGTCCCAGTCTATCAGGGATCACATCTCAGATATTGCTAAGAGATGGTCACCGATTGGCTAGTATGAGAAAGGACAGCAAGTATTACCTGCTTAGGTCTGCCCACTGCAGCTCACAAAGACACAAACTCTGCTGTACTTGCTGTCCTGTCTCATACTAACCAATCGGTGACCATCTCTTAGCAACATCTGAGATGTGATCCCTGATAGACTGGGACACTACACTGCACATCAAGTCCTACAGAGTCTGTGTCTGCATACCCTGCAGTGGGCAGACCCATACAGGGACTATTTGTTTGATTTTAGACAGTAAAAATAGAGCTTTTAAGCACTTCTTAATAAGATAAGTAAATATAAGTAAATAGATACACAATTATATTATATATCTTGTAACATCCATTCCATATCCCTTTAAAGAGATTATGTCACCACAAAATGAAAGAGTTTTTAAGGGTGTTATCATCTTGCCATACATTGAATTAGCTTTTATTTGAAAGTAAATAAAGCACTTTAAAAAAAAAAAAAAAATTACAAAAAAAGTAAATAGATACGCAGGTATATTATATAATAGTAAAATCCAGAAAACTTCAAATATCCCTTCAAATATTTGTCTGAATCTATAGAAAAACGTGAGTTTTGGACCACGTTGAATTATGTAAAAAATAATTAGTACAATAAGTGAAACTGGATTTTCTGGCACATTTAACTGTTAACTCCAGTGTATGACCCAGAAGATCAGAGCACGAGGGATGGGTCCTTCTGGATGCTGCATCTTAACATTTGAGACGGCTCAGAGACATGAGGAGTGACAGCTGTAAAGTCTCGCCAGACAACGCCTAATGCTGAGGGAAAGATTAAAAAGATGCACGATTAATAATCCAATCACGGGGCGGCGCAGAGCCGGAGGTAATGAGTGCGCTGCCCGCCGGTGGGGCAGCGGCTCCAATGATATCATCGGGATGCACATTCTGGGGCATTAATCCGCTTGCCCATTGGCTACAGAGATACTCTGCCTCGCGCTGTCTGCTTCGCTGCACCGCGAGGATCATTGAGCCAAATAGGATTTTTACATCGGGATCACTGGAGCAGAATAAAACGGGATTTGCAAGACTTATGGGTTATTCTTCATCATTTATTCCTATGTGTGCACGTGCGTATGTACCGAGGAGACATGTCTTGAAAGCTTATCAAAATATCCTGTTAGTCCATAAAATATATTAAATATTGAAATACTAATGGAGATTTAAACCTTAAATTTGATTTTTTTGGGATGTGCAAGATCTGCTTGTCCTGATATGAGTCTTTATGCATTGCTCTGATAACAACGTTTATCTGATTACTTAACCTGCAGTCTATTGTAGGCAAATCTACCATGGTTAGAAACAACTAAGGATAGCCTCCTGGGCATATTTGCACCATGGACACTTAATAGTGAGTGAATAAAATCAAATTTGCTGGAAGCCACAATGATAAGTTCAAATAAAATTTTTAAACGCTATACTGAGGTTTTTCAAATACTGATTTTCCTGCTTTGTGTGCACTCTTAGAGACACATTCAATTGCAAGCCCGCAACTTGATCGATGTAGGCCATATGTCTGCGGTGTGTTGCAGGCTCCCGTTTGTCTCCGATTAGGATGCTATTCAATTGCTCAAGCCCGCAAAGCTGAAACCGTAAACCATGCACTGGCTTGGAGCAGTTCAGGGCGGGAATATGATAAATTAAGCAAACCCGTAACCTCCCATTTTGAATCCGCCAATAGAAAATGAGACTGTCATTATTACGGCAGTAAAACATGGAGGTTAGATGTCAATCAATTAGGTTTGGGGGTCCCATATGCGATCAGACTCTCAAACCCGCAAAATAAAAAATAATGAAAATGAATGTCAATACTGTTCTAGTCCATGTGGGTGGCCTGATATGTATTAACTCATTGATACCCGAGATAGATTTTAATCCAAAATGACACATAAAAATACATTTAATTTCCTGCCGATTTGCAAGCTTGAGACTGTCGCCCAATTAATTCTAATGTCTGTCATCGCTTTCCGCGTTATTTACAGTGCAGTAGTGATATTTTACTTGCATTTACAGTGCTACGGATAGGTGTTTAATCCCCTTGCGGGTCCACTCTAGCACTCATAGGATTTTCTCCTTCTTTTGCCATTTACAGATGTAAAAACATTTGCGGACTTGGGGGAACTGAGCAATTGAATAGCGACTTGCGACTTTAGCCTTGCAAAAGTGACAGATCAAAGGCTTCTGGAGGCTGTAAGTTCCGAGTTAAACCATCGCCATTTTTTCAAGCCCGTAACTCGTAAGCCGTTTGGAGCCCGCAAAAAGTCGCCAATTGAGTGGCAAATTAACTTGCACTAACGGGCTACCGGATCGCCCAAAACCTCAATTGAATGGGGGCCTTAGATAGTAGCAAACGATAAGAGATACTCAGATTACATTTGAACAAAATAGACATACATGTACTAATTATATTTGACTATTTACACTGGATAGGGAGCCCCGATCCAGACTAATTGTTGATATTTTGTATTACAAGTAGAAGGACAGTTTCTCTGGACGTAGAGTCATTAGAAACCATTTACTGCCACTTGGGCTTCAGAAAGAAGTGAAGTATTTCCGTTGGTGTCACAATCCATGTAATGTTCTCCTAGCCCCCAAGCTGGATCCAGTTTATATCTGTGAAGAAACGTTTGAGCTTCTAGAAAACATCTTGAGCCGTGACGCCTGAGAACGCCAATGTGTTCCATGCAATAGTCTGGAAATTCCAATGATGGTTTATAACATGATCCTATATTTACAACCTAATCCGTCATTACAGTCCAGGTAGTGATGATGACTTATTCCTGGTGTGGAGACATTGAAGTCCACACACCACACACTTATGGAATAATCTGTTCAACAGCAGATTTCTGGAAACCACCACATAAAATTAAATATTTTTTCTTCTGATTCAAACCAATATCTGCAAGGAGAGAATGGGCAAGGAAGACATTTTGGAAAAGAGACCATAGAAACAGAGTATAATCCAAAAGGGACATCTAACTTGCCTATTCTATCTACAGAAAGAGCTTGGCTTCACAAACCCTCAGGATGGCTTTATGTTTATAGCAGGCATGCTTACATTCCTTAAGTGCGTAACCCTACCGCTTTTATCTGAAGACTACTCCACGTATTTACTATCCTTTCTGTAAACTAGTACTTTCCCTTATAACCCATAAACCTTTAATTCATGACCTCTTGTTCTCTAACTGACCGCAATGTCTTATATATACTATATATACTTCAAAGGGGAGTTACAATGCCTTTAAAATAATTATTTAACGTAAATAAAATATCAATAAAAAAGCATGAAAAGTGGATTTGAGCTTAGAACCTACATGTGAAACAATGATTATAGGGTCCCCTCCTAAACCTCATTATCGCTTCAGATTCATGTTGGCGGGCTTATCAGGGCTATACAAGCAATAATGCATATTACAATATTAATGTCAATTCTTGATCAATTGAAAATATACAAACAACTTTCTCTCATGATTTGCCGCACTCTATCTGATGGTGCAGTGTCCATTTAATGTATCAGGATTGGTTATATATACATATATATTATATATATATATATGTATGTATATATAACAATATATGTATAAATATGTATGTATATGTATATATATATATATATATATATATATATATATATATATATATATATATATAAACAAAAATACCAAAATAGAGGAGCTGAATCAGAGAATGTGATAATCTTAATAGGTTAGTTCTATGGCCATGATAACCGAACTCTGAGAGCAACCTCTTTTAGCCACTTGTGTCCTTCACAGGGAGAAATATCCTGTAGTATATCAGTCTGGTCCCACTAAAATGAGTGATCCAGCCCCGAAATACCAGGCAATTCTACCCTGAACAGAAGAAACAGCAAACCCCAGACATAAGTTTCGGCCTTTATGGGCCTTGTCAGTGAGGTGCAGCTGAACTCCCTAAGGCACAGTGAGCAAGGGGTCCACGTCTGGAGTCCCCTATTACCTTTAGGGAGACTAAACCCTAAAGGTAATTTGCATATACAAGACAACAAAGTCAGAGGTGCTCATCAGAGAACAAACCAACCTTAATAGATTAGTTCTATAGCCATGATAAGCTACTCTGAGAGCAACCTCTTTTAGCCACTTGTGTCCTTCACAGGGAGAAATATCCTGTAGTATATCAGTCTGGTCCCACTCAAAAGAGTGACCCAGCCCCGAAATACCAGGCAATTCTACCCTGAACAGAAGAAACAGCAAACCCCAGACATAAGTTTCGGCCTTTATGGGCCTCGTCAGTGCTGTACAGCTGAACTCCCTAAGGCACAGTGAGCAAGGGGTCCACGTCTGGAGTCCCCTATCACTCTTATGGAGACTAATCCCCCCACAAATACCAAAATAGAGGTGCTCAATCAGAGAATCAACATGCCTAAATAGGTTATATATATATATATATATATATATATATATATATATATATATATATATATATATTTGTATATATAAATTGCTAAGCCACAGGGCCTTTATATGTTTATAGAAATCTTTAATAAAATAAATGAAAATAAACCAATGTCCATTGTCTATAACAAAATGATTGAATGTACCTTTATTTGTAATATATCCTCCCAAACTCACGCAATGTGGGAGAAAACCGATTGACTGCAAATATCAAGTACGGTATATATAGCTACACATGTCTCTAATAATTTCTCCCTTGTGTTGTCTGCTCGCGGAGCTTTGTATGGTGATGTCTGTAAATCTGTTTATCCTCTTCTCTTGGGAGTTTTCCCTTATTGGCTTCCAAAAAAGTATTGCAGATTTATAGCAGTATTTATTAAGCTCTGCAAGCTGCTGTATTGGCATTAAACTGGAGTCATTTGGTACTCGAGCTTTTCCTCTCGTGCTCTGGTGTAAGAGTCGGACAACGTTATGCATCGAGTTAAAAAAATGCAATTACTGGGTTTTAATTCATCAAATTGTGCAGGATTCTAAAATTATACATTAGATAAAGCACCTTTGGAATATGAATTTCTTGTTTAATTGAAACCTCTGGCTCCTCCCTACAGTAGTTGTGCAAAATATTTAATCTTATCCGCTAATGATGGTCTTCAGCAGCAGAAACTGATTTCAGTGCAGAGTAAATGTATTCCCCTTAGAGATTAAAATAATGTGTCTGGGTTTTACTAGGTATATAATATAACTGAGAATCTATTTAGGTTTATGTACTTTATTTTATTAAGAAGCGATTATAAACTCTGGTTTTACTACCTAAAATCAAACAAATGTTACCCGTGCTCTCTGCAGCTCATGAAGACACAGACTCTGTAGTGCTGATTGTTCAATGGCTCATACTAACCAATCAGTGACCATTTCTAAGCAACGTGCTGCTGAGAAGTGGTCCCTAATAGGCTAGGACCCTACACTTGTACATCCAGCCCTACAAAATCTGAGTCTGCATATACTGCAAAGGGCAGACCCATAAGGATAATAATTGTTTGATTTTAGGAAGTTAAATCATAGCTTATAAATACTTCTGAATAAAACAAATAGATGGACAGTTATCACATATATAGTTGTCAACAGTGCGGGTTGACAAAAGTTGTTCCTAACGATGCAGCCCTCGCAAAGCGAGGGCCGCTGTTGCTGGCAATGAGCGCCGAAGGCCGTGGACTTTAACCGTAGACTTTAAGCCCGCAAATGCGGAACCTCGCGAAGCGAGGGGCCACATTTGCGGAGGTGGAGGCTCCCACAGCTACCGCAACATTTACGGACTTAGCATCCGCAAATACGAGCCGCGCCACTTACAAACAAAAATATTACGACCTTGCAAAAATACGACATTAGCGGCCAAAACCCGCGCACACGAAAGCACTAAAAACACAAAAAATACACACAACAAACACATAAAAATCTTAACCACAGCAAGGGGAGCACCCAGCACCTCTAAAAGTGAAGTTACACCTCAATTTAAGTAGAAATTAAAGAGTTTAGACACCCGAAAATCCCCTAAGCAAGAGAAAAAATGGCCGCCGAACAAAACGAAAACGAGGCTACAGGACTCTAAACACGCAAAACCCCACGAAACACATACAGATTTTTAAAAAAAGCCGTACGAGGTACAAGATTAAGGACGCAAAATCAGCCAGAGCCGCGTAATACACACATTAGGCGCCATTTTACAACACTAACTTAAACAATGCGGAAGTACACAGGTACCCTAACGGACTTTCCTCGCGCACGCACACTATTACACTGCACACATTACTGACACTTACACAGCAGCTCCACAGCACTAATGCTGCGGCAACATCAAAACAGATTGTAAGCTCTTCAACACAATGCTTCCTGCATATATTACTTCCAAATAGGTAAAGTATATTCATTTTGTAATGTATTATATATTTCATTACCATACACCAAACAGCATTAGCTCACTTACAATTTCATTGCCGTAATTTTTTGATGGGCGATATTCTAGTATTATATACCTACTAGCGACTTGCCCGTCAAAAATGACGGCAATAAAAACTGAAGCCTGGCAATGCTGTTTGCCACACAATGTAAGCCTCTCCCCCTCTACTTTACTGGCCTTGTGATGAGCGCCTTTGGCGCTCATCACAGGCCTTGCAATGAGCCCCTTTGGAGCTCATTGCGAGTCTCTCCCTCTGTCTACTTCCTCCCTCGTGTCTTATTTCCCCCCTCCTCTCCCTCCCTTGTGTCTCCTTCCACCTCGTCTACCTCCTTTGTATCTCCTGCCCCCCTGTGTTTTTACCTCCCTCTCCCTCCCGTGTCTCTAAACCCCTCCCCTGTGTCTCTTTCCCCCTTCTCCCTCCTATGCATCTCCCCCCCCCGTGTCTCCCCCAACCCTCCCCTGTGTCTCTCCCAACCCTCCCCTGTGTCTCCCCCAACCCTCCCCTGTGTCTGTTCCCCCTCAGCCCTGTGTCTGTTACTTTCCTTCCTCGTGTCTCCATTTCCCTCCCTTGTGTATCTTCCCCCCTGCACTCTCTCCCCTGTGTCTCTTCCCCCTCCTCTCACTCCCCTGTGTCTCTTCCCCCTCCTCTTTCTGTGCCTCTTCCTCCCTGTCTCTTCCCCCTCACCCTCTGTGTCTCTCCCCACTCTGTGTCTTCCACCCTCTCCCTCTGTGCCTCTTCCCCCGCCTCTCTCTGTGTGTCTCGCCACTGTGTCTCTTCACCCCTTCCTCTGTTCCCCCCCCTCTGTGCCTCTTTCCCCCTCTCTCTGTACCTCTTCCCCCCCTTCCCTCTGTGTCTCTTCCTCCCTCACCCTCTGTATCTCTCCCCCCTGTGTCTCTTCCCCCCTCTCCCTCTGTGCCTGTTCCCCCCTCTCCCTCTGTGCCTGTTCCCCCCTGGCCTGTGTCTCTTTCCCCCTTCCCCCTGTGTCTGTTCCCCCCCCCATTTCCCTCCCATGTGTATCTTCCCCATGTTCTCCCTCCTGTGTGTCTTTTCCCCCTCCTCTACCTCCCCTGTCTTTTCCCCCTCCTCTACCTCCCCTGTGTCTCTTTCCCACCTATCCCTCTGTGTCTCTCCCCCCTCCCTCTGTGTCTCTTCCCCACTCTCCCTCTGTGCCTCTTCCCCACTCTCCCTCTGTGCCGTGCCTCTCCCCCCCCTGTTCCCCACTCTCCCCCACTCTCCCTCTTCCCCACTCTCCCTCTGTGACTCTCCCCCCCTCTCCCTCCCTCTTCCCCACTCTCCCTCTGTGACTCTCCCCCCCTCTTCCCCACTCTCCCTGTGACTCTCCCTCCCTCTTCCCCACTCTCCCTCTGTGACTCTCCCCCCCCCTTCCCCACTTTTCCTCTGTGACTCTCCCTCCCCTCTTCCCCACTCTCCCTCTGTGCCTCTACCCCCCCCCCCCCCCCCTCTCTTTCCCACTCTCCCTCTGTGCCTCTACCCCCCCCCCCCCCCCCCTCTCTTTCCCACTCTTTCCCACTCTTTCCCACTCTTTTACCTGGTTTCGGGCCGCGCGCGCAAGCGCGGCTCGCTCTGCGCATGCGCGTCTCACGCCGCGCTCTGAGCAAGCGCGGCTCGGGCGCAGAGCGCGGCTTGCGCCGCGCTCTGCGCATGCGCAGCTCGCGCTGCGCTCTGCGCAAGCGCGGCTCGGGCGCAGAGCGCGGCTTGCGCCGCGCTCTGCGCATGCGCGGCTCGCGCCGCGCTCTGCGCAATGCGCAGCACTTTATAATTGTCTAACTGCGATTCGTCTGAAGCGTGACGACGAATCGCAGTTAGACAATTATAATATGTGATTAAAAACCAGGAGCCCTCTATATCCAAAAGCTGATTGCTGGTGCAGTCAGAAAATAGGATACACATAATACACCACAATGTGTGTGGAGGAAGATTTAAAAATTACATTTTTGTTGCATTTACTTGTTTAAAGCATGATATTTTAAATACATAAGCCTACCTATTAGTTTTAACAATTTTAGGACCAAATAACATACCATTTTATTAGCAGAATGACTGAGCATCAGTGGTGACAGTGTCCCTTTAATATTAATAGTGTACATTACATAAGAATTATGTCTGACATAAGGATACATAAATAAGTCGAGGCTCCGGTTTGTGAGCATTATAATCTAGGGCAGGGTAGGCAAGTTTGATCCTGGAGAGCCACACACAGACCAGGATATGAGGATATCGCTGCTGAGTACAGGGGAAACGATCACTTCTTCAGTCATCCTGATTGATGCACCTGTGCACAGAAAGGAAATCCCTAAATCCAGTCATGTGCATGGCACTCCAGGACCGCACCACCCCTGGTTTAGGGCATGGGTTACCTTTCCCATCTGCCTCCACCCCAATACATAATGCATGTCTAACCAGACACATCTCCACTGGCTTTCTATTGCCTCCAAAATACAATTTTAAATCCTGACCCAAACAGATAAAGCCCTCAATATCACGATATCTCCTTACATGCCTGTCCTGATCTCCAAATACTCCCCCAACCATCTATTTCCTCTATAAATGACCTGATTCTCTCTTCCTCGCGTCACCTCCTCTCACTAAACCTTCAGGACTTTTCTCAAGATGCCCTTACTCTATGGAACTTCTTCATTTGCTCCATCAACTACCTTTTTACATCTGTCACCTTGTTTCATACCCCAACCCGACCTTCTTGATTGTGAGCTCTTCAGGGTAGGGATATGAACAAATTTACTGTTGCCTTGTTGTATTTGTATTTCCACATATCTTTACCTTTGTCATTTTTTTGTTGTACCCAATCTATTTTAATGGACTTTTCTAAATTGTGCTACAGAATATAATGGTGCTTTATTATTATTAATATTATTAGTATTATTATTATTATTATTATTATCTTTGTTTGTAACACGCCAACATATTCCATAGTGCTATACAGGGGTTAAGTACAAGGCAAAAACAAAATTAACACTTCTAAAGAATGGAGGGCACTATCTTTGAGCTTAAAATCTTTATAAGTAAAGAAGGGTCTGCTGACCACCAGAAGTCAATGTGCTTCATTCTGTAATTACAAGAAACATTTTTGAAACTAAATGAATACAGTTACACAAAATAACAAATGTAAAAAATAGTGAAAATGTTCCTAGATATTAGTATGTACTAGCGACTTGCCCGTCAAAAAATGACGGCAATCAGATTGTAAGGCAGGTAATGTTGTTTGTGTGCGAAATTCATTTTGTTGGTGTTTTAAGATCCTTCGGTGCTCATTGCGAGCCTCGCACTGAGCGCCCTTGGCGCTCATCGCGTGGCTCTTGGTTATTTGTGTGCTATGAGCAGCGTTGTTTTTTGTTGTTGTATGCCAATGAATAATTAATAAAATAAGAAATTAATATACTTTACCTATTGTGAAGTAATATTTGCAGGAAGCATTGTGTTGAAGAGCTGACAATCTTTTTTCATGTAGCTGAAGCATCAGTGCGGTGGAGCTGCTGTGTAAGCGTCATGAATGTGTGCAGTGTGTAGTGTAATAGTGTGCGTGCGCGAGCCAAATCCGTTAGGGTAGCTGTGTACTTCCGGGTTGCGTAAGTTAGTGTTCTAAAATGGCACCTAATGTGTGGTATGCGGCTGTGGCTGATTTCGCGTCCTTGTTTTCGGATGTCGTCCGACTTTTTCGGAAAATCCGTAGGTGTTTGGTGGTGTTTTGCGTGTTTAGGGTCCGTTAGCCTCGTTTTCTTTTTGTTCAGCGGCCATTTTTTAAACACAGTCTAAACACTGTAATTTGGACTTAAATGGAGGTGTAACTTCACTTGCAGAGGTCCTGGGTGCCCCCCCCTTGCTGTGGGTAAGCTTTTTATGTGTTTGTTGTGTGTATTTATTGGGTTTCTAATGTTTTTCGGGTCACGTGGGTTGCGTCCTTGTTTTCGGATCTCTTACGTCTTTTTCGGAAAATCCGTAGGTGTTTGGTGGTGTTTTGCCTCTTTAGAGTCCTGTAGCCTCGTTTTCGTTTTTTTCGGCGGCCATTTTTTCTCTCACTTTTTCGGGTGTCTAAACTCTTTTATTTCGAGTGAAATTGAGGTGTAACTTCGGTTTTCCAGGTCCTGGCTGTCTCTCCTTCCTGTAGGTAAGCTTTATGTATTTGTTGTGTGTATTTATTGTGTTTTTAATGTTTTCATGTGCGCTGGTTTCGGGCGGTAAGGTCGTTTTTTTGGGAAGGTTGTAATGGGTCGTAACGCGTCTCGTATTTTTGTGTCGTAAGTTCATAAATTTGGCGAGGTCCGCCGTTGCTGGCAAGGAGCGCCTTTGGCGCTCCTTGACAGCAACTGAGGCCCTCGCTTCGCTAGCAACAACCCGCATGCTCACAACTATATATGTGATTATTTATTAGCACATTTATTAGCACATACATTAGACAATAAAAAATAATTAGATTGTCTACTAAACCCTCAGCGACATTCACCACGTCCATCAAGACCAGTGACAGATCTAGATAATGAAGGGCCACAGGGTGCACATTTTTGGGGGTGTTAGGCCACCTCATGTACAATCCCCTGGGGGGGGGGGCATGATGGATTGGGCCAGGGGGGCCTCTACTCTACAGAAAACAAATCAAATGACAAAAAACTACACAACACTGTGCCCTCCCCAAAGGAGGGCCCTGGTGCATTGCACCTCCTGCACCACTGGTAACTACCTCAGCAGTGATCAAAAAGTTTGGGAACTGCAGATCTAGCATTTCTAGTAGTGGAACTAGTGAATGGAGGGCCCCAGAATGAAATGTTTCTATATTGTAGAGTTACATTTTCTTCTCTTGGCTGATGATGCTGCCTACATCCCCATTAGAGTGGGCCCATGTAACCTAATGCATTTTTTATTAAAACTACTGAGAGCACTAGCAGATGTAACCACCACATTTCAATTGTGCAGTTGGAATATTTCTTTGCATCCAATGTCTTCTCTCACTTCAGGAAGCTGATCAACACAAAACAAAATGGCAGAATAAGTGTTAATAACAGGTAAAAAAAATATATTATGTATATAGCGGACTACAGAGAAGGTACCAAGTGAGGTGTCCTCATACCCCAGAGCTTATAGTGTTAAGACATCTCTTCTGAGCACTCACATGAGTTCACAGATCTCACGCAGCGCCCAGACGCTGGCAGCTGAATTTCAAATTGAAGCCATCGCCAAGTTTCAAACTGTTCGTAAATGCAGTCATGTGGAGAGTAAGCAATTCTAAATTAGCAGCAAGAATCTGCTCCTAAATAGGATTGTTAATTCATCCGATGAAGCAAGGCATCGTTTTGCAAGCTCTACTAATTGTTATGACATCACAGTCATGCAACTGGGCACATCCCAAGGTGGGAGGGGGTCAGACGTCCCAGCACAAAAACTTCAAGTGTCCAGATATTTAAAGGACATTCAGATCTGGATGGGAGGAGACTTTGACTCCACTAAACTTCATAATGGAAATCCGAATTGAAAGAAAAACAAATATAAGTGATACATTGTATCTTGTTGTACATAGGATTATTATTACTGCAGTGATACATTGCCTTTTGTCATTTCATTCTGCCTGTTACTAAACTAATGAACTGTTCATTACTGCTATTAAAATCACTGGCACCGTTGTGCAGACAGAAATGTCCTGTGCATTCAAAGTCTCCTCCCACATCAGGAAGTTAATTAGTAGAAATTAAAATAATTGCAGCATAACTGCATATAAAAGATAATAAAAATATTAAAGGCTATATAATTTTATTTTCCATTTTATAAAATGCTGCGATAATTCCTTAAAATGTGGAATAATTACTTTGTAGGATGATCTTTTTCAGTCAATAAGCAATAAAATACCTCTATGAGTTGTGCTTGTTAACCAGTGAGTGCTGATACAACTGTATTAGTTGTGATGGTCAGCTAGTGACCACTAATACAGCTATAACTGTCAGCCAGTGATTTCTAATAATGCTTCATAAGTTGTGCGTGTTAGCCAGTGACTCCTGATACAGCTGTATGAGTTGTGCATGTTGAACAGTGACCGCTGATACAGTTGTATGAGTTGTTACTTTCAGCCAGCGACCGTTGATACAGCTGTATAAGCCGTGCCTTATGACTGTCAGCTAGTGACTGCTAATACAGCTGTATGAGTTATTACTATCAGCCAACGACGACCAATGCAGCTGTATGAGTTGTGCCTGTCAGCCAGTGACAGCTAACACAGCTGTATGAGTTATTACTATCAGCCAGCGACCGCTAATACAGCTGTATGAGTTGTGCCTGTCAGCCAGTGACTGCTAATAAAACTGTATGAGTTGTTCCCATCAGTCAGTGACATCCGATACAGCTGTATGAGTTGTGCCTGTCATCCAGTGACAGATAATACAGCTGTATGAGTTATTACTATCAGCCAGCGACCGCTAATACAGCTGTATGAGTTGTGCCTATCAGTCAGTGACTGCTAATACAGCTGTATGAGTTGTTCCCATCAGTCAGTGGCCTCCAATACAGCTGTATGAGTTGTTCCCATCAGTCAGTGACCTCCAAAACAGCTGTATGAGTTGAGCCTGTTAGCCAGTGACTGCTAATACAGCTGTATGAGTTGAGCCTGTCAGCCAGTGACTGCTAATACAGCTGTATAAGCCGTGCCTTATGACTGTCAGCTAGTGACTGCTAATACAGCTGTATGAGTTATTACTATCAGCCAACGACGACCAATGCAGCTGTATGAGTTGTGCCTGTCAGCCAGTGACAGCTAACACAGCTGTATGAGTTATTACTATCAGCCAGCGACCGCTAATACAGCTGTATGAGTTGTGCCTGTCAGCCAGTGACTGCTAATAAAACTGTATGAGTTGTTCCCATCAGTCAGTGACATCCGATACAGCTGTATGAGTTGTGCCTGTCATCCAGTGACAGATAATACAGCTGTATGAGTTATTACTATCAGCCAGCGACCGCTAATACAGCTGTATGAGTTGTGCCTATCAGTCAGTGACTGCTAATACAGCTGTATGAGTTGTTCCCATCAGTCAGTGGCCTCCAATACAGCTGTATGAGTTGTTCCCATCAGTCAGTGACCTCCAAAACAGCTGTATGAGTTGAGCCTGTTAGCCAGTGACTGCTAATACAGCTGTATGAGTTGAGCCTGTCAGCCAGTGACTGCTAATACAGCTGTATGAGTTGTGCCTGTCAGCCAGTGACAGCTAATACAGCTGTATGAGTTATTACTATCAGCCATTGACCGCTAATACAGCTGTATGAGTTGTGCCTATCAGCCAGTGACAGCTAATACAGCTGTATGAGTTATTACTATCAGCCATTGCCTGCTAATACAGCTGTATGAGTTGTGCCTGTCAGCCAGTGAGATCTAATGCAGCTTGATGACTAATAATAAAGATGTATGAGCCAGTGGACACCATACAGCAGTGATGGGCAACATATTACACTTGGAGGGCCTCATATGCAGCCCTGAGTCATTTAAAGGGCCTCACAGTGCTTTTTATTTGAACCAAAGCAAACTGATAAAAATCACTGTAGGAAAGGAATTAATTGGTAACCCAAGT
This sequence comes from Discoglossus pictus, assembly GCA_027410445.1. Classification (NCBI taxonomy): domain Eukaryota; kingdom Metazoa; phylum Chordata; class Amphibia; order Anura; family Alytidae; genus Discoglossus; species Discoglossus pictus. The sequence goes on along the minus strand of CM050170.1, from coordinate 188,635,692 downwards.
ACAGATAATGAGGAGAAGTATTTAGGATGACAATTAATTGCAAGTTTCATAGATGTATAATTAACTGTGTATTGTTGAAGAGGGGCATGCTATCCTCCCCATAGAACAGGCTGGGGGCCACATGGGAAGTGATATATACAATGGCTTCCAATAAAGCTCCTTGAATTCTTCATGTCAGTCAATGATCACTACTACTGCTGTTGTGTTGGGTCTGACATGTACGGATCAGTTCACTGTAATACACAAATTAAACAGTTTTGAATGGTATTTCATGATTTTTAGATGTAATTCTAGGTAGAAATTGGAAAATTATTAATTAATTAATTAATTATTATTAATGATAAAACTGACCCTTTTAGGTATTTATTACTCTAATTTTTCATCTGTTGTTACATTTTTCCAATCCATTCAAGAGCACCTCATATCTTAGAATTAGATTCAAAATGATAACCATCTCCTAGAAACCCTCAACAACAATGCATCCTACTACATATCAAATGTGATCTCCAAATACTCCCCTAACTGCTCCCTACATCTCTCTTCACCCATCATCATCTTTTGACATTCATTTCCAGGACTTCTGTTATGCTGTACCCACCCTAAAATTCCTCTACCTCTCTCTGTCAAACACTAAAAAAAACATCAATTCAGTGAAGTTCTCTAATATCAGCTATTCACCCAAGACAGATAATGTCTCCTGTATATGGATTCCCTCCCCGATTGTCTCCAATACCATAACACCCAAGCTCTTACAGGAACAGGGGCCCATTCACATCTTCTTTATAAGTATGTATATTTTTGCCTTTTTTGTACTTAGAGTTATGGAAAATGCTATTGGTTTATAAACAAATAATAATAATAATAATAATAATAATTATTATTATTATAATTAAAAGTTAATAATAATAATAATAATAAAAGTTAATAATAATAATAATAATAATAATAATAATAATTATACGTCCTATGCCAGTATCATGTAAGACATCTGTAAGACTGACCCTCTGTCTGAGAGAGACTGTTGCAACATTTGCCATCACAAGAGCCCTCCGTGCCATAATTTTATCATCCAATCTAAATGTATTTCTTTCTATGAACACGACATTCTAAGATTTCTTAAAATGAATACGAGTTTTGTCCAATTCTTTCCATGTTGAAAGATTCCAAAAGCTTTACCTTAAATTATAAATGCCCAGGGCAAAAATAGCAGCCTGTCTTTTTTATGTTTTAAGGGCATCATTAGAGCTAATTAGCACTGTCTGTCACTCATTTTATTCAGTCTGCATTGAGCGGGTAGCTATGGGAATCAGCAAGTGAAATAAACATTTTTTTGGATGTTTGTAAGATAGAAGAGATCTGTAATTACTGCAGCCATCTCATCAATAAAGCAAATTTTTACAGGGCTTATTTTCCTGTCTGGTATTAAGAGAGATTTAAAGTTCCTAAGTTGCTTTATGAAGATTCTTCTTAATGGCTTGGAAGCCAGAGTGACCGGAGCCTGTCTCAAGACCTAAAAAAAAACATTATTTATTTCCATGAATACTTTTGTATCAAGGAGACAAACCGAATCTTTAGTGATTTAATAAAATATTAGTTTTGCTAAATATTTTTAAGATCAAGTAAATAAAAAATAAAAAAATAACGGAGTAGATATTTGTCTTTCCTTTTGTGCACAACTTGCACAGTGGCAATATGTGCTGCTGGTGGTTGCATCTTTAGATACACTCAGTGGCAGAGGTGCCACTGGTGCAGGCAGTGCAATGCATTGGGGCCCTCCTTTGGGGGCTCCAGTGCTGCCTACATTTTTCTTGTATATAAATGTTATGGGCAGGCAAGATGTCTTAGGGGGGGAGCTATTATGGTCTTGTGGAGGGGCACTGAAAGAGTTGGTACCGGGGGCGGGGGGGGGGGGGCAGTGCTAAAATAAAGTGCCACTAAGTGATTTGGCATGGGGGGGCAGCAAAAAAAAAGTTGACAAGAGAGGAGAAAAAAAGAAGGTCATTAGCAGAGTGAGTAGGATGGTTGGGGGAGTATTTTGAGATGCTGGTAGATATATAGGGAATGCACTTTTATGTGTTAGGATCATGGCTTTACATTTTATTAGTGACTGATAGAGAGGTGCTGAAGGGACAGAGCGTTGAATATTATAGACAAGTCTAGCGGAGGAGTTCATTATGCATTGGAGTGAAGATAAACGGGTGATGGGGAGGCCAGCAAGGAGTGAGTTGCAGTAGTTGTGGCAAAATATGAATAAATTAGAACTTTAGTTGTGTCTTGTGTAAGATAGTGATATATTTTGGAGGTATTTTTATGAGAAGACAGCATCATTTCATTATGGATTGCATGTGAGGAATGAAAGAGAGGACAAGGTCCAGTAAAGCCCTAAGACAACGGGCCTGGAAGGTGGGAGTGATGATGGAGTTGTCAACAGTGAGAGATATTTCTGGAGTGAAAGTGTGGAACAGGAATGGAAGATTAGGAGCTCAGTGTTTAACATGTTGAGTTTGAGTTGATGGGTGGTCTTCCAGGAGGATATTCTTGAGAGGCAGACGGAAACTTGTACTACAATAAAGGGGATATATCTTGTGCTGAGAGGTAGATTTGAGTGACATCTGTGTAGAGATAATACTGAAATCCAAAAGATTTTATTTGGATGCCAGGGGGGGGGTGTAGATGAAGAAGAGAAGGGAGCCTAGAACAGATCCTTGGAGTATACCAACATTCAGAGGGAGAGGTGAAGAGGAGGTGCCAGAGAAGGATTTTCTGATAGAGCTGTGACATAGATGCCAAGAGAGTTAAACTGACATACTATACACCTGCATCTGTCTTAATTGTTAAAAACTTTTTTAAAGGGACCACTGTAGTGCTCATACAGAGATTTTTTGTTTACGTAATAATTCGCAATTTAAAACTTACATTTGAACTTCAGTATTGCATGTTATAGCAGAGTTTCTTCTCTCTATCCTCGTTTAGATGTCCAGTGGGAGAAAGCAGATAAACCTAGGAGGCTGTCCTAAAATTTCTACTAGACCTTTCAGGGTAGGAGACAGAAAACTCCTATAATCACATCCAATAAACAGTACTTAAGATAGCCAATAATATAAGATGTTGTTGTTAATAAAATGAAGATTTAAAAATAATAATAATAATTTTAAGCTGATAGCTGCTAATGTTGTCGGCATATTTCATACTTGATAAGAATGTTCAGGCTACCCCAAACTACAGTTGTCCTTTAAATAGATAAACGATATATGCCAAACTGATATTCTATGCCATCAAAATATGTCTAGAGGGGATTAAGGAGTTAATAGTGCTCAGGGTTCAGTGTTTAAAGTAGCAGGTATTTGCATGGAACAAAATCTGTGCAGGTAATATACTATCAGAGGAAACTTATAATGAGTCCCTGGTAGAATATGAGGAGACTGACGTTAGTTGATCTGTTTCACCTGCAGGAACGGTCTAATGAACACTCAGGAGATAGACAGAGTCATACACAGGGACCAAACCTAATGACCTCAGATACCACCCACCTCGCCCCACAGCCCATGCACTCAGTGGGGGCCATAATCTATTAGCTGCTCGCAAATGCTTCAAACTCACAAATTTGGCTGCAGGTGTTTTGTATTTTTGTAATTGTTTAGATGTATTCTGTTCACTCCAGATCGCAAATTTCGTCCGCAAGGCTGAACACGGAAACCCTGCCTTTTTAAATGAGATGATCATATGATCTGACAATATTTAAGCAAGAGCGTAATTTACTTCTTAGACACAGCCAATAGTAAATGAGACCATCATCATGATGTCAGTAAAACATGGAAGCTAGATGTAATCTGCAATTGGAGGCTAAGAAATATATCGTGTTGAGAAGTACATTTTGCGTTCGGACTCGCAATCCAGCAATGTAGAAATCCATAAAATGAATTAATAAATTCTAGTCCATGCACGGTCCATGATATGTTGTTGTTTAGTCGCTTAGTCGCGTCCAACTCTCCGTGACTCTATGGACCACAGCGCGCCAGGTGCATCTCTCAGTCACTGCCCCTCTGTGCTCCATCAAGTTCAGGTTCATTGCTTCAGTGACCTCATCTATCCATCTCCGCCTCTGTCATCCCCATCTTCTTGTGTCTTCAATCTTTCCCAGCATCAGAGTCTTTTCCACGGAATCCTGCCGTCTCATGATATGAACAAAATATTTGAGCTTCAGCCTCATGATTATACCTTCTAGTGAACAGTTTGTCTTGATTTCCTGAAGTATTGATTTATTGGATCTTCTTACAGTCCAAGGGACTCTTTAGGCAGGGAGTCCATAAGTGAGGTTGATAGCTAATTTGCTATTCAATTGGCATCTTTTGGCGGCCTCACAATGGCTGCCGAGTTACGGCCTTGAAAAAAAAATGGCGGTGTTAAATCCGTAACTTTTTTTCAAGCCTGCAAGGCTTGGAGCAATACTTATTTAAGCTTCAAGTTTTGCTGGCCTGAAAAAAAATTACAGGTTCAACCGTCGCCAAGCCCGCAAATGAGAGAGGGAAAGAGGGTGAAAGAGACAGAGGGGAGGGAGAGAGGGAGAAGAGACAAAGGGGAGGGAGAGAGGGGAAAGAGAAAAGAGGAGGGAGAAGGGGGAAAGAGATACTGAGGAGGGAATGAGGGGAAAGAGACACAGGGGAGGGAGAGGGGGAAAAGAGACACAGGGGAGGGAAAGAGGGGTAAAGAGACACAGGGGAGGGAGAGAGAGAGGGGGAAAGAGACACAGGGGAGGGAGTGGGGGAAAAGAGACATAGGGAGGGAGAGAGGGGGAAAAGATACACAGGGTAGGGAAAGGAGGGAAAGAGACACAGGGGTGGCCCGCGATGAGTGCCAAAGTTACGGTCTTGAGCATGCCGAAGGCACTCATCAAAGGTGCTTATTGCGAGGCCTGCAAGTTAGAGGGGGAGAGGCTCGCATTGTGTGGCAAACAGCATTGCGAGGCTTCAAATTTTATTGCCATCATTTTTGACGGGCAAGTCACTAGTCTAAAATAATGTTGCAAATCACTTGCATGGACATTGCATGGACTCTTGTAACTGTGTGTAGGGATAGAGCTCATGCAACATTGTTGTAACCAATTTGTCACATTGTTGTAACTAATGTGCCTTTAAAGATGATAGGAAGTTGAAATGGTATTGGACCTACAATAAACAGAAATTATCCCTTTGAAGAGCAGAATGGTGCCATCATATCATAGTGGGTTCTTGACACAAACTAACACAAGTTGCCTGATGTATCATAGAAGACGTGGTGCGGTCCAAGCAGAGTGAGTTTATGTGCCTTATTTATCATGCCATATTTAAATGCATTTAAAGGAGCACGAGCTGCACTTTAACAATGTTTCTTGTATTAAAAATGAGCAGACTATAGTGTAGAAATTTTAAATTATAATGAAATTGCTTTCTCCCCTTCTTGTTCCAACCTGTTACATGAGAGAGAGACAGAATCCCTTATAAATCTATTGTATGTTTAGAAGGTTGAGATTTATTACCATCATTGAATTAACAGAATACAGTCTAATGACAAGAGCACTTTTTACCAGATAATTCAGTCATTCATTTAATTTCTCTAGAATTATCATCTACTCTGGATTATAAACTCTAACAGGTAGGTTTACAGACTTTCCTTTGTAGCAATATTGTAAGATGTGTTAGGACTGGTTGGCTCCAATATAATAACACTTGTGGATGGGGTAGAGTTGGATGGTACTTTGGCCTAGGACTGAGGGATAATGTTGAGGAGAAATACAGTTTACCTTGTAATGTTAAAACAGTAGCATTAAAGGGCCAGTGTAAGTGCTTTTCATCTTAATTTTTTTTTTATTCACTATTAACTAAGATCAAAAATACAGCAGAAAAGCACAGTTATGGCCAATGATTATCATTTAAAAATACAGTACTCCTCTCCATCACTCTCATTGTCCTCAGCACCACTAAAAAGAAAACAAACATTTCAGCTGAGATAACATCAAGTAGGCACATTTGGTAACCTGCAGCATGCTTTGTATGATAAGGGGGCTATAGTTACAATCCAATAGCCCCCTGCAACCCCAAAGTGAGCATGCTCCAGGTTACCCACCCTGCTTAATTAATGTAATCTCAGTTGAAATATTGGTTTTCTTTTCAGTAGCATGCAGGACAATGAGGTGGATGTGGAGGGATAATACAGCAGTAGTCATCAATGAGGTCAACTGTTTTTTATATTCTGGCTGAAGTTTTGCTGCTGTTTGTGCATACATGTTACTGTTAATTAATAGTGAACTAAAAAGCAGATTTATCATGAAAAGCTCTTACACTGGCCCTTTAAGTCTTCTCATTGGAGTTGCCTACAACCATAAACACTGACCAATATACTGTATTTACGGGTTTTCACATTTCTATGTACTTTTTGTTCTTTGTGAATAAGGAATGTTAGGTGGTGCCAATGAATCTGGCACACCGAGACATCTAGGCTCTCTTCTTATTGCTATCTAACATATCAGGTTCCAAAATCCCAGCAACAGGGAGGGTGAAGGGTGAGACAGCACCCAAATCATTTTAAAACTAAACTCAAAGGTTCACTTCTTTGTCTCGCTTGGGAATCAGCTCAGGGTACAAGTGTGCTGCCTTCATGGCCAAAAATCATCCCCTGAACATGCATTTAATACACTTTCCTGAAAAATATAATTGAAGTATAGGAATGTATGTGTCGTTGCTCCTGTTTTATTTTTTAATACTAATCAATTGTACTAAATATCATTGTAGAACCATTTGTAATTATTTTGTTCATATCCACTGTGTATTTATACATAATAAACATATAAATGTATTAAGTTCTGTTGCTGTGCTCTAAAGAACCTCACGTTATGATAGATATGTTTTATAGCATATAAGTGGACAAAATTGGGGTTTTATATAACTTTTATATTCCATAGATTGTTACAACCTACATTGCCTTGGGGTGACAGCATTATATTATGGATTTTGGGGTGTAGGTGATCGTTAAAGGGTTTTTACAGCCTGCATAAGGTGTTTTTGCAATTAACCCTTTTCAAACCATGCACATGTTAGATGGGCAAGTGTTGGATCTCTGTCACAAACTGACACAATACTTATGTTCCAAGAAGGATTGTATTTAATTTGTTGTGTTTACAACCAAGTTAATTCAAGTCAGATAATGAATATACTCAAACACTTCTTTAAATATTGTCCCAACTGTAAATATCATCATAGATAAGATGTTTTCAGTTGGTCTATAAAAGGTACCACCTGCTACATCCAGAGTGATATTATAAGATTCAGCAACTCTGTGAATTTTTATGCACAAGATAACATACCCAATAAACTGTATGTGTAATAAAGCACAATATCTAACTTGTAAACCTTTATATTATCCCCTGCTCTGCTCCATCCAAGGTGTCTCCATAATAGAACATCTGATTGAAATCCCACCCTTACAGAGAAGCCTTTGCAAAAAAAATTGTGGTTTAATCCAGAATTATGACCAAAACTGACTTGCTAAAACACTTTGGCTTGACTTCTTGTCACCATCTTCATCTTTGTTAATAAGTTCTTACTAACAAGGGCCCTTATTCAATTCTCAAGCCCGCAAGTTACTGTCCCAAAGCCAAAACCGTAAACCATGCACTGGTTAGGAGCAGTTCAGGGTGGGAACATGATCAATTAAGCAAGCCCGTAACCTCCCCTTGAGAATCAGCCAATAGAAAATGAGACTGTCATTATTACGGCAGTAAAACATGGAGGTTACATGTTAATCAATTAGGTTCGGGGGTCCGATATGCGATGGGACTCAAAATAAATAATTATGCAAATGAATGACAATACTGTTCTAGTCCATGTGGATGGCCTGTATTAACTCAATGATACCCGAGATCGATTTAACCCCGAAATTACATATAAAAATAAATTTAATTTCCTGCCGATTTGCGGGCTTGAGACTGTTGTGCAATTAATTCTAATGTTTGTCATCACTTTCCCCGTTATTTACAGTGCAATAGTGATATTTTATTTACATTTACAGTGCTACGAATAGGAGTTTAACCCCATTGTAGGTCCTCTCTAGCACTCGTGGGAGTTTCTCCTTCATTTGCCGTTGTGAAAACATTTGCGGGCTTGGGGGAAATTGAGCAATTGAATAGCGATTTGCGATTTTAACCTTGCGAAAGTGAAAGATCAAAGGCTTCTGGAGGCTATAAGTTACGGGTTTAAAAATCTCAATATTTTCAAGGCCGTAACTCGTAACCTATTTGAAGCCCGCAAAAAGACGCCAATTGAATAGCAAATTCATTTGTGACCTCACTTACGGGCTACCGGATCGCCCAAAACCTCAATTGAATATGGCCCAAGGTCTTCAACGACTCTTTTTACAATAGAATAGAATATTCCTAGGTTGCAACAACTGAATTGTACAAACGATCTGCTAATGCAATTTAGCACAAATTGCACTTTAAATCAATAACTTTTTGCACCAGTGTATAATTACAACTAATCACATTTCTCAATGGCCATTAATGTTCCTTATTAAGCAAAATTAACAGCCAAATAGCTCATATTCAACACACACCCATTACACTGTTTGTATCACAACAACACATCTGTAAATGCATCCAGTCAAGATATATTAATGTTAATGCATCTTTTTTTATGGGATTCCATTAATTGTATGAATACTAACTAATTAATTAATTAATAATCTGAATGTTATCTTTCTTATTTTGAACATAGTCATTTTGGAGTCAAAAAACATAAAGTTATTGGCATTTATTAATAGTATTTTACATTCCCTTACACAATATAAAAAAAAACTACATATAATAACAGAATTTCATTTTAATTCACTTGTCACAGTAAGAACTCTTTATCGTTTGGTATTTTTAAACTCTACCATCAAAAGCTTTATAATTCAATGTAAATTGTTAACAACATTTCAGTTGCAGATGCAGATGACAGCGATGTTTTCCTACTCAGAGCATAAGTAAAAAAAAAAAAAAAGACAACATGAGGACTTCTCGTGCTTCCTCTACTTCTTGCTTCGCTCCACTAGACTATCCTCCTGCCTCAAAATCCCCAAACCTCCCAAAAAATGAATTTATTTAAAGAAGCTCATCACATCTAGTCTTATATACACAACACATCCTTCTATACCGCATCCACACCTTTAGTTTGTAAATTTCGGAGTTTTCAATCTTGCAAAGTGCTTTAGGGAAAGCTCTATGTATGTGTGATTCTAATAATAATGGTTAGACAAAAATATAACCTTGGTTATATACCAGTTAATGTAGCCAATGGTTAAATTCACCAATTTATTGTTTCTACTATATTCCTTTTGTGTTTTTCTTCAGAGAAACTAAATGTTTAGTGAGCCTTATTTCTGAAAACTGATACAATATGTAGTTCAGAGACAAACATCACATTTTTGGCATGCAGTAGGTTACAAAAGTCAGTACACCCTCATATTTCTGTAAATATTATATTATATCTTTTCCTGTGACAACACTGAAGAAATGCCCCTCTGCTACAATGTGAAGTAGTAAGTGTACGGCCTGTATAACAGTGTAAATGTGCTGTCCCCACAAAATAACTCAACACACAGCCATTAATGTCTAAACTGTTGGCAACCAAAGTGAGTACACCCCAAGAGGAAATGTTCAAATTGGGCCCAAAGTGTCAATATTTTGTGTGGCCACCATTATTTTCCAGCATTGCCTTAACCCTCATGGGCATGGAGTTCACCAGAGCTTCACAGGTTGCCACTGGGGTGGGAGTGTCATGGTGTGGGCCTGCATGAGTGCTGACGGCACTGGAGAGCTACAGTTCATTGAGGGAATCATGAATGCCAACATGTACTGTGACATACTGAAGCAGAGCATGATCCCCTCCCTTTCCAACCAGGGCTGAATTTACTACTGCTGGGGAGCTGGGATCTTGACTAGCTACTCTTCAAACCCAACATCTTCTGTCTCCTTATCTCTACCTCATGACATCATCTCTCCACTCTATATCTGGCATTAATCCCTCTCTATCAAGCCTCACTGGCTGCCCTTGGCTACCATATTTACAATTTGGTGAGGGTGGTTTTCCAATCAGTCTACGAGCAAGTGTCTACTTGAGCAGGAAACATGTAAGACCTAGCAGGTGGAGCAAGAAGTTACTGATTCTTGCCTGGTTTGAGCACTTATTTCTTATTTTGGCTTTTTTGGGTTTTCAAACCTGTATTGTGTGACCTGTCAGATTGATGCCATCAAGCAAAGTTTCCTTGGGCGGCTGCATAGTTTGACAAGTTGAGATTTGGTAGAGGCTATCACCTCCTCTCTTCATATTTTGTTGTTGTATAGTCATTTAGTTGTGTCCAACTTTTTGTGATATTATGGACCATCTTATGTACATCTGTCAGCTACTGCCCCTCTAAGCTTCATCAAACTCATGTTCGTTGCTTCAATGACCCTATCTATCCATCTCCACATCTGCCATTCCCTTCTTCTTGTGCATCCAATCTTTCCAAGCATAAGAGTCTTCTCTACTGAACCCTGTCTTCTCATGATATGGTCAAAACAGAACATGATTGCAGCTCTTATGGTCAATGGAGGGGCAAGTGGGCTGACCTTCTCTTTATGTCATGAGGAAGAGAACAAGAAAACAAACAGAAACTTGTGGTACCTGACTTTCTTGCTCGTCACATAGGATATCTCCCTTATATATTCTTTTTTTAAAACATATTTTATCTTTTATACATACAGATCATACACAATTAATAGATCATAAACATAAAAATAGTTAAATGTAGTTTTACATTACATGGCATTTTTGTTTTACTTATAAAGTCACGCTTTAATCTCTATATCTTATTTTTAACTTTATATAAAAGGGGAAGATTATTACCAAAATGTTGTTATATCTAAATTATTATACTCTGCCAATGGTTTGCAAATACTGTAAAATTGGTCTTCCTGCTCCAACATAGCATAAGAAATTTTCTCCATTTGGAATATTTGGCAAAAAATGTTTTCTAGCAGGTTATATTTTTATATAAAGCACTATGGGCCCAATTAAATTGCCCAATTTGTGAATTTATACACACTTAAAATTACTCTTAATATTGCTACATATTCTGCAAATATGACTTATTGGCACTTATGAATTCTTACGTCAATAGAATGCATATAAACATTTATGAAAAAAAACACCCAAAGCCAAATTTATGCGTTCAATGAATTTGCAAGTAGCTAATAGAATAAGGCTATATGTATGTTTGATTTTAAACTCAATAAAAAAAAAAAAGTTTTGATTTGTACTTAACTCCTGTACAGAGCTTCTGAATATGTTGGTGCATTACAAATAAAGCATAATAATAATAATGAAATAGATATAATCTAAAGCATAATTTTTTTTTTTTTCGCATCAACTATGATTACGGAGGGGTAGGGAGCCTTGTGAATCTCTGCACAGCACATTTTATTGTAGAACGTAGCATTCAAGGGAACAAAATGATAATAAAAGGGGTATAATTACTAACCCCTTCTGGATCGCTACCTTGTCATGTTGAAAGGGCTTGTGTACTTCAATGAAATAGTGACATATAACATGTAATGTCACCCAGTCATACCACACAAGTCAGACAGATTGTGGTCCACTGGAGAAGGAATTGGCAACCCACTCCAGTATCTGGTTAAGCACAATCAGAAACACGGACATGTGGCTGGCGTGCTGTGGTCCATATGGTCACCGAGATTTGGACACAACTGAAGAACAACAACATTCACTAAACCTTCTATGGACTGCATGTACAATGCATGAGGTAGCGATGGATATTTTCTAGTGAAGCATCTAAGGAACGGTGACTTAGATGTGTATCTGTCCAATACATTTGTATTATTGTTTTAGTGCAGATTAAATCTTCTGTTCAGAATTGCACAGAATACAGTTTCAGAAATACTGATGTGGGTAATTCCACTAATATGTTGATGTGGGTCACGGATACAATGAGCCCCAGATCTCCCCCAGTGTCCAGTGCTAATGCCACCCGGCAGTGGCCAGTTCATTGCGTGCTTTCTTTGTCAGATCCGCCTGCAGCTGTGGCGTACGTGACCCATCTGGTGCATTGCCCAGAATTGTTAGTGTGCGGATTTATTGCATTAAAGTCATTGTGCTTTGGCTGGTGCCGTCTCTTTGTATACGTGTATATTATGTAAATACGGAAGTTTCCAGCGATGCGCAATCGGCTCCTCTGGGAGATTCTGCTTATTAGATTACCGTTAAATGGTTTGGTATGTGAGATATTTTTATAGGGTGTGAGTCTGCTCCTTTTGTTTAGTGGTCTCCGCCAGCCCATCATCTTGCTGTACAGTTTCCAGGAATTTTACTCTGGCTCTCCACTTGATGCTTTGATAGTTAGTAGAGCTGGTGAATGGAAAACAATCTGTACGCACAGCTTAACCCTTTGTTTATATATATATATATAAATCATAAAGCTATTTATTTATTAGAAAATAAATATTGATGTCTCTGTTGGACTCTGGAGGCATCCTTGATACTTTGATGAAGAGCTATTTCTTCAAATGTAAACCTTGCATTTATTTAAGCAAACTACTGTTTTTGAGCATGTGCGAGAGAAGGGGGTAGGTGTGAAATTCTAAAATCTAATTATATAACAAATTCCCCTCACCTCTCCCTTTCTCTGCTTCCATATGCCTCTTTCCACTGATAGGTTAGATACGTTTGCCTCTAAGCTAGATGAAATGTTCTGA
>CM050170.1:188457926-188617926 GCA_027410445.1 Discoglossus pictus | reverse complement strand
GAAAAGCAACCAAAATATTTGAAGTAAAAATAAATGTCACATAAGTGACGCTGTTACCACCATAAAATAGGAGCCTTCTTTTTATTCAAATGATGTGATCTAGAATTATAGGATTTGACAGCTCATTACTAACAAATATGCATAATAATTACGAATTAAATAACCTTTTTACCAATAAATTTAATTAAGGGTTAGTGCATTTAATAATTAAACATTTTATTTTATTTTAAACGATATATTGTTTTTTGGTCACAATTACCAGACATAAGGCAGCAAAAGGGTCAGGCCGAAACCTACAGATGTTATAGGAAAGACTGAGATTTAGTGGGGAAGTTGGATTGTAAGGATTGGGCATTAGGTGCACAGCCTGGCACTCCCCATCAATGGAGCTAGTGAATGGAGGGTCCTTGCGCAAAAAAATGGGGGATTGGTGCGGCTAATGAGGCCAGGGGCAAATGAAACAAATAGTCTCTGTATGGGTCTGGCCTCTGCAGTCTATGTAGCCACAGACTCTGTAAGGCTGGATGTGTAGTGTAGTGTCCTAGCCTATCAGGGCCCCATTTCAGCAGCATATTGCAGAATGTTGCTGAGCGACGATTAGTATGAGACACTGATTAGCATGTACAGCAGAGCCTGTGTCTTCATGAGCTGCAGTGGGCTATTTGTTTGATTTTAGGCAGTAAAAACAAAGCACTTTTTAATAAAATAAAGTCCATAAAAGTAAATAAATACTCAGGAATATTATATACTTAGTAACCTCCAAGAACCTTCCATATCCCTTTAAAGTACAAGCTCTTTTTAGGGTGAGGAGTCAATAGGCTGGTACTGCCCGGCTGCCAGTTCAGGACAGGTTGTTTTGTTCTTGTAGTCACAGACCACTCAGAGCCAGTTTGTCCAGCGACTCAGAGAATAACATTGGGCTGTAAATATTAAACCTTCTCAGAAATCCAAGCCGTTCTGGCCGGTGTCGGCTCATTGTACCCCACGCAGGTTCCAGATTCCATGTCGGGGGCCAAGGGCGTATTTATGGGATATTTAGATTTATTTTAAAGCAATTCTTATATCTGGTTTAAATGTTAACTTACAGAGCGCAGAGAGAATTGTACAAAATTCACACTTTCTGGGACAGGATCACAGTCTTCTAGGAAGCACGGCCTGGAGCTTAAATACAATACTATGGTAGCTAAGTGCTTTCTCACCACATTGGTATTTGCATACATTTTAAAGGGATAGAGATGGTTCCTGGATATTTTTTTAGGTAAATAATATACCTGTGTATCTATTCAGAAATAATCCCAGCAAAGGTCTGCCCCCTGTAACTTATAGCCCACAGTATCTTTGTAGTACTAGATGCATAACAAAACAAAAAAAGTATGTGATTGGCTAGTACATCCAGTACCAATAAAAACACTGTGTGCATGAGCATCTGGGCAGACTTTTGTAGGGACTATTTGGAAGGTTTCAGTGTCAGAGCTTTTATGTACTTGTTAATAAAATGATGTTTGGATGCAAACGCTTAGGTATTTTACTTTAGTATTAAAAAAGGGAACCGTCCAAGTGTTTAGGTAGATAAAATGGGCAGACTAGACGAGCCTGATCTTATTTGCCATAACATCTATGTTTCTATATGAATACTTTCCCTGTGACTTTCCTCACTTCTCGCTGTCATGGCGCTCTCTGCGTTTCTTCCCTGTCCCTGGGTCAGTTCTCTCCCACTTGGTTTCCTGATCATGGCGGTTCACTAGAAACATCCCGAATGTTTTATGTCAAAAAGAAATCCACTCAACAAAAATAAAACTCAGCAGCTATTTAATAGGTTAGTTCTATGGCCATGATAAATGCAAATTACCTTTAGGGTTTAGTCTCCCTAAGGATAGTAGGGGACTCCAGACGTGGACCCCTTGCTCACTGTGCCTTGGGGAGTTCAGCTGCACCTCACTGACGAGGCCCATAAAGGCTGAAACGCGTCTGTGGTTTGCTGTTTCTCCTGTTCAGGGTAGAATTGCCTGGTATTTCGGGGCTGGAGTGGGACCAGACTGATATACTACAAGGCCATATATCTAACCTATTACGGTTGGTTCGTTCTCTGATGAGCACCTCTGACTTAGTTGTTTTGTTACTAGGTATACAATATCACTGAGTATCTATCTACTGTCATGTACTTTATTGTATTAATACGTGCTTATAAGCTCTGTTATTACTGCCTAAGATCACACAAATAGTCCCAATGGGTCTGCCCTCTGCAGCGTATGCAGACATAGACTCTGTAGGGCTGGATGTGCAGTGTAGTATCCTAGCCTATCAGGGACCACATCTCAGCGGGACGTTGCAGAATGCTGCCGAGAGATGGTCACTGATTGGTTAGTATGAAACACTGCACAGCAAGTACTATTTGTTTGATTAGTTTTAGGCAGTAAAAACAATGAGCCTCATTCAATTGAGGTTTTGGGCAATCCAGGCAAGTTAATTTGTTATTCAATTGGCGTCTATTTGCGGACTCAGAACGGGTTACGAGTTACGGCCTTGCAAAAATGGAGATGGTTAAACCCGTAACTTACAGCCTCCCGAAGACTGATCTTTGAAGGCCGCAAGACTTCCAATCGCGAAAATCGATATTCATTTGCCAAAATCGCTCAACACCGCAGCCACAATCAAGCCCGCAAACGCCAAATGGCAGTTGTGTACGACTCTTTTTGACCCTATGGACTGCAGCACAAGTACTAATGTCTCTGTCTGTGCTGTCTATTTACTTTTATGTACTTTATTTTTTTAAGAAGCGCTTATAAGCTCTGTTTTTACTGCCTAAAATTACACAAATATTATCTGCTTGGGTCTGCATTCTGCAGCTCACGAATATACAGACTCTGCTGTACTTGTGCTGTGACTCAGACTAACCAGTCAGTGACCATCTTCCAGCAAAATTCTGCAACATGCTGCTGAGAAGAGATAGGCTAGGACACTGCAGTTTTAGCTCTACAAAGTTTTTTGCCTGCAGTGGGCAGGCCCATACAGGGATTGTTTGTATGATTTTAGGCAGTAAAATGAGATCTTATAAGCACTTCTTAATATTATAAAGCACATAAAAGTAAACAGATACACAGGGATATTATATACCTAGTAAAATCCAGGAGCCTTACATATCCCTTTAAGCATAGAGTAACTTGTCATTGAACGTGGGCTTTCCTTCAAAGGAGGTGAGTTTTGGAGCCTGGTGTAACAGAGACATTTTCCCTTGAAAGATATTGTCCTGCAAAAGAGGAGCAGTTTGAGGTATAACAGTAATAACACGTCTGAGTAGATGTAGAACAAGATTTAGAATATTTATGTAGCTTTATTACCCTGAACATATATTCCCCAGGTCATTTCAGTCTTACACCCGATCTGGGCTTGGAAAGTATTGATGGAATTGACAGGACTGGGGAATCCAAGGTGACCAAACCTCTCCCCAATAGACTCCCTACAGAGTGACCCATAACCATTTCCAAGGACAATTCAGTTATACCAATAACAATATACGTACAAAGACACAATTCCATAAAACACAGTTTGGGCAATACTGCCCTAAAAAGCCCTCACAAGAAGAAAGAACAAAAATGACTTGGACCCCTTCTTCACTGTGCCTTAGGGAGTTCAGCTACACCTCACTGACGAAGCCCAACTAAGGCCGAAACGTATGTCTGGGGTTTGCTTCTGTGTTAGAATTGCCTGGCATTTCAGGGCTGGATTACTCTATTGCAGTGCTTTCATGTTGGTAACACACTTTTTAGACATGCGTCATTTCGCGACACAGTAATTAAAACTAACCCCTTAAAGGAGATACGAACACATACATAAATTGTGATTGTGCGACACACCTACACCTTGCGGCCAACACACTAACGTGTGAGGGGCATTGCTTTATTTGGCCCATCTGACGCAGAACTAGTTCCATTTTCTCTGGGATGAATCAAGTAATGCCTCCCCCAATATGGCAGCCCCCTGTATATATTATATGTAGGGTTGTGTCCTGTAATAGTTAAGTTGCAGGAGACGTAATTAAGACATGGTATGATTTGCTCAGCCAATATCTATATATAAACTCTCATATATATATAGGTACCAGCCCCACACTGATGAGATCCATTTAAGATCGATACAACTGTCTGTGGGTAGGTATCCTAACTTGGGCATAATCCACTCTATGCTGTGCAATACAGAAAGCACATGCTATAAATCAGTATAAAATGATATTGGATTAAAGAATGAAAATATTTGTGTACTTATTTGCATATCCCTGTCCAGGTTCCCAGAGTGCAGTGCAACAACTGTATTTCTGGGAATTCTGAGCAGGAAATAAGTGTTTTTAACTTGTTTTTACACATTTAAATGTGAACTAAAATGTCATTATATATATATATATATACAGTATATAAAACCTGGTTAAATCAAACAAGGTATTCAGATTTTCAGCCGTAGAAGCTCACAGTTGAGACAAACAGATGAAACAAGAGAGGGATGTGTCTGAAACATGGACACTGGCACTGCAGGACACACACAGTTGAATATTATCATCTGTGCCACCCGCTGCTACTGGCAGCAATGAGTTTGTCCTCCCTGCTGCCCCAGGTTAGTGTTATGTACCAGCCTGAGTGACAGAGAGAAGAGACAAGTGTTACAGGGGGGAGCAAAACATAAATACATTTCTTAACTTTATATGCCATTATTTTCCATTTTTTCTCAGCTGATTCTGTCTATTACATTCTCAGGAGGATGTATTCATGTAAACTGTTGAGCTTTATATTACTCCTATTGATAGCACTGACAGTTTTAGATGCCATTTTCACATTGTACAGATATTCGTTTCCTGTGCATTCAAAATCTTCTTCCACCAAAATGCTAGATTCCTATGTGGTATAATCACATATATAGTTGTGAGCATGCGAGTTGTTGCTAACGCTTGCGGCCCTCGCAAAAAAGTACGAGGCACGTTACGACCAATTACGACCTTGCAAAAATTGGCCGCGGACATGAAAAAATTAAAAACACAATAAATACACACAACACATACATAAAAAGCTTACCTACATCAAGAGGGGGCATCCAGGACCTCAAAAACAAACGAAAACAAGGCTACAGCAGTCTAAACGCAAAACACCACCAAACACCTACGGAATTGCCGAAAACACATACGAGATTCGAAAACAAGGACGCAACCCGCGCAACCCCAAACACATTACAAACACAATAAATACACACAACAAACATATAAAAAGCTTACCCACAGCAAGGTGGTGCACCCAGGACCTCTGCAAGTGAAGTTACACCTCAATTTAAGTGCAAATTTCGGAGTTTAGACACTAAAACGAGGCCACAGGACTCTAAACACGTGAAACACCACCAGAAACACGCAAAACACCACAAAACCGCTACGGATATTCCGCCACAGCCCCATACCACACATTAGCCGCCATTTTAAAACAATAACTTATACAATGCGGAAGTACACAGCTACGCTAACGGATTTGTCTCGCGCACGCACACTATTACACTGCAACCCTGCCAGCAGCGCCACACTCCCCGTCTTCTCCTCTGAGGCTCCCGTCCTCCGGCCGGAACTACTTTCTGGATCAAGCAGTGCATCGCGCAGGCAGGATGCGCAATGCGCGGCTTGATCCTGAAAGTAGTTCCGGCCAGAGAATGGGAGCCGTAGAGGAGGTGAGTGCGGCGCTGCTGGCAGAGTTGCATCCAGGTACGAGACACAGGGGAGGGAGAGGATGGGGAAAGGAGTCAAGGGAAAAAGAGGAGGGGGAATGGAGACACAAGGGAGGGAGAGGAGGGTAACGGAGATACAAGGGAGGGGGGGGGGGGAACAAATTCCTGATCACGTGATAAAGTACCCTAAGTACTGCTAAATATTTCTCATTATCTAGAACCAATTCACTCCTCTCTTGCAGATATTTTACCAGTTTCTTTTAGGGAAATTAAAAAGGTTTAAATGTCCTGTCTGGTCCTGCAAAGGAAATACATTGTGTATCGGTGCACTAAACCAGCAGGTCCTGGAATGACCATAATCAGCAGTGTACATAGAATAACAAAACGTGTTTGTTTATATCTCAGGGGCTATACAAAGTGTATAGATTACACAGGGAAAGTATCCGAGTGCTGTTCATTCTATTACATATTTTCATGTGTATGTTTATGAGAGGGGAGGGAGAGGGGGGAAAGGAGACACAAGAGAGGGGGGAAAGGGAGAGGGGGATAGGAGAAACAGGAGAGGGGGGAAAGGGAGAGGGGGAAAGGAGACACAGGAGAGGGAGAGGAAGAGACACAGGGGAGGGAGAGGGGGTGAGAGACAAAGGGCAGGGAGAAAGAGGGAAAAGACACGGGGGGGGGGGACACAGGAGAGGGGGAAGAGTCACAGGAAGGCGGGGAGACCCAATTTATCACACTATATCATGCCATCATTTTACCCAAGGAGGACAGAAGAAGGTCATTAGCAGAGCGAAGAGGACGGTTGGGGGGGTATTTTGAGATGAGAGCAGAGTTATAATGGGGTGCCCTGTTGTTGAGAGCTTTGTAAGCTAGGGTCATGATATAATAATTTATTTTGGAGGCTACAAGTAGATGGTGGAGTGAGGTTCTGAGACACACTATGGTAGATGAGTCTAGCGGATGGGTCATTATGGATTGTAATGGAGAGAGAAAGGTGATGGGGAGGCCGGCAAGGAGAGAGCAGCAGTAGTTGAGGCCAGATATGATGAGAGAATGGATACGAATTTTAGTTGTGTTTTGTGTAAGATAGTGATGTATTTTGGAGTTGTTTTGTAGGTGAAAAAGACAAGATTTTGTTATTGATTGTATGTTAAGGAATGAAATAGAGGGCAGCACCCAGTAGAACCCCAAGACAACCGGCCTGGGAGATGGGGGTGATGATGGCATTATCAGTAGTGATAGATATGTGAAAAGTGGAAGCTGTGGTAGAGGGCGGGAAGATTATGGGCTTTATTTATGACTAGTGAATGAATTTGTAAGTGAGCTAATGGTGTTTTGTGTCTACTACTGAAATATATAATACGATTAATAAATGAATATACTTTACCTATTTTGAAGCATTGTGTTGAAGAGCTGGCAATCTGTTTTTGATGTTGCTGCAGCATTAGTGGTGTGGAGCTGCTGTGTAAGCGTGATGAATGTGTGCAGTGCAATACTGTGAGTGCGAGAGACGAAACCATTAGCGTAGTTGTGTACATCCGCATTGGCGTAAAATGGCGGGTAATGTGTGGTATGGGTCTTAGCGGAATATCTGTAGGTCGTTTGTGGTATTTTCCGAGTTTCTTGTGGTGTTTTGCGTGTTTAGAGTGCTGTAGCCTCGTTTTCGTTTTGTTCGGCGGCCATTTTCTCTCGCTAAGCGATCTTTTTAGTGTCTAAACTCTTTTATTTTGAGTTAAATGAAGATGTAAGTTGTTTTTTTGAGGTCCTGGATGCCCCCTCTTGCTGTAGGTAAGCTTTTTATGTATGTGGTGTGTGTATTTATTGTGTTTTGAATTTTGTCATGTTCGCGAGTTGCGTCCGATTTTTGCAAGGTCGTAATGTGTGGTAATGTGTCTCGTATGTTTTTTGCGTTGCGAGGTAAAGTTTGCGAGGGTCGTAGTTGGTGTGTGTCGTGTTGTTTGCGTTGCGATGTAAAGTTTGCGAGGGTCGCAGTTGCTGGCAAGGAGCGCCTTCAGCGAGCCCACAAGCGTTAGCGACAACTCGTACGCTCACAACTATATATGTGATAGATTCCTGCTTGTGGGCATATGATACTTAAGGGGGTTGTTTCAATTTTAAATACTCCTGATCTCTTCCTCCCTCCACTGATAAATAAAAACAACCCCTATCAATTGAGATGTCAAGAAGTGATTTAAAGACATGACGGAATCCTCTACTCATTGTCTTAAAAACAATCAGATTTTCTCTAGAAACAGGAGCTAACTGCGTTATTTTTGTTACGTATTTTACACAATAGAGGACCTTGAAAGAAAATTTCCTTTTTAACCCTTTCACTGACAGAGCGATTGGCAGCTGTGCCAGTGAAAGGGTTAAACACATGATATAAAATGTGAGTTATCATTAGCCCTGATGTCCTTGTGGCTGTCCCCACGGCAGCTTTTATTGGGTCCTTGAAGAGAATGGTAACTAAGTGCATCCCACAGGAACAATTATACTGGATCCAAGTAATTAGAAAGTCGTTGTGTAATATCATTACATCGCCGTTGCAAAGGCGGCTCGCAGGGTTTCCAAGTTACATAATGGCTTATCTAGTGATATCATGACGGCTCTGCTAGAAGATCAGACCTGCCTGTTCTGCAAAGACGTCACCTCAGCTCCTAGGAAATCAGGTGGCTTGGGGGTTTTTTTAACACTTAGTTGGCAGATGAGGGCAAAGGGGCCAGAAAAGGCCAAAATCAAAAAGACGCTGTGCCAAAAACCGTAAACTCTGATACATTGTACTAGGGGGATACGGAGATTTGCTACATTCTAGAATAAAGGATGGCTGCAGTTTGGGAAAATCTTTGCATGTTTCTGAAGAATACATCCTCTGTGCTTCATTTTATCCCATAAAAGTGCCCCAGCAGAGGTTCCAAATATGGTATGGTTTAAATCTATTGGTTAATAACAATTAGTCCATTCATTTAATGTTATTAAAAATGCATTTTACTTCAGTAAACTTATACTGAAGACTGTATTTCAGATGTTCTGATCCACCCATCTATTGAATTCAGTGGAAAGTCATGCAAAAAAAAAAAAACACTGAGCATGCCTAGACCCCGGGTAATAATGTATCTAATAAGCCGATTTACTTTCTGGGTTATGAGCATGCCCAGTATTTATCACACAGTTTGCGCTGAATGCAATAGATCCACAGCTCTGAGTATAATTAGCAATGATTGGCAATAATCTGCAGTTAGCAAGATATATCAGTGTGATTGACAGGTACAAATTGCAAAAGTGAATGTAAGCCAAAGCATATGAGGAACTTGCACTCATGTCTGGTGCCATCCTCTGCACTTCCCTACATGCTTTGTGTCCAAGGCACTGATGGGGTTAACCAGACAGCGAGGATGACCTCATACGGGCCATGCAAGCTGATCCCGTCTTGTCTCCGCTGCTTGATCTTAGGATCAATACTCCAGCCTGTATACTGTGGGCCCCAATGGCCTTAAAGGGAATTAAAGTTTAAATCAAGCTGTGAAAATAATACTGTGGAGCTGCAGGGACGTATCCTTTGCCCGCGATAACAGCGCCTTGCCTGGCGACGGGGCTTTTAGATCTGAACCGTGATGTTTAGAGCTGCCAGGTTATACAACCTGTTATAGGGCAGAATATTAAACCTTGGCCCTAAAGATCTTATACCATAAAGGGATTTGAAAAGGTCAGTCAGAGTGTCAGGGTTTGAACTCACAACCTTTTGACTCCATGTCCAGCTCTAATACTTTCTGACACTAATTCTGCAGCCACCACAGTGCATTATAATTAGGGGTAGGGTCATTCTTTAAATGGATATGGATGTTACTAGATATATAATATACCTGTGAATCTATTAAGTTTTAAGTATTTTATTTTCTTAAGAGGTGCTTATAAGCTGTCTAAAATCAAACAAATAGTCCCTGTGTGGGTCTGCCGTCTGCAGCTCATGAAGACGCAGTCTCTATAGTACTGGAAGTGCAATGCCTCGTACATCTCTCAGCAACATGCAGCTGAGACGTGGTCCCTGATAGGCTAGGACATTACACTGTACATACTGCCCTATGGAATCTGAACCCCAAACTAGAGGGAGATCAACAGAGAGATTTTGATGCACCTATTTTTTTACAAATTATTCCCTTTACAGAATCGATTTTTTTCATTCTTTTTGTAGAAATCTGCTCTTAAAATTCCCATTGATTGAAACTGATTCTTTACTTTAGAGAGTACACTTGCTTTTTTTAAACCTATAGAGTTATTTATAGACTTTGGAATAAAAAAATATTATTAGATTATTAGATTCTATATATAGAGAGAGAATATATATTATTACTACTCTCACTGAGCCTACAACTACCTGCTATAGACTAAAAGATCTCATCAATTCCCATCTACTTCCCCAGGTTCCTATTCAATTCTGTGCTATTTTACAAGTCGGACCCTTATCTTATTCTTTATCTTATTCCTATCTTTTATTTTGTGCAATACACTTACCTGCACAGCGCCCCTTCATCCCATCTCAGACTTCCCAAACCATTATACTGGTAACTCCAAATCCTTCCACATAGACATCAGGTTCTTTTATTAAAGATATTTTAATATAGAAACAAAGGTTTGAACCAAAAAGATCCACTTGGTCTACCCATTCTACCTGCATAAATGTTTGGCTTAAAGGGATATGGAAGGTTCCTGGATGTTACTAGGTACAGTGGATATAAAAAGTCTACACACCCCTGTTAAAATGTTAGGTTCCTGTGCTGTAAAAAAATGAGACAAAGATAAATCATTTCAGAACTTTTTCCACCTTTGATGTGACCTATAAACTGTACAACTGAATTGAAAAACAAACTGAAATCTTTTAGGTAGAGGGAAGAAAAAATATAAAAATAAAATAATATTGTTGCATAAGTCTGCACACCCTTAAACTAATACTTTGTTGAAGCACCTTGTGATTTTATTACAGCACTCAGTCTTTTTGGGTATGAGTCTATCAGCATGGCACATTTTGACTTGGCAAGATTTGCCCACTCTTCTTTGCAAAAACACTCCAAATCTGTCAGATTGCGAGGGCATCTCCTGTGCACAGCCCTCTTCAGATCACCCCACAGATTTTCAATCGGATTCAGGTCTGGGCTCTGGCTGGGCCATTCCAAACTGTAATCTTCTTCTGGTGAAGCCATTCCTTTGTTGATTTGGATGTATGCTTTGGGTCGTTGTCATGCTGAAAGATGAAGTTCCTCTTCATGTTCAGCTTTCTAGCAGAAGCCTGAAGGTTTTGTGCCAATATTGACTGGTATTTGGAACTGTTCATAATTCCCTCTATCTTAACTAAGGCCCCAATTCCAGCTGAAGAAAAACAGCCCCAAAGCATGATGCTGCCACCACCATCCTTCACTGTGGGTATGGTGTTCTTTTGGTGATGTGCAGTGTTGTTTTTGCGCCAAACATATCTTTTGGAATTATGGTCAAAAAGTTCAACCTTGGTTTCATCAGACAATAACACCTTTTCCCACATGCTTTTGGAAGACTTCAGATGTGTTTTTGCAAAATGTAGCCTGGCCTGGATGTTTTTCTTCGTAAGAAAAGGCTTTTATCTTGCCACTCTACCCCATAGCCCAGACATATGAAGAATACGGGAGATTGTTGTCACATGTACCACACAGCCAGTACTTGCCAGATATTCATGCAGCTCCTTTAATGTTGCTGTAGGCCTCTTGGTAGCCTCCCAGACCAGTTTTCTTCTCGTCTTTTCATCAATTTTGGAGGGAGCTCCAGTCTTCACTGTGTTCGATGGTATATCTAATGCTTTGGAAATTATTTTGTACCCTTCTCCTGACTGATACCTTTTAACAATGAGATCCCTCTGATGCTTTGGAAGCTCTCTGTGGACCATGGCTTTTGCTGTGGGATGCGACTAAGAAAATGTCAGGAAAGACCAACTAGAGCAGCTGAACTTTAAATGATGGCAGGTGTATGCTGACTCCTATTTTACACGATTTGGAACGTGATCGCTTAATTCTGAACACAGCTACATCCCCAGTTATAAGAGGGTGTGCAGACTTATGCAACCACATTATTATTATTTTTTTTCTTCCACCTAAAAGATTTCAGTTTGTTTTTCAATTGAGTTGTACAGTTTATAGGTCACATTAAAGGTGGAAAAAGTTCTGAAATGATTTATCTTTGTCTATTTTTTTTACAGCACAGAAACCTGACTTTTTAACAGGGGTATGTAGACTTTTTATATCCACTGTATATACAGTATCTCTGTATCTATTTACTTTTATGTAGTTTATTTTATTAAGAAGTGCTTATAAGCTCTGCCTAAAATCAAATAGTCACTGTATAGGTATGCCCACTGCAGAGTATACAGACACAGACTCTGTAGGGCTGGATGTGCCTATCCTATCAGGGACCACATCTCAGCAGGACGTTGCAGAATGCTGCGGAGAGATGGTCACTGATTGGTTAGTATGAAACACTGCACAGCAAGTACTATTTGTTTTATTGGTTTTAGGCAGTAAAAACAAAGCGTATGGGTGCTTCTTAATAGAATTAAGTACATAAAAGTATATATATATGAGGTGAACTGTGTTTTTAAATGATAGTTTCTGCTGCTGTGAACTAAAAAATGTTTTTTAACATGAAAAGCCCCTAATAATACTGGCCCTTTTATTCCCATTCTTAGCGCTCTCTCTCCCCCCTGTCCTGCTTATCCCCCAGTCTTCCTTTATTAACCTTGGGACACAGGTACAGAGCAGCAGAGTGGGTGCCTCTGACCCTCGGCCTTCTGTAATATCCCTGCTCTCTCTCTGCCTGCGCTCTGGAGGAGGACACAGCTCAGCGCCCAGGAGACGGAGCCTCCATCAGTCGCCTGGTGCTCCATGGACCATTAGTTCCCTTATGCCTCTGTTTTATGTCACTATGTTCACACTTAGCACATAGTGACAGAGAGAAGCGGAGAGAAGGCTGCAAATGATGGAAATCTTCATCAGGGTCATCCATGGACACCAAACCTTACAATCTACAGAGCTAATGACCTCCTCACTTACAGATTACAGTCTGCTTGTCGGTTTCTATAGTGGTCAAAATAAAGACCCCCAGTGTTATCTAGCAATTAAACCCCACTCCTACCATTATCAAGCACAATAGCATACAGGAGCCACAAACGTAATTCTAAATATTTAAAAAAAGATTTACTATAGAGAAAAACTGTTAGTACAATGTATCGTCAGTTTTTAATGCTAATTTTCTGTTGGCGTGGCAGAGTCCCTATAAATATAGGACTAGAGTGGCCTATTAAATGTGTATTATTCAGAGACAAAGAAGCAGCAGACCAGACACAAAATGCTACTTTTTATTTCTCTCTCTCTCTCTTTCTCCCTCTCTCTACCTCTTTCTCTCCCCTCTCTCTGTTTTTACTTTGATGTGGCTTTAAGATTTAAACAGAAAATTAAGTTAAAATAAAATATTCCAAAATGACAACAACAGTGAAGTGGAGCATTAAAGAGATGAAGCAATTCTGTATTTTATCACATATAATAGTTGTCAAACTGTGAGTCGTCGTCACGCTTGCGAGTCTCGCGAAGCGAGGCTTGGAGGCACGAGTTTGCAAAAAATACAACTTTAGCGTCCGAACCACCGAACTGGAAAATACGACGAAAATACACAAATATGCCTCAAATTCACTTACACACTCACACACAGAACAGGGGGAAAGTCAGGTACCCGGTGAGTGAGGTTGCAAGTTAATTTGAGGCATATTTTGTCTTTTTGAACAATAGAAAATCGACAAAGCAGGAAAAGAAATGGCGGCCAAAAAACGTAAACATTCTGAAACAAGATAAAAACGAGGCTCTGACAGTGGGAAGGGACAGGGGGAGATGGTGGAAAGAGACACATGGCAAGTTGCAAGTTGCCGAGGCCTGTAATGATCGGTGAAGTAGATGGGAGGAGAGGCTCGCAATGAGC
Organism: Discoglossus pictus; assembly: GCA_027410445.1. NCBI lineage: Eukaryota > Metazoa > Chordata > Amphibia > Anura > Alytidae > Discoglossus > Discoglossus pictus. The sequence continues at coordinate 188,604,249 of CM050170.1, read as the reverse complement.
GCCTTTGGCGCTAATTGTGAGCCATACAATGAGCACCGAGGCACTCAGCATGCTCAGAGGGGGCAGAACATCACATTGTGTGTTTTTGACGGGCAAGTCGCTAGTTCTAAATAATGGGAGCAGGAAACTGCTGTATCATTTTGCTTCTCCACCTTCAAAGAGATAAGGGAGTGTAGAATTATTTATATGCATTATCAGTGTAACCCAGTGACAGCAATGTGCAACATCTAATGGACCACTGTTTAAAGATACAGTGCCTTGCAAAAGTATTCACCCCCCTTGGAATTTTTCGTGTTTTGTTACCTCACAACCTGGAATTAACATGGATTGTTTAAGGATTTGCATCGTTTAATTTACAGAACATGCCCACAACTTTAAAGATGTTTTTTATTTTTTTATTTTATTGTGAAGCAAACAACAAATAGGACAAAATAACAAAAAAAGTCAATGTGCATAACTATTCACCCCCTAAAGTCCATACTTTGTAGAGCCACCTTTTGTGGCAATCACAGCTTCAAGTCGCTTTGGATAAGTCTCTATGAGCTTGCCACATCTTACCACTGGGATTTTTGCCCATTCCTCCTTGCAAAACTGCTCCTTAAGTCTGAACAGATTTTCTATTGGATTGAGGTCTGGGCTGTGACTCGGCCATTCCAACACATTTACATGTTTCCACTTAAACCCCCCAAGTGTTGCTTTAGCAGTGTGTTTGGGGTCATTGCCCTGGTGGAAGGTGAACCTCCGTCCTAGCCTCAAATCATGCACAGAGTGGTACAGGTTTTGCTCATGAATATCCCTGTATTTAGCACCATCCATCTTTCCCTCAACTCTGACCAGTTTCCCAGTCCCGGCTGCTGAAAAACATCCCCCCAGGGATGGTGTTCTTTGGGTGATGTAATGTGTTGGGTTTGCGCCAGACATAGCGTTTTCTTTCATGGCGAAAAGTTACATTTTAGTCTCATCAGACCAGAGCACCTTCCTCCATACATTTTGGTAGTCTCCCATGTGCCTTTTCGCAAACTCAAAACGTGCCATTTTGTTTTTTGCTGAAAGTAATGGCTTTCTTCTGGCCACTCTGCCATAAAGCACAACTCTATGGAGTGTACGGCTTATTGTCGTCCTATGTACAGATACTCCAGTCTCTGGTGTAGATCTCTGCAGCTCCTCCAGGGTTACCTTAGGTCTATGTGCTGCCTCTCTGATCAATGCCCTCCTTGCCCAGTCCGTGAGTTTTGGTGGGCGGCCGTCTCTTGGCAGGTTTGCTGTTGTGCCATGTTCTTTCCATTTGGTTATGATAGATTTGATGGTGCTCCTGGGGATCATCAAAGATTTGGATATATTTTTATAACCTAACCCTGACTTGTACTTCTCAACAACATTGACCCTTACTTGTTTGGAGAGTTCCTTGGTCTTCATGGCAGTAATTGATTAGTGGTGCCTCTTGCTTAGGTGTTGCAGCCTCTGGGGCCTTTCAAAAAAGGTGTGTATATGTAATGACAGATCATGTGACACTTAGATTGCACACAGGTGGACATAATTTCACTAATTATGTGACTTCTGAAGGTAATTGGTTGCACCAGAGCTTTTTATGGGCTTCAATACAAAGGGGGTGAATACATACGCACATGACAATTTTCTGTTTTCTATTTGTAAAAAATAGTTTTATGTATATATTTTTCTCATTTCACTTCACCAACTTAGACTATTGTGTTCTGATCCATTACATAAAATTCAGATTAACAAAACATTGAACTTAAGGCTGTAATGTAACAAAATAGGTAAAAAGTCAAGGGGGTGAATACTTTTGCAAGGCACTTTAAAATCCACTATAATAGTTTCCAGCTTGTGAGTAACGCTTGCGAGGTGAGTTCTGCGTAGGCGTTACTCACAAGCTACTATCGCAAAATTTTGGGAAATTGTGCAGTTGCATATGAGCGACAAAGCCTAAGCACATCCTTCATATTCCTGCATGTACAATAGAAAGAAGAGAGCGTACAGAGCAGGGGGGAGAGAGCGCGAGAGAGAGGGGAACATGAGGGAGAGGATGGGAAGGAGTGAGGAAAGGGAGAGAGAGGGAGAAGATACGAAGGGAGGGTGGGAAGGAGTGAGGGAAGGGAGAGGGTGGGAAGGGAGAGAGAGAGAGGGAGAGAATGGGAAGGGAGGGTGGCAAGAGTAAGGGAAAGGAGAGGATATGAAGAAGTGAGGGATGGGAAAGAGAGGGAAGGGAGAAAGAGGGAGAGGTTGGGAAGGGAGGGTGGGAAGGAGTGAGGGAAGAGAGAGGTTGTGAAGGAGTGAGGGAAGAGAGAGGGTGTGAAGGAGTGAGGGAATGTAGAGAGAGCAAGAGAGTGTGAAGGAGTGAGAGAAGGGAGAGGGTGTGAAGGGAGAGAAGGAGAGGGTGAGAAGGCAGGGTAGGAAGGAGTAAGGGAAGGGAGAGAGAGAGGGAGTGGGTGGGAAGGAATAAGGGAAGCAGAGAGAGGGTTTTAAGGAGTGAGGGAAGGGAGAGAGACAAGAGAGAGAGAGACATCAGAGAGAGAGAGAGACACAGACAGAAAACATTGGGAGAGAGAGGACAGACAAAGACAGACACGAGAGAGAGAGAGAGAGAGAGAGAGAGAGAGAGAGAGAGAGAGAGAGAGAGAGAGAGAGAGAGAGAGACAAAGTACATAGGGAGATAGAAAGGGAGACAGACAGGAGAGAGAGAGAGAGACAAAAGGGAGAGAGACAGGAGGGAGAGAGGCATGAAAGAGAGACAAGGAAAGAGAGAGAAACATAAATGTATATGATACCGTCATTTATGATGGGCAAGTTACTAGTATATATAAATATATATTTGAAAAGTGTGAGTCTATCTAAGAAACTCAAATACAAAATTAGACAGGAAAGTTATTTTTTTATTGTTGATAACTTTGCTGGTCGTGGAGGCATCCATAGTACTCTGGTGAAGGTTTTACGTTTGTTAGGGGCATTTACAGTTATGAAGGACTGGACAGGGCAGTTAGTGTTGTAAACTGACTACTTCTGAGCATGAGCATGGAAAGATGGTAGGTGTCAAATGTCTAAAACTTTAATAACAATTTAACAAGTGTCTCTACCTTCTAAAACTAAAATTTAAGAACAAATACAGCTTGAAGTAAATGTTATTAACAAAAATTTAGGCGGAAAAAATATATTAAAGGCGTGCACATTGAGGTGGCACCTAACAACAGAATTAAGTGGATTAAAGTGCAACTCAATCTCTAAACCAACTAGCAGTTTTTGCATCCAAAAATGAAGCCCCCAGACACTAGTACAGTCTACTAAAACAAAGATATTCTCTATTAATTCTGCTTCTCTGAAGAGCAGCCTGAACTCGAAGCGTAGGCCCCAGTAGGAAATCTCCCTCTCAAGCTAAAGGCAGATTAGGAGCCCTAAATAAAATCCCCCATGGCACAAGCAGAACTGGCTAAATATAATATTTTATTTTAAAATGTTTTATGCTCATTGCTTATATCCCAAACTACAAGTAATTTAACAAACAATTATAATGCTAAACGAATCTTAGATTTGTTTTTATTACACTGGTTCCATCCATTGTTAGATGTTTTGGGTGATTTCATTTAATATTTTTGAATTCAAAATGACACATAAAGTATTCAAACTTTCTCTGAAACACTTACCAGCTTGTTCCATAAAAACAAGACAGTTACCACCTGCTGTGCATGGATCCTGCTGACTGATCGGACCACGAACAGACAATCCGCTCCCCTTTTGAATATAATACCCCTAAAATACTTAGATTGTGAGCTCCTATGAAAGCACGGGTGCCCTCTACACTGTACTGGTATTTATATATTGGTAATACCTTATTTATTGTGAGTACGTCATCCAAAGGGTTAATGTGAGCCACAGATATTGCAAAGCTCTCTTCCCCAGTAGGACTGGGGGTTAACTTTACTGCTCAGTTAATTAGCTGCACCTTAGCAGTCCTGATTTAAGACTGCTCTTGGAGTATTGTAGGGGCTGATTATGGACTGATTGTTTGCAGTTTGTCTGACCTGGAGAAAGACGCACACAGTGGGACAGCAGCCTGGAGCTTAAGGCGGCTTGGAGCACAGTGGAGACCCAGAAATCTGAACACTATACAGGCCAGTGATTTGTAACAAACTTGTTAGTGAGGACACCGTATATTAGTTAAGTTGGTGCTTTAGTGGAAGTTAAGACTATTATTGTATTTTATTTGTTTTGGTTTGTTATTTATGTATCACTGGCTAAAATTTAGTAAAACTTGGGAAAGAATATACAGCCTCCGGTATTGTGTCCTCCATTAAACTGTCTGATACGAGCAGAAACCCAAAGGAAACTGGGAACCTGTCACAGTATTCACTGTATCCCCTGTGCTCCGACAGGGCCCCCCATTCTTTTGCATTCTGCTAATATCGTTCTTGTCTTGTACTTAACCCCTGTATAGCGCTACACAATATGTTGGCTCTTTACATGTAAAGGATAATAATAATACTGGTACTTTATAAACATAGATTTTGGATGGGATAGGTGCAATTAGAGTCGCCCCAAGACACTTGCTCCAGTGATTATGTCTTTCTCTCTGTATATTAATAAGATGGTGAGTGTGCGTGTATGTGGCGGGGGGGTTATTAATACCTCCCCCTCTGCATACAGCCCCATACAGATATTAGCGTGTGGGAGGCTATAAATCTCTCTGGCCCCTGAAGTTTTGCTGTCAGACTCTCTGGAGCCCACCTGCACCTATTAAGTTGGAGATGGCTGGGGGGCACATAGCTGAACCTTTCATCTGTCTGACCTCCACCCCCCACCACATCCACAAAGTTTAGCTCTCTGAAGCGTATTTTAATTAAAATGATTTCACAGAGAAAGGCCCTTGTGAGATATATCATTGCATTTGATATGGTGTCCTTGGGGCAGGCAGCCAGCGAGCTGCTCGTTCTGCTTATCACCGGCGCGGACATTCTCTCTATGACAAAAGGACTGTCACATTTACATGATCATCTGTGTAACCCTCTCACTGCTAGATCAGGGGAAAGGCAGCCAATCACAATGGAGAAACTGTGCCCCATATAAACAGAGACTGAAGAGAGAAAAGAAGCACTGAGATCATCCAATAAATCCATTTTTAGTCTAGTTCTAAACTTGAAACTATGATTATAAACTCCATGATACCTAAAAGAGGAATGGAAGGTTTCTGGATTTTACTAGGTATATAATATATCTGTGTACTGTTTACTTTTATGTACTTTATATCATAGTCCTTGTATGGAACTACCCAATGCAGCATATGCAGACAAAGACTCTGCTGTACTAACTGTGCTGTGTCTCATACTAACCAAGCAGGGAACATCTGCAACATGCTGCTGAGACATGGTCCCTGATAGGCTAGGACGCTAAACTGCAAATCAAGCCCTACATAGTCTGTGTCTGCATACGCTGCATTATTCAGACCCAAACAGCGACTATTAGTTTGTTTTTTAGACAGTAAAACAGAGCTTATAAGCATGCTTTAATAAAATAATGTACATAAAAGTAAATAAATACACAAATGTATGACATACCTAGTGAAATCCAGAGTTTTTTTAGTTATTGTAGCCCTAAGAGTCTAAATCTTAAAAATAAGTTACAACACTTTAATAAAAAAAAACTGTAATTTAAAGATGAATGAAAGTATACACTCATGGCGAGGGACCGCATTTGCAGCTCATTGCAGCTGACATGGGAGCCACCACATCTGCAAATGCGGCCCCTCGCTTTGCGAGGGTCCGCATTTGCGGTCGGAAAGTCGTAGGGGGCCCTGCAAAAGGTGGGCCTGCTACGCGAGCCCGCAAGCATTAGCAACAACCCAATTGCTGACAACTATATATGTGATACTAGCGACTTGCCTGTCAAAAATGATGGGGCTATAAAATTGTAAGGCAGGAAATGCTGGGGGTTTTTTTGCTTTTTTTTATATGTAGTTTTTGATTATAATTAGTTAATTAATGAAATAATAAATTAATATACTTTACCTATTTGTAAGTAATGTATGCAGCAAGCAATGTGCTGAAGAGCTAACAATCTGTTTTGATGTTCCTGCAGCATACAATATAGATTTTCAGTGTTGTTGAGCTGAGGTGTTAGTGTCAGCAATGTGTGCAGTGTGTAGTGTAAATAGGCTGCGTGCGCGAGGGGAAGACGTTAGTGTAGCTGTGTACTTCCGCATTCTGTAAGTTAGTGTTGTAAAATGGCGGCGAATGTGTATGTGGTATGCCGTTGTGGCTGATTTAGCATCCTTGCTAATAGTGTATCTTGTACCTCGTACAGCTTTTTGTAAAAGTCGTTTATACTTGGCGGAGTTTTGAGGCTTTAGGGTTCGTATAGCCTCGTTTTCTTTTTTTTCGCTGACCATTTTTTCTTTTGAGTATCTAAACTCGGTAAATTGGACTTAAATTCAGGTGTAACTTCACTTGCAGAGGTCCTGGGTGTCCACCCTTGCTTTGGGTAAGGTTTTTATTTCTGTTTTGTGTGTATTTATTGTTCTTTTTATGTTTTCCGGTGTGCGCGGTCGTCCGTTAAGGTCATATTTTTGTGAGTTCCCCAAAAAAAAAAATCTAAGTCCCGTGGCTCGCAATTTTTTTGAGTAAGCCATAATTTTTTTTTCTAAGTCCCGCCGCTTGTATTTTTTTGTGTAAGTCCGTATTAAGTCATTGCGTGTTAGAGTTTTTTTTTCAAAGTCGCACTTCTGTGGGTGTTTGTAATTGCTTGTGAGACGTGTAGAACCTCCACCTCTGCAAGAGCGGCCCCTCGCTTCGCGCATTTGCGGCCTGCAATGAGCCGAAGACGTGGTAGACTCCACCTCCGCAAATGCGTCCCCTCGATTTGCGAGGGTCCGCATTTGCAGCCTGCAATGAGCCTTTGGCTCATTGCAGCCGACGTTGGAGCCTCCACCTTCCGCAAATATGGCCCTTCGCTTCACAAGAGTCTGCATTTGCGGCCCGAACTGCGACCATTCTTGCGAACTCGCAAGAATGGACAACGTTTTGTAGTTTGACAACTATTTAATGATATATATATATAATATATATTAACATCAAAGTCACTGTCAAGGCCCATAGAGGCCGAAACGTGTCTGGGGTTTGCCCTTTCTCCTGTTCAGGGTAGAATTGCTGGGTGACTCTTCTGAGTGGGACCAGACTGATATACTACAGGATATTTCTCCCTGTGAAGGGCACAAGTGGCTAAAAGAGGTTGCTCTCCGACTAAGTAACCAGACCTAGATAACAAACCTACTTAGGTACTGTTCGTTCTCAGATTGAGAATCTCTGATGTCTTTGTTGTATATATATATACTAGCGACTTGCCTGTCAAAAAATGACGGCAATAAGATTGTAAGGCAGGTAATGGTGTTTGGTTGTGACATTAATTTTGTTGGTGTTCCGAGATCCTTCGGCGCTCCTTGCGAGGCTGTTGGTTTGCTATGAGCAGCGTTGGAAATAATTAATAAATGAATATACTTTACCTATTTTCAAGTAATATATGCAGGAAGCATTGTGTTGAAGAGCTGACAATCTGTTTTGATGTTGCTGCAGCATACAATGTGTGTTTTCAGTGCTGTGGAGCTGCTGTGTAAGTGTCAGCAATGTGTGCAGTGTGTAGTGTAATAGTGTGCGTGAAAATCTGTGTACTTCCGCATTGTGTAAGTTAGTGTCTGTGGCTAATTTTGTGTCCTTGTTCTTGGACCTCGTACGGCTTTTTCGAAAAATCTGTATGTGTTTCGTATTGTTTTGCGTGTTTAGGGTCCTGTAGCCTCGTTTTTGTTTTCAGGCGCTAAGGTCGTATTTTTGTGAGGTCGTAATGTTTTTTTTTCTAAGTCACACGGATGCTAAGTCCGTAAATTTTGCGGTCGAGGTGGGAGCCTCCACCTCCGCAAATGCGGGCCCATCAATTCGCGAGGGTCCGCATTTGCGGGCCTAAAGTCTCTAGTTGCTGGCAAGGATATATATATCACCTATGAGGGTTATGGAAATAGGGGCCATTGGTCACACTTTGCAAGGCGTGATGCGAGCCATTTGCGGCCTGTAGGGCCGCAACTGCGAGCCTCGCAAAGCCTGCGCCAAGTGGGACTTAGGCTGCAATAAACATCAAAGGCGCTCATTGCAGGGCTCGCGATGAGCGGCGCAGTCGTTTATTGCGAGGCCAGTAGGACTTTGCTTGGTGCACAAAATTACGGCACGTAAGACTTAAGAACCGAAGCACGCACTAACTCTTAACCCAATGTAGTTACAGTCATCGCAATTCCACTAAAGCTGAGCGCCGAATGCGATCAGTGCAAAGCAGGAAAATTGAAGTACACGGGAGGAAAGGCAAAGTAAAAAAAAACGTATATCCCGCATTCTGGGAAACTGGGTGGGGACATGCAAATAAGTCCACAATGCATTTTCACTCCAAAACCACTTTAAAGCACAGCTTTCATGCATAGCATTGGACGGATTATGCAAGAGTTAGGAGGCCTACCCACATATTAATTAAACGCCACTATTGGGGAAATTTGCTAAGCATCGCAGGCTATTATCTGCTTCCTCAAATTAACTATGCAACAAATTTAAATAACAGGAATTCTCACTTCATCTCAGCCACTCGTATAATATGGAACACAAGATGATAATATAATGAAACAAAATAACAAACAGATCTCTCACGCTATTTGTACAATCTTCATGATTCTACATCGATCTATCTATACTGAGTATTGCAGTATTTAGAAATACCTTTATATATATATATATATATATATATATATAAATATTTATGTGTGTGTGATAAAAGGGAAATTTGTGTATTTAAGATGGCAGATTTTCAAGTGTTTTTACAAAAGTACATCTACTGTCTACTGTACTATTCTATTATAGAAACATTCTTTTTATTTGGCCCATCTGACGTAGATCTAGTTCCATTTTTTCTAGGATGTATAAAGCCCCAGGGACCCCCATATGGCGCACTCCCCACCTGTGTATATGTAGGTATGCTTCCTGTAATGGTTAAGTTACAGCAGACGCAATTAGCACAAGATATGATTGGCTCACCCAGTATATATGCACGTATTCTGCCCAGTGCATACACACTAGTGAGTCATCGTGAGTGTTTCTGAGGACATCCATGACACAGTTACTATTTTAATCATATGGCTGAGCTGTCTCAAGCACCAGAAGATGTCTGTGAACTGGGAACAATCCAGAGAGAATTCCAAGAAAGATAAGAAAAAAAGTAATTTAAAAAATCTCAATAATAAATATATAACCAACAATATATAGTTAATGACGGGAGATTTGAAGCAATGAAAGTCCCCATATGAGCACGGAAACACTTAGCAAAAATCCATAACACTTATTTTCTGCTTGGGTACATTCCTTTATTAGCTGTTTAATTATACTGTGCGCTGTGCTTCATATTGAGCAGGTTGTTCAAAGAATTAATATTTTTTACCCAATGGAAATAATCAGGGGAAACCAGATCAAGTTCTCCCACTGGAAATCTTTTGTAGTCAAACGGAGATCAATGAGAATGATTGCAGAACTGACTCGAAGGAAAATCGTATCTTCTATGCCAGAACATTAGTCATACATAATGTAGGACATTGCTGTTAGGCACGATGGGGCAAGATTCACTAAGATGTGCACTGAAAGACTGTGAACATTAACTGCAGTTCGCAGCATGTCTTGGCCATTTCCATTGTTGTCTTAAAAGACCCTATATGTCTCAACCTATAAGGCTTCTTCCTGTTTATTATTATTATTAATTATTTAAAAGCACCTTGCAAAACTGAAAACTTACAAACTTAGAACCGCATTCAATTCGAAGCCCGCAACTCGATCGCAGACAGCCGAACGTCTGCAAGTGTGTTGCGGGCTCCCGTTTGTCTCTGATTGCGATGCTATTTAATTGCTCAAGCCCGCAAGTTACGGGCCCAATGCCACAACCGTAAACCATGCACTGGATCGGAGCAGTTCAGGACGGGAACTTGATCAATTCAGAAAGCCCGTAACCTCCCATTTCAAATCAGCCAATAGAAAATGAGACTGTCGTTATGGCAGTACAACATGGAGGTTACAACATCGGGGTTCCGATATGCTCGCAAACCCGCAAAATGAAGAATTATGAAAATAAATGCCAATACTGCTCTACTCCATATGGGTGGCCTGATACGTATTAACTCATTAATACCCGAGATCGATTTAACACTGAAATGACACATAAAAATAATTGTAATTTCCTGACGATTTGCGGGCTTGAGACTGTTGTGCAAATAATTCTAATGTCTGTCATCGCTTTCCCCGTTATTTACAGTACAGTAGTGATTTTTTATTTGCATTTACAGTGCTACAAATAGGTGTTTAATCCCCTTGCAGGTCATCTCTAGCACTTGTGGGATTTTCTCCTTCATTTGCCGTTGTAAAAACATTTGCGGGCTTGGAGAAATTGAGCAACTGAATAGCGATTTGAGATTTTAACCTTGCGAATGTGAGAGATTAAAGGCTTCTGGAAGCTGTAGGTTACAGGTTTCACCATCACAATAATTTCAAGGCTGTAACTCGATCAGAGCCGGCAAAAAGACCCCATTTGAATAGCAAATTAGCTTGCGACCTCACTTACGGGCTCCCAGATCTACCAAAACCTCATTTGAATGTGGTAGTAGTATATGAATCAGTAGTATATGCAAATATATTTTTGGCATGAAAAAATACCCAAATAAACATTATTATATTTATCCTAAAGTTTGCTAAATCTCTTGAGTTTGCAAGTAGGTGATTTTGAGAAATAACACCCCTGGCAATTCTTGCTAAAACTAGCATAGAATTAATAATGATTTTGGCCAATCAGAAGCAGGTGTAAGAGTCTCTGCAGAAATGCATTATGGGATTTGTAGGTTTAGTTCCCATAACCACACTCTTTGCGTCCTTAAACGATGCAACTTACCAGAGCTGCTCTAGCTTTCTGCATTGTGCTGCTGTTGGATTGAAGGTTAGTATAGGGTTAAAATCTGTACCAAAATGCAGTGTTTCTGTTGGTAGGTACACTGTGCCAATATAAGCAGATCTTGGGGTGTGAAAAACAATTTTTCTTCTTAAATAAAATAAATCTGTGTGTGTATAGAACGACTCAATGTAATGTATGTTTCAGATATAATCAGGATGTGTTAGATTAGAGAACAACAAAGTCAGAGGTGCTCATCAGAGAACGAACCAACCTTAATACGTTAGTTCTATAGCCATGATAAGCTACTCTGAGAGCAACCTCTTTCAGCTCACTTGTGCCCTTCACAGGGAGAAATATCCTGTAGTATATCAGTCTGGTGCCACTCAAAAGAGTGACCCAGCCCCGAAATACCAGGCAATTCTACCCTGAACAGGAGAAACAGCAAACCCCAGACGCGTTTCGGCCTTTATGGGCCTCGTCAGTGAGGTTGCTCTCAGAGTAGCTTATCATGGCTATAGAACTAACCTATTAAGGTTAATTCGTTCTCTGATGAGCACCTCTGACTTTGTTATGTTGTATATGCAAATTACCTTTAGGGTTTAGTCTCCCTAAAGGTAATAGGGGACTCCAGACGTGGACCCCTTGCTCACTGTGCCTTAGGGAGTTCAGCTGCACCTCACTGACGAGGCCCATAAAGGCCAAAACGCGTCTGGGGTTTGCTGTTTCTCCTGTTCAGGGTAGAATTGCCTGGTATTTCGGGGCTGGGTCACTCTTTTGAGTGGGACCAGACTGATATACTACAGGATATTTCTCCCTGTGAAGGGCACAAGTGAGCTAAAAGAGGTTGCTCTCAGAGTAGCTTATCATGGCTATAGAACTAACCTATTAAGGTTAATTCGTTCTCTGATGAGCACCTCTGACTTTGTTATGTTGTGTTAGATTAGAACAAGTTAAAAGTTTAAATATGCCTTTAAACAGACTAGTTTTTGGTTCGTTTTTTAAAGATTTGAGGCAGAAGTATAGTCTAGTGGAGCAAGATAAAGAGTTCCATAGAGTAGGGGCTAAAGGCTGAGTGTGAGGAGGTGATAAGAGAGGTGGAGAGAAGAAGGTCATTAGCAGAGTAAAGTGGGAGGTTGGGAGAGAATTTATTATTATTATTATTATCTTTATTTATATCGCGCCAACATATTCTGTAGCGCTGTACAGGGGTTTAGTACATGGCAAAAAACAAACATAACACCTTTAGAAGATTGGAGGGCCCTGTTTTTGAGCATATAATCTAATGCACATAGTGCTTGTTTCCAAGACACGGACACACAATTGAAAACTCGCAAACTTACAATCTAAGGGTACTTAGAGACAAGAGCAGAGATATAAATGGGTGCACTATTATTGCGGGCTTTATACATTGAGGTCATGATTTCAAATGTTTTTTCTGGAGGTTATGAGAAGCCAGTGGAGTGACTAACAGAGAGGTGCTCCAGACACTGAGCATTGCGGCGTTCATTATGGACTGGAGTGGAGACAGACGGATGAGGAGGTCAGCATGGAGCGATTTGCACTAGTGGAGGCGAGATATGATGAGAGAATGGTTTTGAATTTTAGTTTTGTCTTGTGTAAGATAATGACGTATTTTGGGGATGTTTTTTAGATGAAAAAGACAATATTTTCTTAGTGATTGCTTGTGAATAATGAAAGGGCCGGATCCAGTAAAACCCAATACAACAGACCTGGGATGTGGGAATGATGATGGCATTGTCAGTAGTGAAAGATATATGAAGAGTGAGTTGTAGAAGAGGGTGGGAAGATGAATAGCTCAGTCTTTGACATGTTGAGTTTGAGTTATGGGTGGACATCCAGAATGATATGCAAGAGAGGCAGTTGGAAACTCGAGCTAGAAGAGAGGGGGGTAGTTCTGGAGCTGACAGGTACATTTGAGTGTCGTCTGCATAGAGATGATACTGTTTGGGGAACAGATAAGCAAACTTTATTGCAAACAGTAATTTACCAAGTAATCCAGCCTCCAAGATTCACATCTACTTGAGAAGTGTATACTTACACATAGGGAAGACCTAATAACAATGGAGTTGGTCAGAACTGCATACAATTCCTTGAACGGATAATTTATTTAAAGGTTGTTGTTTCTTCTTTATTTTGCTAAACAGTTTTGCCCATAATCCATACTAGATATTTAAAATAAAATAATACAATATTGAATACAGTGTATAAATTAATATACATGGTGTCTCCTCTGGGTCTGTGCCATATTTGATGAAAGAATACAATACAAGAGGCTGTAGATACTATTCCATGTTTTACTAAAATTTTAGCCAGTGACACAAAAAGAACGGTCCAAAACAAATCAAAGAAAATAATATCCCTACCTTCCACTGAAGCACAACCTTAACTAATATACAGTGGGCCTCATTCTATTATCGGCCGTAAAACGGCCGCAAGGCTGCGATTCCTTGCGGGGGTCCCGTTACCTTGCAATTCTATTATACGGCCCTGCAAGGATCTCCTCTTACGGCCGGCCGCATATCTTGCAACCGGCCGTAAGCTCAGAAATCTTTAAAGGCAAAAATAAATTCAAGACAGCACTGTAAAGCTCTGTAAATGCTAGGGATCATATTGGGGGACATGAGGATTAATAGCGACCCCCTCTCAAGCTTGCACATCAGCCCAAATCCGAGTTTACATTAACTGTTTATTTTCCGGCTGCGGCGTGGGCGGGTCTGAGGTGCTCCAAGCCCTCGGGACTTTTTACATGGATATGTGACATAAATTAAAAAATAATTTATTATGGATTTGAGTATAGGGGAATGTTGTGCTATTTTTGCTAACACCTACAATCACTTTATAGTCTCCTCAGAGTGCAGGATGGCTTTATTTCGGCTTTATAATGTGCTTAATTGGTGCTAGCGGGACCTTTTTGCTGCAAGTAAGCTGCGGCTCGGTTTTAGCCTTGCAGAGAGGGTTCCCGGAGCAATTGAATAGCAACCAGGATTTTCTTGCGGCCGAAACTCTTGCGGCCGTTTTAGATCAAAGGCTTTCCTCCGGCACGTGCGGCCGCAAGGGATAACAAGGCGCCGGCCGCAAGCCTGCCGGAATCCCAGGCCGGAAGGAAATAGAATAGCCGAATAGCTTGCGGCCGGTCCTTGCGGCCCCGCATCTCCTACGGCCGATAATAGAATGAGGCCCAGTGTGTCCACACTAACCAGCTCTCATCCAGCTAAGCCTGGACGGAGAAAACAAAGTGCAATAGTTTGTTAACAATCACTGGCCTTTATTCTTCAGACTTCCAAGTCTCCACTCTGCTCCAAGCAGTCATCAGCTGCAGGCTGCTGTCTCACTGTGTGTGTCTTTCTCCAGCTCAGACAAACTGCAAACAATCAGTCCATAAGCAACCTCTCTCATACTCCCGGAAGCAGTCTTAAATCAGAGCTATCCAAGTGCAGCTAATTAACTGAGCCGGAAAGTTAACTGCTGCAGTCTTACTGCAGAGTCTGTGGCTCACATAAACCCCTTGGATAACTCTATCACAATGGTTTGTAATATAATACAAAATGAATGCTGTAGTCATATAATCACTGTAGTTATATATTTAAAATATACTCTATTGAAGAACTACATTTGAAAATAGGAACAATGTTACAGAACATAAAAAACAATAATAAAATCTTCTATATGCCATTATGCTAAAGTAGAATCTACCATTTTGGTTTCTGTGGGTCAACTTCCTGAAACGGGAGTAAGCTTCTATCAACACAATAGGAATGTGGCAGTGATTTCAACAAAATTAATGTAAAGCTCATTAGTTTCCAAGTACACACGCTCTGCAGAAAGCAGCAGATAGGATGAGCTCAGAAATGAAAATGGAATCCTGTAGTAAAGAATAATTCCATATAAAAACTACAAATTTGAAGGTTTTGATTTTTTTTTTGCTTTCTAAAAAAATTGCCCATAATTAAAGGGACTCTGTTACCCCAACAGAAGGTTGATTTCATTTTAAAGAGCATTAAAAGCTGGCCATACATTATACTTGCAGTATTGCTCAATAGTTAATCATTTCTGAAAAATGTCGGATAGATATTGCAGTTCAGTATGCTAATTTGCAGCTTAGTACACTAATATGTGGCTCAGTATGCTAACGTGTGGCTCAGTATGCTAATGTGTGACAATGGAATAGTAATGTGCGTCTCAGTATGCTAATGTGCAGATAGGTATGCTAATGTGCGGATTGGTATGCTAATGTACGGGTCGGTGTGCTAATGTGTGGCTCAGAGTGCTTAATAAGGGTTGGAGAAGGGTTTAACGGACAGATAACATTGAGGGTCTTTATTTTGTTATCCTAATAAGCACATAAAAAACAGCTAATTAATATGCATGAGCCACTTATTTATAAATAGAGCAGCAACAACATGGAATTCTCCCAGATTTATTTGCTTTAGAAAAAAAAAATCACAACATATATGGGGATTTTCCTACTGTTTAAGAATAACCTAAAAAAACAACTTGATTTTGGGGTGACAGAGTCCCTTTTAGTAATTCATAGTACTCTTTAGAAAAAATGTCTCCAATAAACCAGAAATTGGAGCCAATTACATGAAAAATTGCAGGGTTAAATAGAACCATAAACTGTAGCAGTGGTGGAGCTACTGCTGGTGTGGCAGGTGCAAAGAAACCGGGTAGGGGCCCTCTGCCACTAGTAAATAAGGTACTTTAATTTATTAGATGAGTATGGTAGGTAATTACTTTATAGAAAGGTGATCCGATCATGATAGTGGTGATGTCATCATTTACATATAGTTTGGGATATTTTATTGACCCCAAGGGGTGGATAAAGCAGTTGCAAGAAGGATATATTTTGCACTGGGGCCCTCCATTCACAAGCTCTGCCACTGACCTGGAGAAAGATCTCCATGAAAACCTGACTACGTAATTGAGGTTGCAAAAGCCTGACAAAGTATCACAGCTTGTTTTTGGAAAGCATCATATAAAAGACAAATCTTCAGCTCTCAATGATAATCCGCTGTGCTTCTCTCCAGAAGGCGAGGAGAAGCAAGCGTGTGATTACATGTGTGCAAATTGTGCACTGCAGAACGCCTCCCGGCAAAGACTTTACATGCAAAGAATCAAATCTATGAATGGCTTAAAGGATGCATTTACACAGCATGCAGTTGCATGGCCCCACCATGAATGCCAACGGTTGCAAATGGCTCATTAAGGGACTTCAGCGGAGGGCAGAGAGGGGGGTAGCATTGCAGCTAGGGATGACATCATCCGGCGAGGACCAAAATAGCTCTCCCTGCCTGCCAGCGCATTGATGCTGCTTTGCTGATATTCCCTACAGTGCATCAAAGCTAATGGAGCAAGTGCATTACAGTGTAACCTATTCCTCCGAAGCCCCCGCTCGGTAATTCTCATCTATAAAGGGAGGCTTCATCCTCACAAAACAAGTCAAGAGAAAAATGACCCACCAGGCACAGACCAAATCTGCTCATTCCCATCGCTTCTGGAAGTTTATTTGAATTCTAGATGGAGGGGAGGAGATGTAGTGTAATGAAGGTTAAATAGAGGTGGAAAATAAATGATTGAAACAAAGGAATGTTAGTTTTGTTCGTTTTTTTGGAGAACCTACTGCTCTTGAAGTGTTAGAGACCAAACTCACTGCTATAGAAGTTTAGTTCTAGATTAGAAAAGTGCGCAAGCAAATGGTGAAGCTAGTGAATGGAGGACCCCTGTGTAAAATAATTTGTAGCCCTCCTTGACTCCTTGCAACTTCTCTATCCAGTCATTGGGGTCAATAAAATATAATTATTTATATTTTATATATATATATATATATATATATAAACAAATATAAGTATATATATATATATATATATATATATATATACATAGTGCCTTGCAAAAGTATTCACCCCCCTTGGCATTTTTCATGTTTTGTTGCCTCACAACCTGGAATTAACATGGATTGTTTGGGGATTTGCATCATTTAATTTACAGAACATGCCCACAACTTTGAAAATGCTTTTTTTTTTTATTGTGAAGCAAACAACAAATAGGACAAAATAATAGAAAAAGTCAATGTGCATAACTATTCACCCCCCTAAAGTCAATACTTTGTAGAGCCCTTTTATGCGGCAATCACAGTTACAAGTCGCTTTGGTTAAGTCTCTATGAGCTTGCCACATCTTACCACTGGGATTTTTGACCATTGCTCCTTGCAAAGCTGCTCCAGCTCCTTCAAGTTGGATGGTTTGCGCTTGTGAACAGCAATCTTTAAGTCTGACCACAGATTTTCTATTGGATTGAGGTCTGGGCTGTGACTCGGCCATTCCAACACATTTACATGTTTCCCCTTAAACCACTCAAGTGTTGCTTTAGCAGTGTGTTTGGGGTCATTGTCCTGCTGGAAGGAGACCCTCTGTCCTAGCCTCAAATCACACAGAGTGGTACAGGTTTTGCTCAAGAATATCCCTGTATTTAGCACCATCCATCTTTCCCTCAACTCTGACCAGGGATGGTGTTCTTTGGGTGATGTGATGTGTTGGGTTTGCACCAGACATAGCGTCTTCTTTGATAGCTGAAAAGTTTAACTTTAGTCTTATCGGACCAGAGCACCTTCCTCCATACATTTTGGGAGTCTCCCACATGCCTTTTTGCAAACTCAAAACATGCCATTTTGTTTTTTGCTGAAAGTAATGGCTTTCTTCATGCCCGGTCCATGAGTTTTGGTGGGTGGCCGTCTCTTGGCAGGTTTGCTGTTGTGCCATGTTCTTTCCATTTGGTTATGATAGATTTGATGGTGCTCCTGGAGATCATCAAAGATTTGGATATTTTTTATAACCTAACCCTGACTTGTACTACTCAACAACATTGTCCCTTACTTATTTGGAGAGTTTTATGTGTATATTTTTCTCATTTCACTTCACCAACTTAGACTATTGTCTTCTGATCCATCACATAGAATTCAGATAAACAAAACATTGAACTTAAGGCTGTAATGTAAAAATAGGTAAAAAGTCAAGGGGGTGAATACTTTTGCAAGGCACTGTATATTAAATAAATAGTACATTTGTATTCACATCTGAACCTCTAAACTACGTTAAAAGACTTTTTTCCTGCTCAGAAATACAGTTATTGCACTGCTTTCTGGACACCTGCAGCCTTGTTACATTGCGATTCGGAAAATTGAAAAGGGCTCTATATAAGCACATAGCATTTTTGTTTACAGAAGTTTTTAATTAGTGAAGACCTTGCTTTTGGATAGAAGTTCACCAACTAAAAACTTCTGTAAAAAAATATGCTATGTGCTTATATAGAGCCCTTTTCAATTTTCCGAATCACAATTTAATAAGGCTGCTGTGCAGGGACATTTTCAAAAACATACTAAGGACCATGCTTTTCACCCAGGCCTTCCAATAATTTACAAAGATCTCTTTTTTTTCTGCCCTAAACACTTTGAGACCCTTCTAGGAGAAAAGCAATGTATATTAATTATTATTATTTTATGCAAACAGAATCTTCAAAAATTAAGTTTTTTAAAGGAGCTTTCTGTTTATGGCTAGTTTTGTTGTTACATACATCACAAACATATGCGTTTTTTCTTTTCTAAGTTACAGTGGTCCTTTAATTTAATGTGCACAACAGCAAAGCATTTGGTTAATAATGATTGATTTCAAGAAAACAATGCTTTACGTAGGCTGTTAGCTTCACTGCCACATATGGGGATCAGTTTGATATTTAATTATAATGTTATGGTGCACTGAATTCAATTGTTAGTTCATAGAATGAAGGCTCCTTCTTAATCTTGCTTGTCCTACTGACTAATGGTCTAGGTCTTACATTAGAATGAGCCGGAGATGTGAATGAAGGGCCATTGATCTGGGAATGTAAATGTGCCAGAACTGCAGGCTCAGACAGGCTATTTCTCTGCAACTTTTAAAGGCTTTTTCAGATTTCCTTAATAAATGATGCTTGAAAACTAGCAAATCCCAGAAGGGCTTTCATGAAAAAGCAAAGAGTGATGTCAAAGCTAAAAAGACAACTGACATTTTTCCCAGTTCCATTTACCATCAGGACTAAGCAGTTACTTCTGCAGGGTTTCAGCCAATGACATTGGGCCTCATACCATTTACCTGAGCAGAAGCGCTGAATAACTGGCACCTTTACCAGTTCCATTTACCATCAGGACTAAGCAGTAACTTCTGCAGGAGATCAGCCAGTGACTCCGGACCTCATCCTATCCACCTGATCAGAAGCTCTCACCAACTGACACCTTCCCAGTTCCAATCACCATCAGGACTCAGCAATCACTTCTGCAGGAGATCAGTCAGTAACTCCGGACCTCATCCTATCCACCTGATCAGAAGCTCTCACCAACTGACATCTTTCCAGTTTCAATCACCATCAGGACTGAGCAATCACTTCTGCAGGAGATCAGTCAATGACTCCGGACCTCATCCTATCTACCTAATCAGAAGCTTCTCTGCTGCCTCTGAATTCATCTAACATTCCCTCCCACCCACCCTGTCCACACCCACCCAGCTATTATTTGTGTTAATTTATATTGCATTTTTTTCCTTTGTACTTAACCCCTGTATATCGCTACAGAATATGTTGGCACATTAAAAAATGGATAATTATAATAACAACAAAACTCGTGATAAGGTGGTATGATGATGATAAATCATTGCCCCTCTAACAGAACCATTGCGTGATGGGTAGCATAGTTAGGAAAAATGATATAAAACTAATTATTAATTTAAAAAAAAAGTACATTTTGATCCTCTGCTGATCCCTGAGGACATTGATGGTACTGTGTATGTTAGAGGTGTTAAATCCAAAGGGTCCAATGATTTAACAAATCCCTTTTCCCCCACTCATCTTTCCACTTTTAAGTAGATAGGATTAACATAGTTATATAAAAACTCTTATAAAACAGTAGAAAATGCATCTTTTTAAAACAGATTGTTTGTCATGTGGTTTTCAGTTATCTTTTTGATGATGTACAGCAGTATTGATAAATTATATCTACCTTTAAACAATGTTAATACACATGGTGCAAGATGTTAAATCATATCTTATCTGTATGACTCTATATACATATAAAGCCGTCATGGCAGTAAGACTGGACACCAGGATCATCACAAAACTGACAATTAAGATGAACGATTGGTGAATCCCAGGCCATTACCTGATATCACACGGAAAGGCTCAGCTCTGAAATCTAATCAGAACTGCAATGGGGGCTTTTTATCAAAGCCAATTAAAAAGTGCATTAATAATGCCACTTGTTATGTTATTCTGTGGTGCTATTTATCAAATGGAGAAAAAATTTAATATGTTTGCTAAATATGAATTAACTGGAATTGCAACTCACAATAGCATCACCACCCTCCTCATGCTCTAGGGCTAGGCCAGATGTTCTCAAACTGTGGACTGTGGTCAATCATTTTAACTCAGATAGTCTGTGGGACACCTGGGATTACATAAATGATTTTACTATGTTAAAAACATTTAAAAAAAAACAAGTAGAACAGGTGTGCCCATGTACAGTATCACATATATAGTTGTCAGTGTTGGGAACGCTTACGATGTTGGTCACACTTTGTGAGCCTTGCGACTGCTCGCCACTTAGGCTGGATGAGCGCCAAAGGTGCTCATCTGCGAAGCCTTGCGAAGCCTTGCGAAGCAAGGCGAGCCATGTACGGCGCAGGACTTAGGCTTGATGAGCCCCAAAGGCGCTCATCTGCGAAGCAAGGCGAACCGTGTACGGCGCAGGACTTAGTCTGCATTGTGAGGGTCGCAACTGCGAGCCAAGCGCGTAACTCTAAAAACCCTCAAAACAAAACAATACATTTAACAAATATATTAACACACTCACAGACAGCACAGGGGGAGAGCCAGAAAGCCTGGGATTGAGGTTGCAAGAGATTTTGAGCCATATTTGTGGGTTTTCGTGAATCCAAAATCTTCTAAGCAAGGAAAAAAATGGCGGACAAAAAACGTACAAAATTCAGAAACTGGATGAAAACGAGGATCAGCAAAGCCAGGCACGCAGGACTTAAAATATACACGATGGCAAAGACAGTAACACACCAACAACGCCAGGCACGAGGGACGTGGGGAGAAAATTAAAAAAAACGGCCTTCAGAGCGTAACACGCAAACATTCAGCTGACACACAGAGGAGAAACACACAGGGAAGGGACAGGGGGGAGATGGTGGAAAAAGACACATGGCATTCCCATGCACAAAACTTGCAGGTTAACAAAACCTGCAATGAGCGGATTGTACAGTAGACGGGAGGAAAGGCTCACAATGAGCGCCGAACACGCTCATTGTGAGCCCCGAGATCAGCTCGAGAGTCTTGCAATGAGCACCAGAGGTGCTCATCGCGAGCCCTGCGTTGTGTGCCGAAGGCGCTCATCGTGGGGCTCACCGTGAGCACCAAAGGTGCTCAGAGGAGCAAACACCTCACATTGTGTGGCAAATAGCATTGCTAGCCTTACAATTTTAAACCCGCCATTGTTGATGGGCAAGTAGCTAGTATATACAGTGGATATAAAAAGTCTACACACCACTGTTAAAATGACAGGTTTCTGTGCTGTAAAAAAATGAGACAAAGATAAATAATTTCAGAACTTTTTCCACCTTTAATGTGACCTATAAACTGTACAACTCAATTGAAAAACAAACTGAAATTTTTTAGGTGAAGGGAAGAAAAAAAGAAAAGAAAAATAATGTGGTTGCATAAGTCTGCACACCCTCTTATAACTGGGGATGTAGCTGTGTTCAGAATTAAGCAATCACATTCCAAATCATGTTAAATAGGAGTCCGTATACACCTGCCATCATTTAAAGTGCCTCTGATTAACCCCAAATAAAGTTCAGTTGCTCTAGTTTGTCTTTCCTGAAATGTTCTTAGTCGCATCCCACAGCAAAAGCCATGGTCCACAGAGAGCTTCCAAAGCATCAGAGGGGTCTCATTGTTAAAAGGTATCAGTCAGGAGAAGAGTACAAAATAATTTCCAAGGCATTAGATATACCATGGAACACAGTGAAGTCATCATCAAGTGGAGAAAATATGGCACAACAGTGACATTACCAAGAACTGGAGCTCCCTCCAACATTGATGAAAAGACGAGAAGAAAACTGGTCTGGGAGGCTACCAAGAGGCCTACAGCAACATTAAAGGAGCTGCAGGAATATCTGGCAAGTACTGGCTGTGTGGTACATATGACAACAATCTCCCGTATTCTTCATATGTCTGCGCTATGGGGTAGAGTGGCAAGACGAAAGCCTTTTCTTTCTAAGAAAAACATCCAAGCCAGGCTACATTTTGCAAAAACACATCTGAAGTCTCCCAAAACCATGTGGGAAAAGATGCTATGGTCTGATGAAACCCAGGTTGAACTTTTTGGCCATAATTCCAAAAGATATGTTTGGCGCAAAAACAACACTGCACATCACCAAAAGAACACCATACCCACAGTGAAGGATGGTGGTGGCAGCATCATGCTTTGGGGCTGTTTTTCTTCAGCTGGAACTGGGGCTTTATTTAAGATAGAGGGAATTATGAACAGTTCCAAATACCAGTCAATATTGGCACAAAACCTTCAGGCTTCTGCTAGAAAGATGAACATGAAGAGGAACTTCAACTGACAACGACCCAAAGCATACATCCAAATCAACAAAGGAATGGCTTCACCAGAAGAAGATTAAACTTTTGGAATGGCCCAGCCAGAGCCCAGACCTGAATCCGATTGAAAATCTGTGGGGTGATCTGAAGAGGGCTGTGCACAGGAGATGCCCTCGCAATCTGACAGATCTGATAGACTCATATCAAAAAAGACTGAGTGCTGTAATAAAATCAAAAGGTGCTTAAACAAAGTATTAGTTTAAGGGTGTGCATTTTATGCAACCATATATTATTTTATTTTTATATTTTTTCTTCCCTCTACCTAAAAGATTTCAGTTTGTTTTTCAATTGAGTTGTACAGTTTATAGGTCACATTAAAGGTGGAAAAAGTTCTGAAATGATTTATCTTTGTCTCATTTTTTGACAGCACAGAAACCTGACATTTTAACAGGGGTGTGTAGACTTTTTATATCCACTGTATATAATTGAAGAGTGAAGCAGCTGTGAATGTCCAGTAATCTAGGAATTTAGTAATTATTAATCTATATATATATATATATATATATATATATATATATATATATATATATATATATATAGATAGATAGATAGATAGATAGATACATTAAGAATGAGTATGAACATGAACTGAAACCCTCAGTTTGAATAAAAACAGTGTTGCAGAGAGAGTGGAGACAGCATCTGACATCATCAGGTAAATACATATAGGGGGAATGAACACAACATAGTAAAGGAAACATATATACAGTACATGTAATATGTACATCAGTATATATATGAAAAACCAGAGCACTGTAGTCCACAGTGATAAACTTCTTGTTGGACAAACATCGTGCCAAGAGTAAAATAACAAAAATTCACAAGAAATTGTGATAATGTGTTAGAAAATCTAAGCCCATAATAAGTCCTGTATTTTTAGTATTGAAGAATGAAATCATCTTTATTTAAAACTAGAATATTGCCCATCAAAAAATGACGGGAATCAAATTGTAAGTGAGCAAATGTTGTTTTGTGTATGGTAATGAACTAAATAATACATTTATAAAGGAATATACTTTACCTATTTTGAAGTAATAAATGCAGGAAGCATTATGCTGAAGAGCTGACAATCTGTTTTCATGTTGCTTAAGCATACAATGTGTGTTTTCAGTGCTGTGGAGCTGCTGTGTAAGTGTCAGCAATGTGTGCAGTGTGTAGTGTAAATAGTGTGCGTGAACCAAATCCGTTAGGGTAGCTGTGTACTTCCGCATTTTGTAAGTTACTGTTGTAAAATGGCGCCTAATGTGTGGTACGCGGCTGTGGCTGATTTTGCGTCCTTGTTCTTCGATCTCGTCCGGCTTTTTCAGAAAATCTGTATGTGTTTGGTGGTGTTTTGCGTCTTTAGGGTGCTGTAGCCTCATTTTCGTTTTTTGCGGCGGCCATTTTTTTCTCGTTTAGGTGATTTTTGGGTGTCTAAACTTTTCAATTTGGACTTAAATGGAGGTGTAACTTCACTTGCAGAGGTCCTGGGTGCTCCCTCTTGCTGTGGGTAAGCTTTTTATGTGTTTATTGTGTGTATTTATTGTGTTTTTAATGTTTTGAGGTTCGCGCAGGTAATTTTGCGAGGTCATAATGGTTTTTTTTTTTAAGTCCAGCGTCTCGTATTTCTGTGTCGTAAGTCCGTAAATGTTGCGAGGTCCGCAGTTGCTTCAGTGCTCCATGCCAGAAACTGCGGCCCTCGCTTTGCGAGGGCCGCATCGTTAGCAACAACTTTCGACAACCCGCAGTTATGACAACTATATATGTGATGCTTTTCTGTTTTTTAACTTTTTAAAATTTTCCTCTGAGTTTTTTGATTTTTAGGTTTTTGTTGGAGTGATCATTCTGGCTAAAATTATGTCCAAAATTGAATGTATGTGTACATTTTTTGGCTGGTTTCTCCAATGTAACAGCCTGTTTCACATAAAGTACATTGTATTATATAAACTACATTGGAGGATGTGCATGTGTACGATCCTTTAATGTTAAAAGTCTTGTTGCGAGTTTGCGTCATCATTACAAATGTGTTGACTTTTTAACTTACAGGCACTTTTGTCACAAGGTTTAGTTCCATTTTTTATATTCAGTTGTTCATTGGCCAATCTTCTGTTGACAAGTAGATATATATATATATATATATATATATATATATATATATAACTAGGCTGATAGGGAGTTAAATGTTTGATGTATGTATAGACTGGCTATCAATTGTAAATGAGAGCTGTCATGTCTTAGGCAGTTGGTTTTGTATTAGAGTTTCCGATAATGGTCCACATACCAGATATAAACATGGCTTTCAGCCTGGCAATCACTCATTGTAAAGCAGTCTCATTCATCCCTCTTGTCATTTCCTAATCACTTTAATGGGACCTCAATAGCTTTGAGGGTGATCTCTCTTATCCGCTTCAGTTGAAACCCACTGATGATTAGCCCTATATCATCATCTGAGCCTATATGCCTGATAAAAAGGGGGTGACATTCATTCATCAGACCACTGGTCCTATACAATTTAACGGACTCTCACTGATTCAATAAATAACAGTCTTCCAATATTGGGAAGAATGATAAACAACTACTCTCTAGCCATTAGCCACAAGGATTCTGTATTAGTATTACGGACCAGCACTAAATTGTAATGAATGTAGAAATGAAATATAAGCATAAAATAACTTTTATAATTACAGTTCTTATCAAAAATTGAGTATTGAATTATTAATCTTGAAAGGATTAATTTCAAGCATAAATAACAGCACTCTCATAATGAGTTTATCACGTAATTATCTCCCACAGTGAGGTTGATAAACCACAAGAGCACGCCCAATTGGTAGATCTATACATAATGTTATTATTATTAGGATCTACCCATATATATTTACCAACTGGTCATATGCATGTGGTTTAGCACCCTCATTAAGAGAGATAATTAATCATATAAACACTGCCTTTAACTTAGCATTGAGTTAAGAGGAAGTGTAAGACATGGGACCATGTTAATTGTGTTTTCTTATCTGATTTATATCAAAATCAATGCACAGTATGTTGCAGATCAGAAATCCATAAGTCTCACTGCCCCTTTGTTTCTTGTAACATATCAGGACAGAGGAGTAGAAAATTATCCCATACTGCATATATTTCATGTGTTTTCTACACTATAGGCAAATTATTATCCATACAACATTTTGTAATGTATACAACTTGATCATTTAAATATATATTAAAACCATGGTCTATAGTCTTCATCCTAACTCACGGTTATCATTTTTTCTTTTTTACATTTAAAGGGACATGGAAGGTTTCTGGATGTTACTAGGCATGTAATATACCTGTGCATCTCTTTACTTTTATGTACTTTATTTTATTAAGATGTGCTTATAAGCTCTGTTTTTTATCTGCCTAAAATCTTACAAAAAGTTCCAAAGTGGTCTCACCCTTCTGCAGCCCATGAAGACAATATACTTCTAAGTACAGGGATTGCACTGTCTCATAGTAGTCAATCAGTGGCAACATTCTGCAGCATGAGAGATGTCACTGACAGGCTAATTTGAAAAACTGCACTTCACAGTTTATGTGAAGGACTGTCAGATTCATGAGCTGCAGAGGGCAGACCAAAACAGGTACAAACTATGGGCCTCATTCAATTGCAATTTGGCCAATTGTATAGGGCTCTAAATAAGCACAAAGCATATATTTTTTAAAGAAGTTTTTAGTTAGTAAGCATCTATCCAAAAGCAAGGTCTTCACTAACTAAAAACGTCTTTAAAAAAAATATTATATGTGCTTATATAGAGCCCTATTCAATTGGCCAAATCACAATTGAATGAGGGCCTATATGATTTTAGGCAGAAATAGAGCTTATAACCACTTCTTAATAAAATAAAGTACAGGAAAGTAAATAGATACAAAGGGATATTATCCTCCTAGTAAAATCCAGAAACCCTCAATATCCCTTTTAAGTCAAGTGTCATTGTCCCTGTTTTTTCTCTTTTATTGTGTACATTTTATAACAGTGTAACAAAAGGTCAATGTAATCACAATATTGTGGTAAGAATGCCCATCCTGCCAATCAATAGACTATTAGCCATCTCCATAGACTGTCCTCTCGGTGTCCCTTGTTACGATGTTAAATGGACTTTTCTTGCTCATTCCAGTTGAGCCCGGCAGCCTTAGGCTGAGATATCAAACTGATATGTTTTATTGTCTACTTACAAATCAATAAAACAAGCATTGTTGCTTTTATACTTGTTCTGCCTAGATGCACACAAGCCATGCGATGAGAGATCTTCTAGTGATCTGGACCCAACAGGCCTTTGGTTGTAACCCCAGAGTTCAACTCCATAAACAGAGACATATTTTCATTGTTTTGCTGAAAAGACCACCCAGAAAGTTCAATACTTTTCACTTTTCATTTTGTAAATCAAGAATGAAGAAAAACAAATCTTGTCAAATGCCAGGAATCATTTGCTGAGTAAAAGGATCACTGTAGTTAAAAACTTATCATGATTGTGAAGAAACAAGGACAGAGAGAGAGAGAGAGAGAGAGAGAGAGAGAGAGAGGATAGAGAAAGACAGGACACAGAGAGAAAGCAGTGAGAGAGACAGAACAGAGAGAGACAGGATAGAGAGACACAGAACAGAGGAAGAGAGACAGGATAGAGAGAGAGACAGGACAGAGCCCCATGAACCCCTAATAAACCCTATCACTTATGTTACTAGGTATATGATATCCCTATGCATCTATTTACTTTTATGTACCTTATTTTATTAAGAAGTGCTTATAAGCTCTATTTTTACTGACTACAATCAAACAAATAGTACGGTCTGCCTACTGCAGCATATGCAGACATAAGCTCTTTTGGGTCTGGATATGAAGTAGTGCTCTAGCCTATCAGTGACAACCGATCAGCAGCATGTTGCAGAATGTTGCTGAGAACTGGTCACTGATTGGTTAGTATGAGACACTGCACAGTCAGTACAGCAGAGGGTCCGTTGTAGACTTGGGACATTGCTCAAATGTATCTACAACAATGTGATCCAACATTCATAACAACACTCAGACTAATAATTCCTATACAGGCAGCGCAGTCTAGGAATCACTAAACAAGCTAAAGGGCAGGGGCAGGCAGAGCAGTATAGGATTCAGAAAACAAGCTAAAGTGCAGGGGCAGGCGCCACAGTATAGGCTTCAGCAAACTAGCTAAAGGTCAGGGGCAGGCGCCACAGTATAGGATTCAGCAAACTAGCTAAAGGTCAGGGGCAGGCGCCACAGTAAAGGATTCAGCAAACAAGCTAAAGGTCAGGGGCAGGAGCCACAGTATAGGATTCAGCAAACTAGCTAAAGGTCAGAGGAAGGTGCCACAGTATAGGCTTCAGCAAACAAGCTAAAGGTTAGGTGCAAGCAGAGCAGTATAGGATTCAGAAAACAAGCTAAAGGTCAGGGGCAGGCAGAGCAGTATTGGATTCAGAAAACAAGCTAAAGGGCAGGGGCAGGCGCCACAGTATAGGATTCAGAAAACTAGCTAAAGGGCAGGGGCAGGAGCCACAGTATAGGATTCAGAAAACTAGCTAAAGGGCAGGGGCAGGCGCCACAGTATAGGATTCAGAAAACTAGCTAAAGGGCAGGGGCAGGAGCCACAGTATAGGATTCAGCAAACTAGCTAAAGGTCAGAGGAAGGTGCCACAGTATAGGCTTCAGCAAACTAGCTAAAGGTCAGAGGAAGGTGCCACAGTATAGGCTTCAGCAAACAAGCTAAAGGTTAGGTGCAAGCAGAGCAGTATAGGATTCAGAAAACAAGCTAAAGGGCAGGGGCAGGCGCCACAGTATAGGATTCAGCAAACTAGCTAAAGGGCAGGGGCAGGAGCCACAGTATAGGATTCAGCAAACTAGCTAAAGGTCAGGGGCATGTGCCACAGTATATATAGCCAGAAGTATAGGATTCAGTAAACAAGCTAAAGGTCAGGGGTAGGCAGAGCAGTATAGGATTTAGTAAACAAGCTAAAGGTCAGGGGTAGGCAGAGCAGTATAGGATTCAGTAAACAAGCTAAAGGTCAGGGGAAGGCAGAGCCACAGGCGGAGCTACCACCGGTGCAACCGGTGCAAAGCACTGAGGCCCCTGTGGACCTCCCATGGGTCCACTGTGGCCCCCGCGGCCCCCCTGTGGCCCCTGCTGACCTCCGGCGGGCCCCTTGGGTCTTCTGTGGTCTGCAGATCCTCTGTGGCTCTACGTATCCCCTGTGGCCCTGCAATTCCCCTGTGGCTACCACAGAACCCTTGTGGCCCCGGGGAATCTACTGTGCCTCCCGTGGATTCCATGTGGCTACCGCAGGTCCTTGGTGGCCCCCTGTGGGACACACAGGCCCCAGGGACCCCTGTGCTCCCTGCAGGCCCTGTGGCCCCCCACGACCCCCTGTGTTACCCCTCAGCCTCCCTTAGCCCCTGTGTTCTCACTCAGTCTCCTGTGGCCCCTCTTGGACATCTGTGGCCTCCTTCGGCTCCTTGTGGCCCGATAGGTACTTACAGGCCCCGGTGGCCCCCAGCAGACCTCTGCGGACCTCCCTCTACCTTTTGTGGGCCCCTTCGTCCTTGCGGGTCCAAGTGCCACCCCACGGACCTCGGAGGCCACCCCCTCGTATGTATATATATATATATATATATATATATATGTAAAAAAAAAAATAAATAAATAAGTCAGAGGTGCTCATTAGAGAACGGCCTATATGGGCCTCGAGTTGCAGCTGAAATCCCTAAGGCACAGTGAGCAAGGGGTCCACGTCTGGAGTCCCCTATTACCCTTAGGGAGACTAAACCCTAAGGATAATTTGCATAAACAAAAAACTAAGTCAGAGGTGCTCATCAGAGAACAAACCAACCTTAATAGGTTAGTTCTATGGCCATGATAAGCCACTCTGAGAGCAACCTCTTTTATCTCACTTGTGCCCTTCACAGGGAGAAATATCCTGTAGTATATCAGTCTGGTGCCACTCAAAAGAGTGACGCAGCCCCGAAATACCAGGCAATTCTACCCTGAACAAGAGAAACAGCAAACCCAGACGTGGTTTGGCCTTTATGGGCCTTGTCAGTGAGGTGCAGCTGAACTCCCTAAGGCACAGTGAGCAAGGGGTCCCCTATTACCCTTAGGGAAACTAAACCCTAAGGGTAATTTGCATAAACAAAAAAACTAAGTCAGAGGTGCCCCTCTCATATATATATATATATATATATATATATATATGTATATATGTATATATGTGTATGTGTGTGTATGTGTATATGTAAATGCATATATATATATATATATATAGATGGATATATATATATATAGCAATTATTTCACATATGGTGGGCTAACAGTGATAGAAGCCCTCCAACGTACAAATTACAGTAGTACAAATAAAATAAAAAATAAATTAATAAAAACATACTTGCTGCTCAAATTTCTCAGAAATACAGTATATGCACTGCACTCTGGAAAAACTGGGCAGGACATGGAAATGAGACCACAAAATGCACCATCACTCCAAACCATTTTAAACATGGTTCCTTTCAAGCATATGCTTACTGTATTTCACAGTTTTAGGCATAGCAACAGATGGAGTTTTCACAGTCCAGGTCATTTACCCACATACACCACTGTTTCACAGTTACTGCCAATCCTCAGTATGGTGTGAGTGCCTGGTTTGTGTGGTGATTGTTGTAGAGAGTAGTTCAATACAGCAATTATTTCACATATAGTGGGCTAAGAGTGATCAAAGCCCTCCACCGTACAAAGTACAGTAGTACAGTAGTACAAATAAGGAATACTACATTAGTGATTCTATTTGAATGTCTAAAAAATAAGTTAAAAAAAACGTATTTCCTGCTCAAATTTCTCAGAAATACAGTATATGCACTGCAGTCTGGGAAAACTGGGCGGGACATGCAAATGAGGCCACATAATGCACCATCACTCTGTCAATCCAAACCATTTTAAACATGGCTCCTTTTAAGCATATGCTTACTGTATTTCACAGTTTTAGGCATAGCAACAGATTATATATACGGTGTGTATATATATATATATATATATATATATATATATGTAGATGTATACATATACATACACACCTTCATATTTATTTATTTATATAGTAAATAAATAGTACATCTGTGTTCACATTTGAATTGAATTCCAAGGAAAACAGTTATTACACTGCATTCTGGGAAGCTGAGCTAGGGCATGCAAATGTGACCACAAATGCCTCGCTTTTCAATCCATAGCCATTATCAAGCATTGCTTCCTTTAAACTTATGCATGCTGTATTACACAGCTTTAATGCAAAGCCAAGGTTGGATTATACACAAGCTGAGTATCCAATCCACGTAAACCTGTTTCACACTTGCTAGCTATCATCGGCATGGAGCAAGACCTCAGCTTGTGTTGTGGACTTCATGAGTAGGTAGTTCACCACAACAATCATTTACAATATGGTGGGCAAAAGAGCGATAGAAGCCCTCCACTGTACACAGACCCACATATATATACAACACAAGCTGGGACCAACCTTGGCTTTGCCTAAAAGCTGTGTAATACAGCCTCCATAAGCTTAAAGGAAGACATGTTTAAAATGGGCTATGGATTGAAGAGCGAGGTATTTGTGGGCACATTTGCATGCCCTTGCTCAACTTCCCAGAATGCAGAGTAATAACTGTATTTCTCTGAATTCTGAGCTGGAAATAGGTTTTTTTTACTTGTTTTAGAGGTTCAAATGTAAACACAAATGTACTATTTATTTACTATATACAGTAAACTCACCGTTATCTGGCACCCATGGGGACTCCCTATTGCTGGATAAGTGTAGTGAGTCCCCGAAAAAAGGGCCTAAACGACCCTTAAACCCCCCAAAAACCCTAGAAAATGCCTTTAAAAAGGAATTAGCACCTAAACTGGGCCATTTAGGCCCAGAAAAAATAATTAGAAAAAAAGTTAGTATTTTTATTTTGCAGTCTCAAACTGCCGGATAGTGCCGGTTATGCCAATTTAGCGGGAGTTTGGTTCAAATGCGGATTTGATGCCGGTGCCGGTTGCTTGAGAGTGCCACTTGGTTAGGTGCCGGATAACCATGATTTACTGTATATATATATATATATATATATATATATATATATATATATATATATATATATATATATATATTATTTTTTTATATATTTTATATATATTTTATATATGTACTGTGTGAGTTGATGATGGAGGGTGTTCGGGAAGTGCAAAAACATTGTGCCTGCCACCCTCCGGAGAGGGGGGGGCTAAATTTCTTTTTGCACCGGGGCCCCCCATGCACTAGCTCCGTCACTGGGCAGAGCAGTATAGGATTCAGTAAACAAGCTAAAGGTCAGGGACAGGCACCACAGTATAGGATTCAGTAAACAAGATAATGGTCAGTGGCAGGCGGAGCAGTATAGAATTCACTACATAAGCTAAAGGTCAGGGGTAGGCAGTGCAGTATAGGGTTCAGTAAACAAGCTAGGGGTCAGAAGTTGGTGGCACAGTATAGGATTCCATATATAGGTTAGGAGCAGGTGACATAGATTTGAAGTTGCTATATAACCAGGGGGGGGGGGGTCAAGGGCAGGCTGAATTTGGGTTAAATTTAGATGAGATCAAAAGTGAAATGTTTTTCTTTCCTCTGAACCTTCCGTGTAGTCTATGGACCTTCCTTCTAAGTAAAACTACTGAAAATTCATCCACAGCAATGTGATGAAATCTTTATTACAACACTCAGACTGGTGATTAATCACCTCTTATTAACTGAATAAATAACACATTTTAAAGCTGTCTTGCACTTATTAAGAATTGAAAGCAATCAGTCTTGCAATTCCAATCTACAATTACACTATATTACACACAATCTAAGGGCCTCATTCAAATGCGATTTGGCCAATTGAATACGTCTCTATATAAGCACAGAGCATATTTTTTTTACAAAAGTTTTTAGTTTGTGAAGACCTTGCTTGTGGATAGAAGTTCAACAACTAAAAACTTCTGTAAAAAAATATGCTCTGTGCTTATTTATAGCCCTATTCAATTGTCCGAATCACAATTTAATGAGGCCCAAATTGAAGAGGGCTCTAAATAAGCACATAACATATTTTTTTAAAGAAGTTTTTAGTTAGTAAACATCTATCCAAAAGCAAGCTTTTCACTAACTAAAAACTTCTTTAAAAAAAAAAATGCTATGTGCTTATTTAGAGCCTTATTCAATTGGCCAAATCGCAATTGAATGAGGCCCTGTGTGTCCAATCTGAGAATTGTCCAATAGAATTTCTGATCTATACAGTTACATTGTATCAGTAAATATAACAAATACATAACTCTTTCTCTAATTAGAAAAAATCATTATGTAGATAAAATAGTAACATAAGTACAACTACCAATAAAAACATATATAAGAAGGTATCTATTTAAGAACAATCCTCTTAAATGTCAACCTATGGCAAAAGAAATGTCATTGTTGGTCATTATATCTTATTTAGAACATATATATATATAGTTTTTCTTGTTCAACCTCTTACAAATGTAATATATGAAAAATATTCTTCAATTACCATTTTGGGGAATCTAGGCAGGAAGGCAATAAAATATAATATCTGATCAAAGGAAGGAATAATTGCTCATGTAGGAAAAATGTTGATACATTCTTCCAAAAGATGAGATTTTCTTGGCCATTTTAGTGTGAATAATCCCTGTTACTAATGGACAAACTAGTCATTTTTGGACTAAGGTGAAACATAAATCTATAATATTTGTATTTGCTCAGATGGAGCCAGTCAATGACCATATTTGTCACTCATTAGTCACCTAGAACATATACTATGAAGTCCACTTATATTTTGGTGATGATTGAACTTAGAATTTAACCCTAAACAAAAAATCACACGCAATCATACATTTTCAGTTTACGAAAATCAAGAAAGAAGTATGGGGCTGCAACTGCCAGTGCTTTCAGCATTACTAATGGAAAGCACATTATAGAACCATTTGATAAAAGAAAATTGAGCAGTATTATAGCGAGTAATTGAGTATAAAAGAAAAAAGTGAGGGCTGTGTTTATTTTTTGTGAAAACAGACCACAGTGATCTTTAAATATCTATTGTTTAGAGGAGAGAAGGGAGAGGGAGATATGAGAGAAATCTTCAAATACATCACAGGATTTAATAAAGTTCAAGAGGGAAATATCTTCCAGAGGAGCTAGAACAAGAGGTCATGATCTGAAATTGGAAGAGTTATATATATAGGCACATTTGCATGTCTCTGCCCAGGTTCCTAGAATGCAGTGTAATAACTGTATTTGTTAGAATTCTGAGCAGGAAACAAGTTTTTTAACTTGTTTTAGATGTTCAAATGTACTATTTATTTACTGTACTACTGTACGGTGGAGACTTCTATCGCTCTTTTGCCCATTATTAAATGATTGTTGTGGTGAACTACCTACTCATAATGTCCACAACACAGGCTGAGATCCCGCTCCATGCTGATGATAGCCAGTAAGCTTGAAACAGCTGTACATGGATAGGATACGCAGCTTGTGTTTAATCCAACCTTGGCTTTGCATTAAAGCTGTGTAATACAGCATGCATAAGTTTAAAGGAAGCCATGTTTGAGAATGGCTATGGATTGAAGAGTGCATATGTGGGCACATTTGCATATCCCAGCTCAGCTTCCCAGAATGCAGTGTACTAACTGTTTTTCTTGGAATTCTGATCTGGAAGCAGGTTTTTAAACTTACTTAATATATATATATATATATATATATATATATATATATATATATATATATATATACATACATACATAATGGGAAAAAAAGATAAGTATAAGCAGGGCAGAGGGTTAATTAAAATAAGCCATGGTCTACATAGATAGAATGGGCAGATTAGATGGGCTTTGGCTCTTATATATGTTCCTAAACACATATACAGCTGTTGCTGCTTATTACATCTATACTTTGAATGCAGTGACTGGGTTTCAGGTCTGACTTTTCAATGATGTGAAATCAATATTAGAGACATGATGAAACAGTGCACCAGATCACTTCTTCTCCCTTAAGAATAACCTTCTAAATGCACAATTATCACATTTAATCCCAGGCCTTGCGGTGCCCTATTGCCATGCCATTATTGTTCGGCAAACTCTGAAATGTTATTGTGTGACCTTGTGCAACTTCAAGGTTGCGATTCCTCATTATAAATAAGTACTGTGCCCTTAACGTACTCTTGGAGGGTAGCGCCAAGCTCGCTGTAATGTCATTTTCCTGCTGCTTTTTTTCATTCTATCCTACAATCCCAAAGAAGCCTTCATCTCTTTCACAATCTCTTTTCCATTCTCTGAAAACCAGCTAAGAGCCCTCTGATTTCTTGCCAGTATTTATAAAAGAAGCAATTTACCAAATCCCAATTAATGAGAAAATGTAAAATACTTTGTTCTTTTGCTGTGCCTCCAGGGCTTGGAAGGAGGGGGCAGGGAACGGGGGAGAGTGGGAGCAGCTTCATCCATTTCTGTACGGAGCCTCATAACCAAACTCAAGCTGCAGGCAAGAAGCCAACGTGATTCATGCAACCAGCGCTGCTGACATTGGACAAGTATTTGTATGTTAATCACAAGAAATGTCACAGCTGCAGTTTACTGTAAGTCTTTGGAAGGCATTTTAACTCTGTTAAAGGGATACAATCTCCTATAAGAATATCAAAAAGTATATTAAAGGGATATGGAAGGTTTCTGGATTTTACTAGGTCTGTCCTCTGCAACTCACGAAGACACATACTCTGCAGTACTGACTGTGCTGGGTCTCATACAAACCAATCAGGAATAAAATAAAGATCAGTAATTGGTATATTTATGTATAAACAGCCTTATTAAATTGTGATTTAGCCAATTGAATAGGGCTCTATATAGGCACAGAGCATATTTTTTACAGAAGTTTTTAGTTAGTGAAGACCTTGCTTTTGAATAGAAGATCACTAACTAAAAACTTCTGTAAAAAACATATGCTCTGTGCTTATATAGACCCCTATTCAATTGGCCAAGTCGCAATTTAATAAGGCTGATAATATTTAAAACTGTTCACCATTGTTAAAGGGATATGCAGCATTTCTGGATTTTACTAGGTATATAATACCCCTGTGTATCTATTTACTTTTATGTACTTTATTTTATTAAGAAGTGCTAATACCCACTGCTTTTAATGCCTAAAATAAAAAAAAATTACATGAATGGGTCAGTCCTCTGCAGTTCACCAAGACACAGACTCTGCAATGCATTGCTTTGACTCATATTAACCAATCAGTGATCACCTATCTGCAATATGCTGCTGAGACGTGGTCCGTGATAGGCTAGGACATTACACTGCCCATGGAGCCCTACAGATACCAGACCCATACAGGGACTTTTTGTTTGATTTTAGGAAGTAAAAAGTACATTAAAGTAAATAGATACATGTAACACATTCAATCCCCGTTAATATCATTTTACACTTTTTTATGTTTTTTTGTTACTCACTTTGTTTTATGGTACCTCAACTGGAGGGAAATTGTTGATCAACAACAGAAGGCCAAAGAGAAGAAAACCAAGGAAACAGAATAACTTTTCACTTTTTTTTATGTAATTGGGGTTTGTTAGATCAGATGAGCGCTGTCGCTCAATAATTTGATGTGTGATGTAAGGCACATTTATTGAGACAGCTGCATGATTTGATTGACGCTATTATAAAGTTAAATATACTTTAGGTATCAACATATTTTTTTTCTTAAAAACTAGCTGTATTACTTTTTCCCTCTTAAGCTCTTAGACAGACTCAAAGAATTCAAACATATCTTTTTCATTGTGCAATCCTCCTTTAATTGTCCCTTTTCTGTCCTGTTCAGTTATCATTTTGGGGATTTTGAGCTGGCTCAGCAAACAGTCCTAACTGGGCTAGTGTTCACATGACCAGACCCACTGTAAGTGAAATACCTGAAGAATACACTCATTTATATAAAGTTATTTTACATTGTATTTATTACTTTACATTATTTTTTATGAATTTTAAAGTATTCATTTTGCATCCAAAAACAAGTTTTGCAATATGTGGGTGCAGAATGAGTAAGCAATGAGGAGTTTCAGAATCAAGAGAGTGGGGTAGGATCGAAAATCACCTCATACATTAAAGGGTCACTGTAGTGGCCATACAATAGGGTTTAGCTTGTTTATTTTGTAGCTGATTAGCTATAAAATCATTACTTGAAGAAATATAATTAAATGTAAGTTTTAAAACTTTTGTAACATTGTAACTTCAAGGTGTCGAGGGGACGAAAGAGGATCTGCCAAGAGGCTGTCCTTTTTTCTTTTTTTTTTTACAAAAGTAAGTGTACCTGCAGTAACCAATGCAAGGAAATAGGGAGAAAAAGACATCAGGACAACTGATACAAATTCCCACCAGGGAAACCTATACAAATCTTCTTCTATACTTGCTAATGGGTGCACTGTACCCAATAAAAAAAGACCTATGTACTGTAACCATAAGTAGAAATCTCAAGAATTTTCAATCTCTAAACATTTTTATGTGTGAATTATTGAATCTAATTGCTGACTCGGCCCAGCTTCATGCACTTGATTGGCTGGAACACTAAACACCAAACTTCAAACTTAACTTGCAAAATCTACACTTAATTTAGTTCTTCAATAGCTGATTTTATTCCCCCACCTCTATCTACACATCCCTCCCTTTTTTTCTTTTTAACCTCTTTGTTGTGTGTTTTTTTTTTCTCACCCACGAATATTAGGAAATGTAGGAAGGATATTCACATTCTATCATACTCACTTGTTACTTGTTACTATTTGACGTGTGTGAAATAAATATTATTGAAACAAAAAAAAAGCAGTTTTTATTACTAATTTTCAAGATCTGTTCTTCACTGGGCTTGAAACAGCCATGGAGACCAATCCTATCCTCAGATCTAGCATAGTTCTTCTATCTCAGATCTAGCATAGTTCTTCTATCTCAGATCTAGCATAGTTCTTCTATCTCAGATCTAGCATAGTAGCGGAAGATCTGTATACAAAATAATAAAAAGCACTTCTTCTCAAAGAAACACATCATCACTATGGGCCTTATTAAATTCCAACTGTTACAGATCAATTTAATTGAACAAGCCCGCAATTACAGGGCCCAAATTGAAAGCTGTAAATTATGAACTGTACATAGCATTTCAGGGCATGATCAATTATGCAAGCCCGTAAGTTACGATTTAGAAACAGCCAATAGTAAATGAAACGGTCATCATAAAACATGGCGTTTAAATGTCAATTGTGTTTAGATGTCTGATATGCGATCGGGATTACAATCCAGCGATGTAAAAATTAATATAAATGAATGAAGAAACTGTTACAGTCCATGTGGGGGTCTGATATGTATTAACTCCTTGATTCCCGAGATTGATATAAAACGTGAACATTTTTTATTGCAGATTTGGGAGACTGCTGTGCAATTAATTATAATGTCTTTCATCGCTTTTTCCGTATTTTAAAGCCCAGTATTCTGTTTTTATTTGATTTTTGTAGTGTTACGAACAGGTGTTTAACCACCTTGCGAGTCCTCTCTAGTACTCGTAGGATTTGTTGCTACATTTGCCATTTACGGGTTTGAAGGCAATTGCAGGCTAGTGGAATTGTTGCAATTCAATATTGATTTGCGTTTTAGTGATTGTAACATTTGCGGGCTTAAAAGATCAAAGGCTTAGATGGGTCGGAGTGCTGGTTTTTACAAAACGTAGGAATTTTCAGCCTGTAGCTCGCAAGTAGATTACGGATAGCTAGAGGAGACCAAGTAAATACCAGTAACTTTTGCAGGCTACATTACGGGCTTTGGTAATTGCAATTTTGACAATTTAATAAGGACCTATGTGTCCCAGCCTAATCATTATCCCCAATAACTCCTCTTTATAGCCCCAACCCCAATAATTGAACAATGGTATAACTTAACTTAAACAGGGATTCCTAAGGGGTAGCCAGGCGCAATCCCTTTTCAACGTGACTGGCTTATTAGTGGCAACTTAATTATACACACTTTGAGCCTCATTCAATTTGTGCCGTAACTCTATCACAGATAGCCGATTTTCTGCAATTGACTTGGGTACCCACGTTGCTCTACTTTTACTCATTGAATTGGCAGGTTTGCAAGTTAGGAGCCGGTCGCGATAATCGTAAACCATGCTCTCAACATGATCGCGGGCGCAAGCCCATAACTCGTAAATGCAAATATAAAATCAACACAGCACTGTAAATTATGGGGAACACAATGGGTGACATTATAATTCAAAGCACAACCTCCTCAAGCTTGCATATCGCCAAAATCAAATACTTTAATTCATGTTTAATTTCCGTCCAAAGTAGGCGAAGGTCAAGCCACACCTGGTCAGCTGACCTTTAATCATAGGCTGGACCTGCCTTTGGCACTCTTTTTTTTCTTTAATACCCCCTGATACCCCTAAGGTTACGATTACACATTGCATATAAACATAACCACATGAAAAAGAAGTACCCCCTTTCCCAACATTGTAGTTTAATTGTTTAGTCATTTCTGACTCTTTGTGACCCTATGCCAGGCACATGCCTCTGATTGTGTTTATCTATAACGTTATCTTGGCAAAGATACTGCATTGGGTGTCCAGTTTTTTCTATAGGGGACCGTAATTTGTCTGACCTCTCGACTATGACATGCCCATTTCGGGTGTCCCTACATAGTATAGCTCACAGCATCATTCAAGTACACAAACCCCTTTACCACGACAAGGTAGCGATCCAGAATGTAATCATTATTTAATACAAAAGTAAGAGTATATAATAATAGCTGACTAGACCATAGTAGACCCAGCAGTTCCTCAGGTGTCCTCACTGGCTGGGTGGGCATCTTAACACTAATCACTTACTAAATGTAAACATATTTTATGAGTAAATCAATAGTTTTTTTTAATGAGAGTGCTGAACAATGCTTTGAGAATATCTCAACAAGTGTAAAGGTTAGTGTGTGTATGGAATCCAGGTCTTATCTTTTATATGAATACCACCAAGGCCAGTCTGGATAGCTGCCATGCAGATATCTGGGAACTAAGAAGCAGGTACGAAAACAATGTCATTGAAATGCTGATTCAAACTATCACTATGCAACATTTGTGCTGTGTCATGAGACCTCCACAGCAAGCAGTGCCTCCTCATAGGACCAGAGCGTGCTGTATCATGTGCTAATATAACTATTCATGTATTTCTGCTACAGAAACAAAAAGCAAGCCTAGAGCACAAGGAGAGAGATATATACCCCTCTCCTCCTCCTCTTTATATTCCAATTAAAGTTCCCTATTGTAATTGTCTCATTGTTTGCTGGCCTAGAATCAAGAATCCCTGTTACAGATCAGAGGCACAAAGCTGCATCTCTTTCTTAATCCTCCCCCGTGGATTGACTTAGTTGAGTACTTTACAGTTTCCTTGCTGCCTGTCTTATCCCCTTTGCACCTGGAGGCTGGGTTTTAAAAAATGGTTCTCTGGGTTTTCTTCCAAATATAAGCACCTCTGCTGTTGCTGTCCCGCTGTCTTTGGTTCGAAGCCTCTGAAAAGAATTAATTCTGGTTTGGCAAGCAAAACTAATTTAAGTAATTGCCTGCACAGGGCACTTGATAAAACAGCCTTGGATGTTGTTGTCTGGAGTTAAACTAATCCAGATGTGCTGTCATTCAGCAAGCAGAGGTGAAGCACACCACTAATTTTAAGGAATTCTTCAGAGTCTCTTATATATATATATATATATATATATATATATATATATATATATATATTATTCTATTCCCATTGAGTGTAAACATCAAGGGCATATGATATTGCTGGTTCAGACCTTTGGCAGAACTGTGCTCAGAGCTGAATAGGAGGAACTGCTGAAATGTGTCCTTTAACATTCACCAAGATTTGCTAAACTGTGATGGGCTCCACTGAAGGTTGTGATGCCTATTTCCTACGTGGTAATGTGCCATTGCGGCCCTTCATAGTTCATTTGATTGTTGTTTAATTGTTTAGTTTTGTTCGATGTTCTCTGTGACCACAGCACACCAAGCACATCTGTCAGCCACTGTCCTACTGAGCTCCATCAAGCTCATGTTAATTGCTTCAATTATATAATCTATCCATCTCCACCTCTAACGTTCCCTTCTTTGTGTGCCCCATTAGATTGCCTAATTAATTGATGTTAGATCTAGGGACTCTATCAAAAAATACTAATAATGGTTAAGGCATATTTAGAATGTATGCTGCCATATACTCATAAAGATGCCCACACCTTCACTCCTTCTTTCTTATTCCTACATGATGCTACACATATAAAAATATGTGTGTATATGTTTAATTTTTAGTATGTCTGAATATGTCACTATAAAATAAACCTCTGTGCATATGGACACCTCACCTCATTTAAATTGTCAAAAGTGTAACACATATTCTTGAAAAATTATGTACTGTTATGTAGTGTTACTGCTGTTCAGTTGTAGATGTATGCACTCTTAATAGGTGCACAATGCTCCATATGGACCTTCTGTATATTATGAAGAAACAGCACTCTAAGGCCCCTATTCAATTGAGCAGTTGTTGGTTACTGAATCCCGGAATATAGCCCGTAAACTAATTTGCTATTCAATTGGCATCTTTTATCTACCTGCAAACTATTTGCGGGTTACAAGCTGAAAATCACTGGGGTTGTCAGAAGAAAATCCTACGAGTACCATAGAGATCTCGCAAGGGGGTAAACACCTGTTCGTAGCACTGTAAATGTAAATAAAAAATCAATACTGCGCTTTAAAAGACAGGGAGAGTGATGAAAGACTTTAACATTAATTGCACAACAGCCTCAAGCTCGCAAATCTGCAATAGAAAATATTATGTTTTATGTTTCATTTCCGTGTTATATCAATCTCGGTAATTAAAAAGTTAATACATATCAGGCCACCCACATGGACTATAACATTTCCTTCCTTCATTTTTATTATTTTAGACATTGCTGGATTGCGAGTCTGATCTCATATTGGACCTCTAAACGAGAAATGATTAACGTTTAACCTCCATGTTTTACTGACTTCATGATGACGGTCTCATTTACTATTGGCTGTTTCTAAATCGATAGTTACGGCCTTGCTTAATTGATCATGTCCTGAAATGCTACTTACGGGTGCATGGTTTACGGTTTAGGCTTTCGGCCAGGTAGTTGCGGGCTTGTTCAACTGAATCGCTCTGTAACTGTTGCAATTGAATAGGGGCCTAAATGTCTACCTTTCTCCTAGACCTGAGAAAAAGTAAAAGAAGGAAATAGAAAAAAAAAAAGATCTGTCAGGAACCGGGTAGTAAAAATTTGAACCATTCAGGAATGACATTGCAAATTAATTCAATGAACAAAAAATGGATATACAAAGCTTGTAGAGTATCCCTTTAAAACAAAAGTCCAATGCTTGTATCAGTCCATATGCATACATAACAGAGATCAGGTACTGAAAGTAAACTGACAATGCCTCAAGCAGCTATACAGCAGAAGGAACTGGGAGCAGTGGTCCTCAGAAGAAGACTAGGAGCTCAAGGCATGAATCGGCACACAGGTGGAGGTGAAAGCTGGAACAGAGCTGAACAGACGTTATAGTCAGAACTGTAGAGATATAAACTGAAGCAGCAGCACAGGACAACGCAGCTGCAGCAGCAAACCAAGCTTGAATCTCATAACTGGCACTGTGGAGTGATCTCAGTCGGCTCTTAAAGGACTAACTAGATGGAGATTGGCTGAGACCTATCACCTGTCAGTGAATAGAGGTTATGACCCACAGGAGCAGACCCATCTTCCATAGGTATCCCTTGCGGATTACTCAGTTTGTAAGTTACTACAGGCCATTGACTGACCTGAACATCCAGCTGGGTGTTCCTTGACCTACACAGAAGCTTGCCAGAATAGATATTCCTTATTAGATCAGATTTCTGCAACAAATGCAGAAATAAGCAATCTGCTGGACAGAGTTGTAAATAATCTGTGTAGCTTTTTTAGTCTTCCAGTCATACATTTTCATGCAAAAAATACCCACCTTCTCACATGAATAAAATACATCAGAAAATATATTGCTAAATAGTCACATTGTAGATGTTAAAAGAAAAAGTAATTATACAAATCAACGCAGAACTGTACTACCACTTTAGTGCATGGCCACTATTTTCCCTTTACAGGAAAGCAACATCAAAGCACTATATTCATTGCATATCCTCTGGTATAATAGGATTATATCTGTCTCCAAAAAAACATAAGGTGTTCCTATAAATTACAAATAAATAATTAATTGTCCAGGATTTTGTCCTTCATAGGAGATCATCAGGACCACTTGCTACTAAATCCAAGACGCTCCCTGTACGGGATCCCTGTAATGTCTTACAAAGTAAATTATGCTTGTCACTTTGATTTTCATTTGTTTCAAAGGGGATTAAATCCTGGAGCTTTGGATAGATTCAAAATTAATCAGCTATACAAGGAGTGATTTAATGTATTAAAATAATTTGTATATGACAGACATTGTCAAGTGGTGATACCGAGAGTGCATGAGAGATATGTGTTCTATAAATAATGGTTATTATTATTATTATTATTATTAATAATAATAATAGTCCAAATATATATAGAAGTTAATTATAGTATAGGTCAAAACCTCTCTACAACCTATACTTTTTTGAGCATTTTTATTATTTGCCTTAATTTTACTTTATTTTTTAATCTGCGTTATTCCACGGACAACTTGAATCAAGCCAATGGACCACTGGTGCTCCAAGGTACACAATTTGGGAACGCTGGGAACTGGTCTAGGAGGAGCACATTTGGTGCAGTACTCTTACCTACTCAGTTTTAAGTTTCAAATGGTTCATAATTGGGAGAGATTTTAGAGAATTCTAATACACTTGTAGAAGGGTAAGGATTATCCCTTAATGGAGCATCTCCTGAGCTAATGCTGTAAAGGTAAGGAATCATTTAGATTC
Source organism: Discoglossus pictus (assembly GCA_027410445.1). NCBI lineage: Eukaryota > Metazoa > Chordata > Amphibia > Anura > Alytidae > Discoglossus > Discoglossus pictus. Next base: position 188,560,552 of record CM050170.1, on the reverse strand, counting down.
CATTACCGCGGGTCATTTCCTGTAGATAATATAGACCATGTACTGCTGCGTTCTGTTTTGAAGGATATATGGGTTCAAGATGCCTATTTTATCAGCTATCGCAGGTGTCGATCTCTCCCTTAAAATCAGATGATCAAGGTATTAAGTTACAATAGGATAGATGGAGGAGATCCACACAGGTCTAGCAGATCAGTAAGCTTCATTGCTTACAAAAAACATGGCATTTTTGCATGGTTATGACACAGTCAGTAGATGGATGTAATCTTATTTACACTCCTGAAACTTTAGTTAAAGAGAAATATGTTCTTCTTTGCTGCATCTGAAAGAGGTACTTGTTAATGTGCCAGTGATCCTTGAGAAAAACACCATCTACTTTAAGCTTTAAACTCAAACTCGTTCCTTGTTATGTGTTTTTTTATTGTATTTTGGCTTGTACTTTACCCACTACAGAATATGTTGGCGCAAAGGTAACAACAATAATAGGATGCTCTCTTAGCACTAAAAACGGACTCAAATGTTTAACTGTTCTTGAGGGCTTGCCCCTTGTCCGTAACAAAGCTGTATGTGTCTGCCAATGAGATCTACAGACTAAAGTATGCTCTGTGCACTTCCTGATTGTTTGAATTATTTTTAAACAGGTTTTACTTAATATATATTTCATGCACAATACAATTTTTGTAATGATTAAATCATGCTCTTTTAGATGCATGAAAAACTAGTTATGTTTAAGTCCAAGCTTGATAGAACCCAGAGAAACTGGCCTATATAAATAAAATAAAACTACATCTTCGGAAAATATGACTATATAGGTTTGATGGAAGATAAAAGTCAAAAGCCCATTAAAAATACAACACAAAATTAGCACAGTAAAATATATAAGTACACCGGGGGAGAGGCTCGCAATGAGCGCTGAAGGTACTCAGAGGACCAAAAGCCTCACATTGGGCCTTATTCAATTGCGATTTGGCCAATTGAATAGGGCTCTAAATAAGCACATAGCATATTTTATTTAAAGACGTTTTTAGTTAAGAAAGACCTTGCTTTTAGATAGAAGTTCACTAACTAAAAACTTCTATACAAAATATATGCTATGTGCTTATTTAGAGCCCTATTCAATTGGCAAAATCGCAATAGAATGAGGCCCATTGTGTGGCAAACCGCATTGCCAGCCTTACAATTTTAATCCTGTCATTTTTGACGGGCACTTTCCTAGTATATAATACTTATAAGCTAATTGGATTTTCTTTGAGCTACACATAAAGATTCTAGGTCTTTTCCTAGATATTTATTACATTTATGAAAAATATTAAGGGGTCAGAGGTAAATAGCCATTTTTTGTTATTGCAAATTACCATTGTAGCCTTCTACAAATCTGCATATATAGAGCGGTTAAAAAATTGGTGCCTAGGGGCACTGCCGATGTAAATCCGGCCCTGGACACAGGGGAAGAGAATGGAGGTTCATGGAGCAATGAGGGAAAATGAAAGGGAAATGTGAAGTTATTAAATAAATGAAGAAATAAAAGAATGAACCTTTTTGAAGGTTGTCCTTTCATTCTGCCACAAAATGCCTGGATCTCTTACGAGATTTGGGCCAGAGTTTGGGGTTCGGCCAAAAGTAAAACTTTATGGAAGAATAAATGCTGAAATCCATCTATTGGATTGCTGACAATACATGCTTCTAAAGGGAAAGCCCCCGTGATATTCACTGCTCAAAAACACTTTTTATGTAATTTTGCAAAAGAGTCACTGGTAAAAAAATCACCCATAGTAAAATATTTGTATAAATCAAACTCTGATGCAAACTTTGTTTGTCTTAACATGCTCCCTAATTATATGACAACAATCTCCGGCTACAATATGACAACAATCTCCGGAAATACAAACTCAGTATTTAAATCAAGTGCTCATTTCTTATTGATAACATCATATGGCATTCCAGAGGAAATTCTATAAAACTTTTTTTCCTATGGATGATTATAGGAAACTCACTATTTATTGAGATCAACCTGTCCAGCATTTGAAATTAAGATGAATTTGATTTGATTGCATTTATTGCTAAGAAAACAAGTACTCTGTGTATTAATGCATCAATCACTAGTGCATATACTGTAATTATAGAGAATACTTGGAGACCAGCAGCTACTTTTTATGTCCCTTGAACAATGACAGAGTAGTATTTATTCTCAGATTACTTAAAGCCAATAATTAATACTCAGTGTCCTTGAGTAGAATAGTATATGGCAGAATAGTTATATAAGGCAAGAAGTATTCCACTGAATAGCATTATTGTATGCCGATTCCATCAGTGTGAGCTAAAAGTATCAAGGCCATTTCACTAGCTAATAAAAGCAGATGATTGTAATCATGAAGTGTATGTTTGCGGGGGTGAGCAGTGAATATCACGGGGGCTTTCCCTTTAGAAGCATGTATTGTCAGCAATCCAATAGACGGATTTCAGCATTTATTCTTCCATAAAGCTTGACTTTTGGCCGAACCCCAGTGTGTGTTGAATGTGGATGAGATAGGGAGAACTGCTGAATTCAGCTGACACAGCCGGAAAAAATGGGACCTTATTATACCCACGTATGAACTGAAATATTTGTTGCTTCTTCCAGTTTTGGATATATGGATTTAAAAGTAATTAATGATTGCAGAAATGGTATAGAAATGGAAAACCATTCTGAGTATACCCGCACATTCCAGCAGGTCAAGATACTTGTTTCTCAGAGTCTTTCAATGAGTAGTGCTCTCACTTCTACTTTTCTGTGTTGTTGTTGTTTATTTGCTCATTCGTGTCTGGACGCCAGGCACATCTGTCAGCCACTGCCCCTCTTAATTCCAGCAAGTTATTGTTCATTGCTTCAATAACCTAACTTATCCATCTCCTCTTCTGCGGTCCACTTCTTTGTGTGCCTTCAATCTTTCCCAGCAGATTCTTCTCAGTTTGGCTTCATTTCCTGCAGTATTCATTTTTTGGATCTTCTTGCAGTCCAAGGGACTCTAAGCAGTTTTCTTCATGCTTGTCCACAAGGTTATCTTTGTCTGACCTCCCTGCTAAGACCTGCCCATCTTGGGTGACCCTACATGGTATAGCTCATTGCGAGGCTCTTGGTTGTTTGTGTGCTATGAGCAGCGTTGTTTTTTGGTATGGCAATGAATAATTAATCAAATAAGAAATGAATATACTTTACCTATTGTGAAGTAATATATGCAGCATTGTGTTGAAGATCTGCAATCTGTTTTCATGTTCCTGCAGCATCAGTGCTGTGGAGCTGCTGTGTAAGTGTCATGAATGTGTGCAGTGTGTAGTGTAAATAATGTGAGTGCGCGAGGCAAATCCGTTAGGCTAGCTGTGTACTTCCGGATTATGTAAGTTAGTGTTCTAAAATGGCGCCTAATGTGTGGTATGCGGCTGTGGCTGATTTTGCGTCCTTGTAGGTGTTTGGTGGTGTTTTGCGTGTTTAGGGTCCTTTAGCCTCGTTTTCGTTTTGTTCGGCGGCCATTTTTTCTCTCGCTTAGGTTATTTTTGGATGTCTAAACTCTGTAATTTGGACTTAAATCAAGGTGTAACTTCACTTGCAGAGGTCCCTGGTGCCCACCCTTGCTGTGGGTAAGCTTTTTATGTGTTTGTTGTGTGTATTTATTGTGTTTGTAATGTTTTTCGGGTCGCGCGGGTTGCGTCCTTGTTTTCGGATCTCGTACGTCTTTTTCGGAAAATCTGTAGGTGGTGTTTTGCGTCTTTAGAGTCCTGTAGCCTTGTTTTTGTTTTTTTCGGCGGCCATTTTTTCTCTCGCTTAGGGGATTTTCGGGCGTCTAAACTCTTTTATTTCGAGTGAAATTGAGGTGTAACTTCAGTTTTCGAGGTCCTGGCTGCCTCCCCTTGCTGTAGGTAAGCTTTATGTATTTGTTGTGTGTATTTATTGTGTTTTTCATAATTTCATGTGCGCGGGTTTCGGGTGGTAAGGTTGTATTTTTGCGAGGTCGTAATGGGTCGTAACGCGTCTCGTATTTGTTTGTCGTAAGTCCGTAATTTTGCGAGGTCTGCAGCGTTAGCAACAACCCGCATGCACACAACTATATATGTGATATCATACAGTAAACTGACATTAAACTTTGCCATTCTGTTCCACAGTCTGGGCATGCTCAGACCCCATGAAGTAATTTATCCAATGAGTCTAAATACTACCTAAAGTTTCAGCATGCCCAGTGTTGCTGTTTTTTTTCTTAAAGTCAATAGATTCCAAGCCACAAAATGTAATTACCAATTCCTAGTTGTGATCATTAGCAAGAGAAATCAGACTATACTTGGTGGATGGTTTAGAAAGGCTGATTGGCAGGTAAAAATGAAAATGTCAATGTAAGTCAACTTACACTGGAGTCTGATTTTTTTTTTGTTTTAATAATAATCAACTGATAAAGTACTTGTTATAGCTGCTATATAGGAAACCTTTGCTGTGTCACTTTAATAAATTCTGCTAAAGTAGCAATTTTACTATGGCCCCCATTCAATTGGCAAAATTGTAATTACTGGAGCCCGTAATGTAGCCCGTAAAAGTTACTAATATTCAATTGGATACATTTTGCTACTTGCAATCCATTTGTGAATTACAGGCTAAAAATCACTGCCGTTGTAAACAACATAACTCCTTCCTATCTCCTCCTTTGATGTTTCAAGCCCGCAAATGTTACCAGTGCTAATCCACAGTAAATTACAACAATTCAACAAGCCCGCAATTGCCTTCAAACCCATAAATGGCAAATGTATCAGAAATGTCTACTAGTACTAGATAGGACTCACAAGGGGGTTAAACACCTGTTTGCAGCACTGTAAAAGCAAATAAACACACAATACTGTACTTTAAAATACAGAAAAAGAAATGAAAGGCATTAAAATTAATTGCACAACAAGGAGTTAATACATACCAGGCAACCCACATGTACTAGAACAATTTATTTACTGGATTTTTATTGATTTCTACTGATTGCAAATCAGACTTCTAAACACCAATTGATTGTAGTTTAAACTCCATGTTTTACTGACGTCATGATGACGGTCTCATTTACTATTGGCTCTATCTAAATTATAACTTACAGGCTTGCTTAATTGATCAGGATCATGCCCTGAAATGCTATGAAGAGGTTCATGGTTTATGGTTTTAGGCTTAAGCCCTGTAATTGCGGGCTTGAGTCAATTGAATACAACCCTTATTGTAACACATTTCTGGGCCTGTATGAAGGTAATTACGGGCTTGCAATTGAATGGGGCCCTATCTATGTCACTAATCAACTGCTGCCCCTGCTACAGTTTGTGAACATATCCCTCCTTCAATTACTATATCCAATAAGTGTGCCAGACTGTAAAAACAAAATAATAGAAGAGTTGTCCAGAGACTCAAAAGAGAGGAAGAAATAGTACAAGAAAGTGTTTCTCCATGAACTCTATGATTAGCTGAGAATGACAATTAATGACAATGTTGGATACTCATTATAAAGGATAATTGGTAGGGGGTGTAAGATGCACTTGTATGTGACTTCCTTGGAGAATCTTATGGTGGATTTACCATATTTTTAAAGGATAACTTACTTCACAAACAAATGCAGTTTTTCTTGAACTACAAACTAACAGCATTAGCAGCTGTGTAAGTTTAACTGATAGCTGGAAAATGAGGATGTGATTGTTTATTCACCAGAAAGGAAGGGGGGCGGGAAGAGGTGAGAAGAATTTGTTAGATAACTGAATCTAATAGAATTTGACACCAGCCCCTTTTCGCTGCACATGCACAGATGCAGGTAGCATGTATTAATAATTGAAAGCCCTGCTCCCCAGAAATGTAGACCCCTCTCATACAGAAGACCTTGACCGATGTACCTGGGCTACCTCCAGAATCCAGCAGAGATATCAAATAAGTCTGCAAGTTTCTATCCTAAGTACTTTGGGAATTCACCATGGACATTGAAATTCTAGCTAATTTATGTACAGCGCTACGGAATATGTTGGCGCATTATAAATAAACTATAATAATAATAATTATGTTTTTTTTTTCTAATATAAAACCAAATTTATGTTTTTTAGAATATCTTTTTTTATTGCACAAATACACCTTCAGTGGGAGAGCTACTGCTGGAGCAGCATGTGCAAAGCACTGGGGCCCACAACAGTGAAGGTGCCCTCTGCCAATGGCAGGAAATTAGGAATCTTAATTTATTAGATGAGAATGGAGATAATTACTTTATAGTAAAGTGATCTGATCGCCATAGGGGTGATCTGATCATATACATATATTTTTGGCTTTTTAATTGACCCCAAGGGGTGGATACAAAGGTTGTGAGGATGGCTCCACTTTTTTTAATCAGGATTAAGGCTCATCTCTTTTGCTCTCCTGCAATAAACTATACAACAAAAAATGCTCGCCATTTGCATGACATATACATACACAAATTGTACATAAAAGGCAAAATCTCTGTTGTTTAAAGCACCCAGCATTTAGGGCCTCATTAAAATCTCCCTCGTAGTTCTCTCGGTGCTCGCAAAAGGCATTTTTTTGCTGTTTGTGAGTACCGAATCTCTCGCAGCCTGCTTTGCGATATGACTACGAAAAATGGCCGAGAATAGGCTCCGAGAGAGCTACGTAGTCACACGCGGCCTTAAATCTACGAATGATTCTCGCATTTCGGAAGAATCCCTAAGGGCACAAAAAGTGCCCGCAAGGAATCGTAAAGCCTCTACGTACTGCCTCGGAGCAGCCCGAGACAGCAGTGTAAGGCTCCCCCCTGCTCCCTATACACATCCCCATGCTGCAGGGGTCTCTATCGGGACCCCTGCAGCACCCCCACATTAACCCCTTGCAACTGGGGTCCCCGATCAGCACCGATCAGGCCCCCTCTGCATTTAAAAGTTTTAAATTCCCCGCCGCGGCTCCTTAAAGGGCCCGCGGCACACTAATAGTCAATCCTGGCCGCTGCAAAAATAATTAACCCCCCTCTATGCTGGGGGTCCCCATCGGGACCCCCGAAGTGTCCCCACATAAACCCCTTGCAGCGGGGGGACCCCGATCTGCATAGATCAGGCCCCCGCTGCATTTAAAAAAATTAAATTCACCTCCTCGGCTCCTTAAAGGGTCCGCGGCACACTAATAGCCAATCCTGGCTGCGGCAAAAAAAATGAACCCCCCTCTATGCTGGGGGGGTTCAGGACCCCAGAAGTGTCCCCACAGAAACCCCTTGCTGCAGGGGTCCATAGGGACCCCGCAACCCCCCACATTAACCCCCTGCAGCGGGAGTCCCCGATCGGCACCAATCGTGACCCTGCTGCATTTCAATTTTTTAATTTCCCGCCTCGCGGGTCCTTAAAGGACCGTAAAGATCCTGAAAGGACTCGCACTAAAAAATATTAACCCCAGGCAACTATAATTAACCCTATAATTCATGGGGGTCAATACAGACCCCCATAAGGCCTTAATTAACCCTATAATTCATGGGGGTCAATACAGACCCCATAAGGCCTTAATTAACCCTATAACTCATGGGGGTCAATACAGACCCCCATAAGCCTCTATTTAACCCCATCAGTCCCATAAGGGTATATTATGACACCTATGGGGCTGTTAAAACCCTAACATTAACCACATAAGTGCCATGACGGTCCACAAGGACCATCATGACACTAACTACAAACACTACACTATAACCCCCAATAAACCATTTAATCTAAACTAACCCCCCTTTATTTTATGATTTATTTTAGATTAAATAGATTGTATGTTAGATAGGGGGTATTTGATTTGTATTGTATGTAATGTATTATATGTAATGTATTATATGTAATGTATTGTATGTAATGTATTATATGTAATATATTATATGTAATGTATTGTATGTAATATATTGTATGTAATATATTATAGGTCATGTATTATATGTAATGTATTGTTTGTATGTATTGTATTGGGTATGTCTGTCTTTCATTTTCAGGTGTGTTATTCTTTTTTCTGTAGTGGAGGGGGTTGTAATGTTTTTTTTTGTTCTGTACTGTAGGTCTGTTTTGTTCTGTACTGTAGTTTTTTTTTTCTGTACTGTAGTTTTTTTTATTTTCTGTAGGTAGTTTTTTTATTTTTTTGTAATTAGAGTGGTGGGGAGGTTTATTAGGGGTAGGTAGTGTAGGTAGGTAGTGTAAGTGTTAATATATTGGTGTAGAGGGGGGTTAGTTTAGATTAAATGGTTTATTGGGGGTTATAGTGTGGTGTTTGTAGTTAGTGTCATGATGGTCCTTGTGGACCGTCATGGCACTTATGTGGTTAGTGTTAGGGTTTTAACAGCCCCATAGGTGTCATAATATACCCTTATGGGGTTAAATAGAGGCTTATGGGGGTCTGTATTGACCCCCATGAGTGACAGGGTTAATTAAGGCCTTATGGGGGTCTGTATTGACCCCCATGAGTGACGGGGTTAATTAAGGCCTTATGGGAGTCTGTATTGACCCCCATGAGTTATAGGGTTAATTAAGGCCTTATGGGGGTCTGTATTGACCCCCATGATTTATAGGGTTAATTAAGGCCTTATGGGGGTCTGTATTAACCCCCATGAGTGACGGGGTTAATTATTGGCTTATGGGGGTCTGTATTGACCCCATGAGTGACAGGGTTAATTAAAGCTTTATGGGGGTCTGTATTGACCCCCATGAGTTATAGGGTTAATTAAGGCCTTATGGGGGTCTGTATTGACCCACATGAATGACGGGGTTAATTAAGGCCTTATGGGGGTCTGTATTGCCCCCCATGATTTATAGGGTTAATTAAGGCCTTATGGGGGTCTGTATTGACCCCCATGAGTTATAGGGTTAATTAAGGCCTTATGGGGGTCTGTATTGACCCCCATGAGTGACGAGGTTAATTATTGGCTTATGGGGGTCTGTATTGACCCCATGAGTTATAGGGTTAATTAAGGCCTTATGGGGGGTCTGTATTGACCCCCATGAGTGATAGGGTTAATTAAGGCCTTATGGGGGTCTGTATTGACCCCCATTAATTATAGGGTTAATTATAGTTGCCTGGGGTTAATGTTTTTTAGTGCGAGTCCTTTCAGGACCTTTACGGTCCTTTAAGGACCCGCAAGGCGGGAAATTTTAAAATTGAAATGCAGCAGGGTCACGATTGGTGCCGATCGGGGACCCCCGCTGCAGGGGGTTAACGTGGGGGGGGTTGCGGGGGTCCCTATGGAACTCTGCAGCAAGGGCTTAATGTGACGACACTTTGGGGGTCCCAATGTGGACCCCCAGCATAAAGGGGTGTTAATTGTAGGTGCCGCGGCCGGGATTAGTAATAGTGTGCCGTGGGCCCTTTAAGGAGCCGCGGCTGGGAATTTACATTTTTTAAATGCAGCGGGGGCCTGATCTATGCAGATCGAGGACCCCCACTGCAAGGGGTTAATGTGGGGGACACTTGGGGGGTCCCGATGGGGACCCCCAGCATAAAGGGGGGTTAATTTTAGGTGCCACGGCCAGGATTGGCTAATAGTGGCTAAGTATTAAATGCAGCGGGGGCCTGATCGGTGCCGATCGGGGACCCCCACTGCAAGGGGTTAATGTGTGATGGGGCTGCGCATAGAGGGGGGTTAATTTTAGGTGCCGGGGGGGTAGTTGGAGTACCCCCCACGGCAGGGCTTATGTGGAGGACTGCCGCGGAGGTCCCGTTTAGGACCCCTGCACTGCTTGTTGAGGTGCGGGAGACTGCGATATCATCTTGCAGGCTGTCACTTCTCATGTACATTTACGCAGTGTTGATACGTACGGCCCTGCTGCGTAGCTCATACGTTTCTCGCAGCAGGGCGATTGTAATAGCATTGTAACTTAGAGAAACTTTGCAGTACATAGGGCTTAAGAAGAAGCCTCTTATTTATGAGGCTGGAATTTAATAGGGCCCTGAGTGTCCAAATCTCTTCATTTTCCTTTGTTTTTTGGGAAGCATATACATGAGGTAGGAATCCCACAAAAGTAAAACTCACGACTTAATCAAAGGGATAAATATGTTTAAACAAGAATGCAGAGCTGGAATAGGCTTGTTTTTTAAATGACAGGAGATTTAGGCCCATGGAAATGCTGTTGCTGAGTCAGTGTAGGCAACAGAGGTAATCACTGGGAACGCGGCATAACAAAAGGATAAAGCGTGGGAAAAAACACAGAGATAGGGAATACAGTATCAGGAGAAGCAAGCTATGTGAATACCTTCTCTGTGGTAGGAGGTATGGGCCAGATCAGGCACTTCCACACAGGTGAATGCACCTTGTTATCATATGAATGGGATGCGAGGAGAGTATTATTATCATAATCAAAAGGACATAGATATGGACTGCAGATAAAAAAAAACATTAGTCTTATCTAGTCTATAAAATCCTACTAAAACACATATGTATCTATTTTCCTAATGGTGTCTCTGCTCTCTCACCACTTGCAACTAATTTTAGATGTTTGGGTGGCATGTTTTCATTTAACTTTAGACTTCTTGCTGTATTCACAAAGCAATAAACTGACAGTAAGACTCACCAACCTCCTTGCCAGCTTATATATATGATAAGCTGTACAAAAATAAAATAATTTGGTGCTCCACTAGGTGTCAAGAAAGTTTTTTTATAATATAGAATTGACGCTTTTGAATTGTGGTGTTGGAGAAAAATGCTTAGAGTCCCTTGTACTGCAAGAGGTTCCAGTTAATCAATACTACAGGAATTGAAGCCAAACTGTTCACTGGAAGGTTTGATTATTGAGGCTGAAGCTCAAATAATTTGGCCATATCATGAGAAGACACGATTTCTTAGAGAAGACTCTGATGCTGGGAAAGATTAAAGTAAAAGGAAGAAGGGACGGCAGAAGCGGAGATGGATAGATGAGATAATTGAAGCAATGAACATGAGCTTGAGAGAGCTCAGAGGGGCAGTGACTAACAGATGTACCAAGCGTGCTTCAGTCCATAGGGTCACAGAGAGTTGGACAAGACTGAACAACTAAACAACAGCAACATTGTATAGTTTTATGACCAACAATGTGTCTCTAGTCTCCCAACATCAGATATCTCTGCTTCTGTATAGGTGTCAGATAATATTGATATTCTTCATTATAAAAATATCAGATAACACACAATATATTTTTTCTTCACATTTTCTTTGTTGGATTTGTCAGCAGAATAACAGATGCTATTCCCCCACGGGAGAAATTCCAATATAACCATTTAATTATAATCCAGAGATTGTAAATCATCAGCCCTGTCTAGTGTAGGCTTGATGTATTTTTAATATCTTATTGTGGACCCATTTTAGGGCTCCTTGTTATAATGATAGGTTCTTATTACAATAGTACATTCATCAAGGGCTAGAATATGTTCCTAAGGATACATCTTTTAATTTGGTAGACAGAAAGGAGTAAATGTATCTCTTTTTTTATCTATGATCATAATTAATTAAATTAATATTGGGTCCAGGATTCACTTTGTCTTGCAGGGTAAACAAGAAATATAGTTCATGGTACTTGTAGAATCAACTTTAAATAAATATTTGAAGATGTTTCTAATCTGCAGTGGTACTTTAATAAGGTGTTCTGTGTGATAATGCCAACTCAGGGTACAGTCTCTAGAACCAATTGTGCTCGGTGGGATAATGCCAACTCAGGGTAGTCTCTAGAACCAATTGTGCTCTGTGGGATAATGCTCACTCAGGGTACAGTCTCTAGAACCACTTGTGCTCTGTGGGATAATACCCACTCGAGGTACAGTCTCTAGAACAGGGGTGTCCAAACTTGGTCATGGAGGGCCACACACATGCCTGGATTTGATGATAACCCTGCTGTGCACAGGTGAGTCAATCACTCCTTTAGTCATCCTGATTGACTCACCTGTGCACAGAAAGGATATATTCAAACCCAGGCCTGGGTGCGGCCCTCCAGGACCGAGGTTGGACGCCCCTGCTCTAGAATAACTTGTGTTCTGTGGGATAATAGCCAATCAAGGTACAGTCTCTAGAACCCCTTGGGCTCTTTGGGATAATGCCCACTCAGGGTACAGTTTCTTAAACCACTTGTTCTCTATTGGATAACACCCAATCACTGTGCAGTCTCTAGACCCACTGGAGCTCTATGGGATTATGCTGATTTAGGATACAGTCTCCAGAACTACTTGTGCTCTGTGGGATAACGTCAACTCACTGTACAGTCTCTAGAGCCACTGGTATCATTATGGAGGAGAAATGTCCTATAGCATACCCTGCTAAGTCTGCTCCTACGGATAGACCAGATCCAAAATGTCAGGCAAGCACCATCAGTATGGGAGAACCAGACTTCCATTTCAGCCATCATTTGTCAATAAGATGCTATTTATATGCCTAGGAACATTTAGCCAGGTATACCATTCCTGATTGCCCTCTATCACTTAGCCCCTAAGGAATTTACATATGACAAAAATAAAACGAAAGACATGCACACCTGAGATCAGATTCCCTGTGTACCTTGTCACATATAGGGGCTTTCCTGGCAGGTGCAGACTGGTTTGCTGCAGGATATTTTTCCTCTTTAATGACACAAGCAAGCTAAACCTCAAGAGACTTTACCCTTAGAGGACACCATCCACCATGGCACTCAAGTTAGAGGCTGCCAATTATTAGGAGAGTGTGTGTCTCTCATTCTCCTTTTTGTCTATTTTATATAGTCCTAATACCACATATAGAAAGTCCATGATAGCTGAAAAAAAATGAGAAATTATTTTTATACACTGTTTACATTTTAGTTGTCAATGGTGCACACAGTTAATATGGAATTTAAAGTGACTTGGTAAAAGTCCCAGGTTTTAGGAATGAAAAGTACACATACAAACAAATCTAATTGCAAGTGGTCTCTCTTCTCTTTATAACCTCCCACTGTGTCAGTTAATTAATAGCTTTAGATTAAGACAGACAGAGAGAGGTCCTTTATAGATAATTTATGCTTAAAATTTCAACTTTCAAGGTCAGTTATGTAGACTTCCACTTAATTTTATTAATAACATCAAATGCAGTCATATGCATTTATATGTATACATTTCTGCAATGCAGCCATGAAATTGAAAGATGTTTGCTTCTGGAAAGGGAAGCTATGATAACTGTTCACTAGAAGGCTTGATCATGAGGCTGAATCACAAATATCTCGTCCATATCATGAGAAGACAGGATTCCCTAGCAAAGTCTCTGATGCTGGGAAAGATTGAAGGCACAAGAAGAAGGACACGGCAGAGGCTGAGATGGATAGATGAATTCAATGAAGCAATAAAAATGAGCTTGTGGTAGCTCAGAGGGGCACTGGCTGACAGAGGTGCTGCGGTTCATAGGGTCAAAGAGAGTCGTTCACGACTGAACGACTAAACAACAACAATTTCTGCAATATCCCATTAAATAGTCCCATAAAATTTTCAGATGGGTTGTATAGAACTGAATGTAAAATAATTGCCACTTGAAGTGATAATAATCTGCTTCCCCCATAATGACAGAGACATGGAGTAGACCTAAAAATCTCTTGCAAGTATCTTAAATTTATGGAAAAATTCTGTTATATGTGAAAATGATAATCTAATAATATCACAATGTTTCACATCCTGGCATTTGCTTTGTGACTCTGCTGCTGCTAAGCAGGACTGGAGAGGGGAGGCATCAGCAGCTTTTCAGCAATGACATCATTTCTATTTGGAGAAAGCTATCAGAGAAATACCATCGGGAAGATGTTACCAAGCAATAATGCCACAGGGTAAATTAGTACTTTTTAAATGCCGAAATTGCAAGTATTTACAAGATATATAAATCTGTGCATGAAGTGAGCATGAGATGCTATTTATTAGTTTTATGCCTGATTGTTTCTTCTCTGTGAATTGTTATGAGATATCGCTCAGTCATTTCACCCTCTAGTTTTGGGTCTTTAATTTCACATATCTCTCCAAAGTGCTTTTAGATAATGAAAGCTTTCCATCACCATTCATGCCTCAAACAGAAAAGAACTGAGTAATGAGTACTGTACATTAGCATCCTTATTATCACTAATATAGTATTTTTATGGAGGGCTCTCTTGGGTTTATTTAAATATTGCAGCATTTTATCACTTGCTTTTCATCTGGCTGCAAATTTGTATTCCCACTGAGCTTTCATCTTTTGCCTGTTAGTCTCCCTTCTGGCATGCAAAGAGTTAACCCAGTAGCTCCCAACTCCTTTGTGATATATACCAATATAAATTATCATATTGCCACTTACTTAGAGTCGAGTCAAAGTGTATATAACTATACTGATTGCACTGTACTCTGTTGTCTCAGTTTCTGTAATCCTGCAGGAAAGAAAGAAACATTTGGCAGATTAAATAGTTTGTTAATCAAGCTAAAGGGTATATAAATATATATATATATATATATATATATATATATATATATATATATATATATATATATATATATATACATATATATACATATATATAGACCATAGATACGTGTATATATATATATATATATATATATATATATATATATATATATATATATAAATAATTAATTACAGTGGTTAGCCGTATCTGCATGGGGTTGTTCTCTAGCTGTAAATGAAATTATTTAAATATTCCAAATTAGAAATATGCATGTTATTTTATCGAACATTCTTCTAGTGTTTAATTCTTTGTCTTCCTTTTTACTAACAGAGAATTCACTTTTTTCCCTGCACCCATCCACATAACCAGAATTACAGCCTGAAAATAGACCTCATACATATAATGGCAAAAGATACATGGTTTTCATTAACTCTTTCATCACCTCTTTATGCTTTGCTTCAGTATTCTGCTAAATATTTGCCACCACACATAGGATGTCTTAGATGACAATGGATCAGCTGACATGTTGGCGCCATTGTTTAGGTTCAGTGCAATTTCCATATAAAGAGATATATTTGCAGGACATCAGAATTTTTTCTTTTCTTTCTTGTATTAGAAAATACACTGTCACACTTTTAGAGCACAATAAAATGGTTTGAATGTTTAAGTATAGTGAGAACTTGCCCCTGTCAGCCAGTAAGCAGTAATATATACGGTATGAATGAGTCATAAGTGTGTGCCAATGAGATCTACATACTACAGTATGCTCTGTGCATTTCCTGTTAGCTTCAATTACGTTTAAAAAGGTTCTATTTAATAATTATTTCAAGCAAAAAAAACTATTTTTGAAGAAATGCATGAAAAAAAATGTATTCCAGGTTCCCTATACGGTCTTGGACGTGAACAATAGCTTAACGTGCATCTCTCTCTTTGTTTTGTTTTTTACAAATTGTATCAAGGTGTTTTTCCAATAATCTAGACTGACTTTCATTTGGCAGCAATTACAAGAATGAGAAATGAAGAAAAGACAACTACAGCTATAAAAAAAAAAAAGTAAGGGATGTTGTAAAGTATATCCAGGGGGTTCAATTAAGAAATCAGAAGGATGCATATGAAATGGGAGTACTACACAATACTGGTATACATCAAAAAACTGGATGGATAACAAACCTATGAAGACAACGGACTACTTAAATTTATATCTATAAACTTGAAGCTTATAACATTAATAGAATGGAAGCAATGGCATGCTAATAAAAGTACATTGTATCTAAATTTTTACTTATAAATTCCAGATCAAAAGAATTATATTAAAATAAAATAATAATAATGTGTATATATATATATATATATATATATATATATATATATATATATATATACAGTATATACATATAGTATATGAAAAGGTACTATGTACTTCTGAGTTGAGCGCACATCAGTTAGAAGATTGCTGAGTAACAATCTTCACATGTAACTTTAATATGACTTGTTTTGGTGCAAGGGTGATTATGACTTTTAATTGCGTGATGTCACAGCGTGTCCCTAATTCTTCTTCTTACTCATTGCGTGTTCTAATACAAGTTTTGCTATTAGCAGAACATTTTAGAAAATACATTTGTAACTCTGTTGTCCAAGATATAGCAGGTATGTTGTTTTTTTTAGCATATATCACAACAAAGAAGAGATGAAACCTTTTATGAAGAAGTATTATAGTATTATATTATATTGTAGTATTACAAATGTATTTATAGACTTTTCAAGAGCTTCACATTTTAATGGGCAAAATGTTTTACAAAGTTTAAAATAAATTACCTTATTGGCCCGAATATAAGCTGCACCTGTGAAATTCAAGGGGAAAAAAAGATAATATCTGGATATAAGCAGCACCCTTACATTTAGAGAGAAAAAAATAAAAGTCAATTAGGTTCAGGGAACAAAATTGTGATTTTATTTTACCATATATCTAGTATTTGGAAAACAATATACCTCTTTTCTTTTCTTGTTATCAATATTAACATCAAGAGCAAGGTAATGTAACATGCGGTTTACAGGCCGAAAATCGTAGCTCGCACTCACACCTGTAAACGGCAAATGTAAATGAAAATCCTACGGGTTCCAAATGGGACCCGCAAGTGGGTTAAATGTAGCACCGTAAACGCAAATAAAAAATCAATACTGCGCTGTAATATACGGGGAAAGTGATGAACGACATTAGAATGAATTCAAGCCTGCAAAACGGCAAGACTTTTTTTACAGTCGGGAATATCGGCTTATATTCGGGCCCCCTTTACAATAGAACTCAATGGAAGAGTAAACTCCCATAAGATAACCCTCCCCTTCAAACTACAGACTAGCAGTTCAAATGGAATCCCACGTGACATAGTCATCTTGTATACCAGATAATGTTGTTAGTTTGTTTCGTACTTGACAACCATGTGATGTTTTTACTGAACTACAAGGTTCCTTTACTTAAATATGAGAGTTCATTCCTATGTTAAACTTTACATGGCTCACATATTACGTGGTTAACAGGGAAAGGTCATCACTGGGCTCTCTGTTTTTATATCATGGAATAAATAAATCTAATGGTTTAACTGGTTTAACAAACACAAAACTCTCTACCGTCACTGTCTAGCTTGTTAAATAACTAATTTCCTGCTCAGAATTCCGAGAAACACTGTTATTGCACTGAACTCTGGGAAACTGGGTGGGGACATGCAAATGAGTCCACAATGCATTTCACTTTTTATTGAAAAGCTATTTTAAACACGGCTCCTTACAGAATATGCATGATTTATAACAAAGCTTTGAAACATAGCATACAAAGGATTTGCATGAGTTAGGAGCCCTACCTACAAACTAGCACTGTTTTTATGTTAACTTACCTATCTGTAATAAAGTTTTCAAGTTGTTTCATCACATCTTCACTTCCAAAAAGCTTCTTGTAGTAGGATCCTATTAAAGATCAATTTCTCATAAAGCATCACAAACAATAATACATCAAAATATATTTTTTATTTTGTTGTTGTTATTTTACGCAGTATTTCAGTACTGCTCAATATTAAAACATTATAAATATTGTGAGATAATAGGTAGATTGTTAGATTCAATAAGCTGTCACAGGGCTTTGAATAGCTGTAGCAATGGTCTCCATAAAAAATAGCCATTGCAGCAATTAGTACATTAAAGGCCGTGCAATGCTTAGTGA
This sequence comes from Discoglossus pictus, assembly GCA_027410445.1. Classification (NCBI taxonomy): domain Eukaryota; kingdom Metazoa; phylum Chordata; class Amphibia; order Anura; family Alytidae; genus Discoglossus; species Discoglossus pictus. Next base: position 188,542,983 of record CM050170.1, on the reverse strand, counting down.
ATCTAGGGGATAGTGCACATCATCTTATTTTGTTTTTTTAGTATAAGTTCCATTTCTTAACAGTTAGGAGAATCCTAAAGTGAGGCAGGGAGTATGTCACTGATTGTAATATCATTTATTTTGGCAGTATGATCTGATGTCAATAATATAAATGGATGAGATTGAACTAAATACTGACCCATATAAAATGGTTATGATGTGTCTATATGGTTATATATATAAGCAATACATTGTGTGTGTCTACGTGTACTAACTAAAATCCCTACCCATATTATTATGTATGGATCACTTATTAATAACAATAACCATACTGACCAGTACCTCATTCGTTAATACAGTTCCATATCAGCATGGGTGTAGGAACTGAGGGGACAAATCCCCCCAGGTTTTTCCTTGTGTGTAGAAAAGCAGTTGTGTTGTATTTTTATACTATATGTGGTATCCACCCCTGATTTTCTTTGGCTCCTACACCCAATGCATATCAGTATTATACAATTTGAGTCATTCTTTAATACATTAATACCACACCTCTACAGTATGGGTCACCACGTAATCATTAGTACCATATCTGTATTGCACTGTATGGGTCGCCACTTAATACACTATACCATATCTGTATTGTACAGTATGGGGCGCCACTTAATACATTATACCATATCTGTATTGCACTATATGGGCCGCCACTTAATACACTATACCATATCTGTATTGTACACTATAAGTTGACACTTAATACATTAATACCATATCTGTATTGTACAGTATGGGTTGACACTTAATACATTATACCATATCTGTATTGTACAGTATGGGTTGTCACTTAATACATTATACCATATCTGTATTGTACAGTATGGGTTGGCACTTAATACATTAGTACCATATCTGTATTGTACAGTATGGGTCGTCACTTAATACATTATACCATATCTGTATTGTACAGTATGGGTTGGCACTTAATACATTATACCATATCTGTATTGTACAGTATGGGTTGGCACTTAATACATTATATCATATTTGTATTGTACTGTATGTGTTGCCATTTAATACATTATACCATATCTGTATTGTACAGTATGGGTCGTCACTTAATACATTATACCATATCTGTATTGTACAGTATGGGTCGTCACTTAATACATTATACCATATCTGTATTGTACAGTATGGGTTGGCACTTAATACATTATATCATATCTGTATTGTACAGTATGGGTTGGCACTTAATACATTATACCATATCTGTATTGTACAGTATGTGTTGTCACTTAATACATTATACCATATCTGTATTGTACAGTATGGGTTGGCACTTAATACATTATACCATATCTGTATTGTACAGTATGGGTCGCCACTTAATACATTATATCATATCTGTATTGTACAGTATGGGGCGCCACTTAATACAATATACCATATCTGTATTGTACAGTATGGGTTGTCACTTAATACATTATACCATATCTGTATTGTACAGTATGGGTTGTCACTTAATACATTATACCATATCTGTTTAGCACTGTATGGGTCGCCACTTAATACATTATACCATATCTGTTGTGTACAGTATGGGTCGCCACTTAATACATTATACCATATCTGTATTGTACAGTATGGGTCGTCACTTAATACATTATACCATATCTGTTGTGTACAGTATGGGTCGTCACTTAATACATTATACCATATCTGTATTGTACAGTATGGGTCGTCACTTAATACATTATACCATATCTGTATTGTACAGTATGGGTCGTCACTTAATACATTATACCATATCTGTTGTGTACAGTATGGGTCGCCACTTAATACATTATACCATATCTGTATTGTACAGTATGGGTCGTCACTTAATACATTATACCATATCTGTTGTGTACAGTATGGGTCGCCACTTAATACATTATACCATATCTGTATTGTACAGTATGGGTCGCCACTTAATACATTATACCATATCTGTATTGTACAGTATCGGTCATTACTTAATACATTATACCATATCTGTATTGTACAGTATGGGTTACAACTTAATACATGGGTTGCAACTTAATACATTATACCATATCTGTATTGTACAGTATGGGTTGTCACTTAATACATTATACCATATCTGTATTGTACAGTATGGGTTGTCACTTAATACATTATATCATATCTGTATTGTACAGTATGTGTTGTCACTTAATACATGGGTTGTCACTTAATACATTATACCATATCTGTATTGTAACAGTACTGATCACCATTTAACAAATTTGTATCATATTGATGATATTGTATAAACTACTCTGTATTATTAATTTAACCTGTATTTATAATATTAATTTAAACTTACTGTATGTTTTTAGCTTTTTCTGATTGCTTTTTCTCTAATTTTCGCTAATTGTATTATTGTTATTACTGACCTTTACTTATAATATTTGCTCATATGGTATTTGTAATATGTATCTAAACCTTTGAACTTTCCCTTTATCTTTACTTTATAAATATGGCGTATCTCTTCACCCCTCACATCACAGTGGATATGGCTATACTTTCCATTTTTTGTTTAGAATGCCTCAAATATCTGCAATTTTATTTGTTTTATTCTCTTTTTAATCCTCCACAATAAAATATATATATTGTAAGTTTGTAAGTTTTCAATCTTGTGTCAGTGCCTTGGAAACAAGCTCTATGTACATTTGATTTTATGCTCAAAAACAGGACCCTCCATTCTTTACAAGGTGTTTAATTTGTTTTCTGCTATGTACTCAACCCCTGTACAGCGCTACGGAATATGTTGGCACGATATAAAGATAATAATAATTATATATATATATATATATATATATATATATATATATATATATATATATATACATTTTTCCCCTGTATAGCGCTACGGAATATGTTGGCTCATTACAAATAAAAGTAATAATAATAATGATAACATATATATATATATATATATATATATATATGTGTATATATTTACCTTTTATATACTGTATTATATTTAATACCTCACATACCACATTAAATAAATATATATATATATATATATATATATATATATATATATATATATATATATGTGTGTGTTTTTCCTTTTTTATATATTGCATTTAATGTATTTTTTTTTCTTTTTCATCCTCCAAAACACAATGCAGTGGATATACATATTTTATGTTGAATATATTTGTAGAAATATTTATCTTTTCATTTTTATATATTATATTTAATACCTCACATCGTCCTATTTGTATTATTTTACTCTCTTTCATCCTCCACCACACAATGCAGTGCATATACATATATATTTATCTTTTCATCCCTCACATAGCCCTATTTTATTCGTGTTCTTCCCTTTCCTCAGCTCAGTGCAGTGATGGCTGTATTAATCCTACTAACACAATTACCTCATCCTCTCATTGCTGGGGAGTTTTCCTGTCTCTAGGTAACAAACTTCAAAAGCAGAATTTTTTTTTTCTCAATATATCTTTGACACTCCTGAATACCAACACTGTGACTAAAAACATCCCTCTGTGTGTGTAGAACACTTTCGATTTGCTGGGAATGTACCCAAAAGAAATCTACCTAGAATCTACTGCTTTAAAACCTTTTTTTCCTCAGAAACCTCTTTCTCTTTGTCCCTCTTAGTAACTGCCTCAGCCAATCAGCTGCGCGCCAGCCGGCATCTCTTTATGCTGATTGGCTGCCGCGGGACAGTCACTGTTCTCACGACTGCGGAGCTCTCGCGCTCACCAGGCAGACAAAGACAGCGAGCGGACAAGGAGTCTCCGCCTATTCTTCCTTACCAACCAATCCGCTTGCTGCCTACATTCCCTCACGCGCCACCTACATCCAATCATATTTCTGCTCCGGCGTTCCTCACAGGCCCCCCCTTACCAACGGCTCTGGATGTTTGCCAACTTTTGGGTTGTACCATTTTGCAATTTTTACCTGACTGTTGGAGGGGGGTCGTAGGTGACAGTGGTTGATTTGTATTGTTCTTACTACAGATATGGTTCAATAAACCTGGTATCGTGGTCTGTTTTTTAAAATAAAAATGTAACAAAAGATTATGTCTCTATTTGTGATTTTATTAAGCGTGTTTTTTCTCCAATGTATTTTCTGGCGTCCCCTATAGAACATTAAAATGGTACATTCCAACAGTTTGCCGGTTGGCCCACGCTGCTCTTAAATGAAATGTAATCGGCTGCCAGTGTGAGAGGAGCGAGAGTAGAGCTGGGATCTACCTCAGGGCTCCTGTATATCCTTCCGCCATAACTTCCCTGGGACTTTTTACATATATACATATATATTTTATTTATTGGTGATTGTCATTATTTAGCTCATAGTGCTCTGGAGCAGGTCTCACTGGGCTGTACAAGTTGCACAAGCTGTCACTCTCTGTATCTCACCCCTTCTGTCAGGGGACAGCCAGAAGTAGGACACCATCCAGACCATGTACAACACAGTGTGGAATATGGACCAGGAGGACGCAGATTGGAGACAAGTCATGATGCCTTACTCCACTGAGCTGATATTTTATATAGAGATGGACCCTCCAGGTACTGAACGTTGCTTGGGGGGGCTCTGCATTGATGTATCGGGGTCTTGTTGTATGCACAGAGCAGGGCTGTTTGCAATGACACTTTATTGCAGGAAATAACAGGTTAATCTGCAGTTGTATTACTGGGCTTCTGTTGCATATCTAGAACAAGCTGTTTTGCAATGTCTGGCAGAGAACTGGTTAATTTGCAGTCTTATCCTGGGTTTTTATTTCATGCCTAAAGCAGATTAGTTTGTATTGTCTTTTTATTGCATGCATAGTATAGGCTAACTTGCATTGTCACTTTTTTTTTTTTGGGGGGGGGGGGGGTCACATTAGTGTATGCACAGAACAGGTTAAATTGCATTGTCACTTCTATTCTATGCATAGAATAGGTTAATCTGCATTGTTACTCTTGGGGGCTTTGTTGCAGGCAATTTGTTCTTGCACAGAACTGGTTACATTACACTGCTACTTTATTGGGGTTCTGTTCCAGGCTATTTGCAGTGCCATATTAGTGCATGCACAGAACAGGTTAAATTGCACTGTCACTTTATTGGGATTTTGTTGCAAGCAATTTGCAGTGCTGCAATAATGTATGCACAAAACAGGTTACATTGCATTGCCACTTTGATGGGGTTTTGTTTTAGGCTATTGGCAGTACCATATTAGTATATGCATAGAACATTAAAATTGCATTGTCACTTTTTTTGTTTTTTTGTAGGTTACATTGTATTGCTACTTTACTGCAGGCACATAACAGATTAAATGGCATTTACTAATTTGCAATGTCACTTAATTGGGGTTCTATTGTATGTATATGGATGGCTGATGGCATGCACTTTATTGGGCTCTGCGCCATGCACAGTGTAATTTTTATTGCAGATTACTTTGCAAGCAAAGAACAGGCTCATTTGCAGGCTGTGCTTATTTTTTTATTGCATTTACAGGAAACTAGTTTGTATTGGGGTTAATTTGCACTGTCTTTTTGTTTGACTTCTTCTGTTGCAAGTTCATTTGCAATCTGACTTTCTTGCTAGGTTGCATTGCAATACTCCTTAGTAGCACCCTCATTTTATTCCATAAAAAGGGGTGTGGACTTGTCAGGCAGGCTCTCTCCTCTAGGTGCTTGCATTTCTTTGTGCTGTTGGGTACTTATTGGGATAGATAACCTCCTTTTTTCCCTGCATCATATGAAGCTGATGTCATCCTTAGTGCTCCATCTCTTTATTCCACCCCCATCCTTCAATGCTGCATCCCCAATTCCCATGTATCCCTAAATCTTGCAGGCTTTACTGTCTTATTGTCAGGTACAAGTGTAATGTGAGGAGTATTGCATGTCAGTGGTTATATGGGGTATTACTCCCTTTATTTTTTTCACCATTTTGTTGCAAGTTTTCTTTTTTCATTTAATATTCTTGGATATGGATAAATATGTGTTCATACATCTCATAATTTTTCTTGAAATAATCTACTCTGTAGCTTCAGTATGCTTTTGTAGTTATTGAATAATTAAGATGCCATCTTTTTGTCTTGTGATTACTACAGGGTCTTGTCTCTTGCAGACCTTCCTAAAGAAGTGTGTGTGTGTAGTATAATACAGTGTAATACACAGTCGGTATTGCCCCAGGTGCACAATAGGCTTTACATGGCTAGAAATCGCTGTGGGGTATTGTATATGAAATATATGCAGCAAAACTTTTCATGGCCGTTGAACGGTTTTCCTCTTGTTGTCCCCTGTCATGTCTTCATCTTGGCCATTCTTCTAAACTTGTTTCCCTTTTTCTTTTTTTTTTTTTATATATGTATAATTGATATTTTTATCTTAAGACTTGTGTTCTAAGTATATATTAAGAGATTGCTTTTGTAACCTTAGAATAAGACATGATGATCTAGAGTTTGTGGCTTATGAATTTCAGCCTTCAAGTTCATTGATTTTCCTGAAGCTCTCACTGTAGGGATGTAGGAAGTTAAAGGCCTTGCTGAGTTTGAGCTTGACAGGGACTGTAACAGCATTGAATAATGCTTCTTTTTTTTGGGGGGGGGGGGGGGGATTTTGTGTGTTAGTATTAAAAAAATAAAATAAAAATCATCTAGTTGTAAGTGTACACACCACATCAACATTTAGCCATTCACCATACAGAGTACAGTAAATGTAACGTGTGTGTGTGTATATAATATAATTTCTTTGTCCCAAGAACTATTACAGTTTCCTTGGGTCACTATTTGAAAAGGAACATGAGAAAATGACACTTGTGTAACATTTCTACATACTTTCAAGGTTCTTCCTATGCAGATAACACTATGCTGTCCATTGTCTAGTTAACATCTAGGAACTATCTGACCACTGATGCATTTTTCAATAGTGAAACCATTAAGAACTTTATGGTGGATTATTTTTTTAGATTTTTCGCTTTAATATCCAGCGTAAAGCTGGCAGGACCAAATAAGGTTATTTATTTTTTTAACAGCGATGGCTGATGTTGCTTTGTTCATTGCCTTTATGACCATATCATATAAGAAATGCATTAGGATACTAAGGTTTTATGGTGAGCTGTATATACTGAAAGACTGCAGGAATAAAAGCGTTTTATGTGCTTGCGACTAGTAGACCCACCCCTTTTTTGCTTTAGTAAATGGCACTATTGTCGCTATGTAATCTTATTGTGCACTAAGAAGGCGTAATATAGAAATGCAGGTTCCTAGTAAATTATTAATTGGGGGGGGGGGGGTAGCTTGTTTTAAATTTGGGGGGAAGTTACCTGTGTGCACTCAAATATATAACTCTTCTGACTTATTACCTGTATTTGGATTTTTTTTTTTTCTTTCTCAAAGTACTTTAATTCATCCTTGATCATAACAAAAACATGCTGGGCTTTCATTTTTTTATTTAGCTATATTTGCAAATGGCTGCTTTCTGCTTCAGTAAATATGGACATGCAAAAAAAAAAAAAGATTGGGGGGGTTATTTGAATATGGGGGCACAATGTGCCGGTTTCTTTCTTTTTTCCAAATGGTGAACAGCAGGAATTTGCATTCTTTCCAGAAGGGGCATCCTATTCCAATGTTCCAATCTTTCTTATATCTAACCCACACTTTCTTTTTGTTTGACCAACTTAAATAAAATATATATTATTGGGGCAGTAGTGTGGTTGCTTAGATTTTGCTGTATGTTTGCATTGCAAATCATCTTATAAGAATAAAGCTCTGATTTTAAGACGTCTATTTGGGGTTGTAATTGTGTGAAACCATATATATATATATATATATATATATATATATATATATATATATATATATATATATATATATATATATATATATATATATATATATATATATATATATATATATATATATATATATATATATATATATATATATATATATATATATATATATATATATATATATATATTAAACTGCTAAATTTAACTTTGCTTACTTCTAGAAATTATTTTTGTAGAAAAAATATCTATGGAGTATATCAGGGTAAGAATAAAGACTGATATGCAACCAGTCTCTACAGTGAGACCTCTCCCACCATTAGCATTCAATGAGGTGCTAAACGTAGGGTTTGAATATTCTATAGATATACAATGGCTGCAAGAATCGGAGCAGTGATGTAGTTTGCACTTCCATTGTAGTCTGTTTTTTTTTTTTTTTTTTTTTTTTTTTCTGTTTGTTTTTTAAACACAAACTTGGTAGTTTAAATATTCCTTGTAACTGTCTGTGTGCACTACTCATATCCATTCCTTGTCTCATGCTTGTACATTTCTCAGGATATCCTCTGATCTGTCTTTTTTTTTTTTCTCAAAATGTAAATGTCAGCTTGTACAGATAATCTTTTTAAAGATTGCTGGTTGGATCTTCTGATTAAATACATAGTTGGTTGTTTAAAGGCTACTAAAATATTGTAAAATGAAGAAAAAAATGTTCTGCTGGAAAGTCTGTCCTCTGTGCTGTTCAGCTTGCAAAGTAACTACTGCTTCATAGCTAGGCAGAACAATTCCATTTTGTTGAGCAGAGCAGCTTTGCTAAAACTACCTGCTGTTCCCCCGCACAACTACTTTCTGCATGTGAACGTCAGGAACATACGATTCCTTTGCAGTGCTCTGATTGGACAGTGTTCTGTCTCCATTCAGAGATTAGTTTTTGCCAACAGTGTCTGATTTGGGATTTAGAACAGAAATCAGGTTGGATGGCGCTTTTCAGGGGGGGGGGGGGGATAGGGTTACTAACGAACAAGCCATAGAATAACCACTTTAGTGCTTGACCATGCAGAGCTGAGCGTCCCTACAAGAACCTGCGGTCCATGCATTGCAGCCCCATATATCAGTTTGGACTCCAAGCTATGATCTCATTTATTTTTTTTTACTTAATTTCTGTTTGTAAGTATTATCTATACAATAAAAAATGTTTCCCCTAATATTTCAGTAGTTACAGTAGCTCAGTAATGCATCATGATTTTAAAAAACTCTGTGTCAACTGAATTAAGTTTGCATATCACTGAAATATATATTTCAGTGATATGCAAACTTCATTCTACATGGTAAAGGAGCTTTGTGATTATACTATAGATGAGCAGTTATGTTAACAATCTGCTGCTTAAATTCCTCAGTTTGTTAAATTTTTATCATATGTCAATGTGTGTGTGTGTGTATATATATATTCTATCTTTGTTTAATACATTTTATAGGCACATGGGGATAAAACATGCGTCATGTTGAGTTCTGGAATTTTCACTTTATTTGTGGTAAAATCCTATGAATACAAATTTTATAATACTATTCGAATAAAAAAGGCTGGTATACATGTCTGTATTGTTGGTAATTTCTTTTTTTTTTTTTTTTTTCATGTTTGAAGGCTCATTTCTAGGAGCTTAAAAATTAAGCTGCATGCTTTTATGACCCTTTTCTATTCTTCTCTTCATGTCCAGATTGTATTGCCTGCATATAGTGCACCTAAATCCTGTTTAATCTAGTATGGAGAATTACACCCTCAATGGGCAACTGCTCAACCTTGTAATGCTGCGCATGTGCAAATGGTGCTCAAGTCTTAATCGATCTTAGAAAATGTGCAGTTCATATCAGACTGTAACTATTGCATGTGTCTGCTAAAATAATGCATTCTTGCTGAAACTACTGAAATAGGGATCTGACAATTGAAGTCACCCCCCCCCCCAAAAAAAAGAATTAACAATTTTAACAGATTTGCTTCTCTCCCCCCAACTGAAATAGGTAAACTGGTATATTCTTCTAGTAGGAACACGTCATCTAGTTGTAAGACTTGCTGAGATGAAGTGTGACTTGTGTAATTTTATTGAGCTTCTACTTCTTTTGTTTTTAGCACTTCCTCCTAAACCACCGAAGTCGATGACTACATTAACTACTAACGAAAGCAAAGAGACCTCCACCACAACTCTCCAAGATGCAGAATGGTACTGGGGGGACATCTCAAGGTAATTATTCTTGTGATAGTGTTTGTATATTATCTTGCTTATTGATTTGTGGATAGACCAGCAACCTCTTAAATTCTCTTATTCATTCGAAATTTGGTAGACAAGAACTTCTAGTTTTACGACTAACCACCTTTTGGGCACTGTAGTAATCTCGGAGAATCAGACGTGTGTGTGAATTTTTTTTTACTTTTTATAAAAAAAAAAAAAAAAACGCATACAAGTTGTTGTACTCATTATTACAGTATTGATACAAATAACTTTTTTCCACCTTCATTTTAAAGGGAAGAGGTAAATGATAAACTGCGTGATATGCCTGATGGTACGTTCTTGGTTCGAGATGCCTCTACGAAGATGCAAGGAGATTATACGCTCACACTCCGGTAATTAACATCCCTCTTTGAATTCTATCAATAGTTTAACGCGGCTTTACATCGCATCTTATCACATGTTCAGTGTATTGTTTTGTTTCTTATAGTATTTATATTTCCCTCCTTTTTTAGGAAGGGTGGTAATAACAAACTAATTAAAATTTACCATCGAGATGGCAAATATGGGTTTTCCGACCCTCTGACCTTTAACTCTGTTGTCGATTTGATTAACCATTACCGTCATGAATCTTTGGCCCAGTACAATCCCAAACTGGACGTGAAGTTAATGTATCCTGTATCCCGGTACCAACAGGTAAGATATATAATTATTATATATATATTTTTTTTTTTTATGTCAGAATATCATTTTAAGAACTAGTTCAATGCTAAAAAGAACTGACATTTTTTTTGTATACTTGTCCCGTTCTTTAATATAATTAGGATCAAATGGTTAAAGAAGATAACATTGATGCTGTTGGCAAGAAACTTCAAGAATATCATTGCCAGTTTCAAGATAAGAGCAAAGAGTATGACCGACTTTATGAAGAATATACAAGGACATCACAGGTACATTAAAGAAAATTCTATTATAAAATAAATACATGTCCGTCACAACCTGAAGATCACCAGCTCATGTCATAGCTCTTTTCTCTATATGACAACTGACATTTTCAGAACCTTTTTTTTTTTTTTTTTTTTCCCTCAGCTAAGATTTGTAGCATTGAGTATGATGGCTCTCTTGGAGATATCTTTTAGCAAACTATACTCGTGTCTGTGGCCTTTGTTATTGGGCTTTTTTTCCCCTCACATTATTCATAGGCCTGGGGGTGCGAGTAATTCTACTAGGAGTTGCACTTCCTTAATCCTATCAATTTCCACAATATTGTGGCAGCCTTTCTGTAGAACTAAATATAGATCTCTACATTCAAGATACCTCTCATGACTAATCGTGTTTGTAGAAAAATGAACTGTCTTTATTCAGTAAGCAAAACTGAATATCATGATTTTAAAACTCTCTTCCTCATACCCACTTCATTAGTTCTGTAAACACATGCCAGGCCATGATCCATAATGTTTTTAGCATTTAGAGTCATGTCCTAGAGTGAATAGACCTTTTTATAAAAGTGTAAGTTCCAGGTTGCTGAAAGCTCATTGTGACATTACATGCTATAACATGCTTGCTGGTGTTTTTCATTCTACAGGAAATCCAGATGAAGAGGACTGCAATTGAAGCTTTTAATGAAACCATTAAAATATTTGAGGAGCAGTGCCATACACAGGAGCGATATAGCAAAGAATACATGGAACGATTTAGGAAAGATGGCGATGAGAAAGAAATTGAACGGTAATATTGCTAATAGTCTGCATCCTCCCAAATCAAACTTTACTTGAAACGCAGGAACAGGGAGTTTTTGGAAACTGTACATACAAAGTTGTGTTTCTGTGATGATTGCTGTGAAGACACACAAAAGGGACTCTCGGTGAATTCTAAATGTCACTTCCTCAAGTCTTCTGTGAGACTAAGGAGGATCAAACACATAAATCTATTTTGGTGCTTTAGTGTGTGTGTGCTTAATCTCCTTCTTTTTTTTTTTTTTTTTTTATTTAAAAAAAACAAAACACTAGTGCTTTGTAAGTATGCTGGTATTAAAATGCCTGATGTGTTTTAATGTTCACTTAACCACAAAACACAGCATATGACTCTTTTTGGCTCCCGTAGCCTATAAATGTGAGTTGATTAGATGGGCCTAGAGAAGACTAGCCACCAAACTCTTTACTTTTTGCAAAAAGAATATTCTGTCACAATAAAAGTTTGATTCTGACTTTTTTTAAAGATCAATACAAACACTTTAGCATTTTATCACATTACTGACAAATCCACCACTATTTGTTCCTAACTTAATACTTTATAATGTTTGCATTTTTTTACTTCACTCCATTTCTGTTCTGATTTTATGTTGTAAAAATACTTTTTGTTTTTTTTGTTTTATAGATAGTCTTAATATTCTAATTGGTAACTTTCTTTTTTTACTCAGAATAATGATAAACTATGAGAAATTAAAATCTCGTTTGGGAGAGATTCATGACAGCAAACTACGCTTGGAGCAAGACTTGAAGAAACAAGCGTTCGACAACAGAGAAATAGACAAGAAAATGAATAGCATCAAACCAGATCTGATTCAGCTGCGTAAAATAAGAGATCAATACCTTGTGTAAGTGTTTTTTATATAAATATATTTTTTTTTACTTTAGTATATTGTCATTTATGCCTAGGCATAAAACGCATCCCTTTTTTATAAACTAATGTATTTTAGAAAGGCATTTCGGTAGAAGGGAAGCTGCATCTTTTTTTTATTTTTATTATTATTTGAGGGTTTGGGTGCAGATTCACCCAGGAGCAGGTTTCCCTAACATTTCTACTATACTAGTCTGTTAGAAGCTACTGCTTGTAAAAAGGCAGAGAAAGGCTCCTATCAGGACAGTCTCCTGCTGATCACCTAATGTGAGAACAGAAGACACAATCTGCTGGAAAGTACAATGCCAAAGTTATCACCTCCCCTTTTTTTTTTTTTTTTTTTCCTCCTATGGGGACATCTTTTGCTAACAAATTACTGCATAAACTAATTAAATTATTTTGCATGACTAGTACAGTGGTACTGTCAATCTATCAAATACTTATCAAACTTTGTTTCTCCACCACAAAGCAGTTTACTTTAATTTTATTATATATAACACAAATGTTATGTTGCGTGTGTGTGTGATATATATATATATATTTTTTTTTTTTTCTCGTTTCCTTGACAGATGGCTAAATCACAAAGGAGTGAGGCAAAAGCGAATTAATGACTGGCTTGGAATCAAGAATGAAAATATTGATGAGTGAGTGATCTTGAAACTCCCCTTTTTATTAAAAAAAAAAAAAAAAATGGCATTGGTCCAAGTTCAATTATGAGTTGTTAATAAACACCATGTTAAGGCTTCTTAAAGAAATCTAGAGCCCTGAGCTTTTTTATTTTTATAAAAATCTCCTTTACATTAAGTAGACTTGTTTCTTTTCTGATACAAGATGATACTTTATAAGACACATATAACTTACATTTAATCTTGTTTTTTTGCAGTACTTATTTTGTGAATGAAGAGGAGGACAGCTTGCCTCATTATGATGAGAAAACATGGTTTGTGGGTGATCTCAACCGTATACAAGCAGAAGAATTGCTCCAAGGAAAACCAGACGGAGCCTTTTTAGTCCGAGAAAGTAGCAAGAAGGGATGCTATGCATGCTCTGTTGTGTAAGTTTTTTTTTTTTTTTTTTTGTTTTTTTCTTCCTCTCTCATTGTCTCATACATTACCTGTTTTTGTATGTTGCATTGCTTTTCCTACTAAATTTTTTTTTTCTCCCTCTTTCAGCACTGATGGAGATGTTAAACACTGTGTCATCTACAGTACGTCAAGAGGATATGGATTTGCAGAGCCATACAATCTGTACAGCACACTTAAGGAATTAGTCCTTCATTACCAGCATACATCGCTCATACAACACAATGATTCCCTTAACGTCAGGCTTGCCTATCCAGTCTACGCACAGATGCCCTCCCTCTGCAGATAAATCCTTCAAGGGAGGATAAAGGTGGCTATTTTGGATATTTTCTACAGTTTTTACTAGAACTAAGAGGGCATTCTTTCTACTTAGACTGCTTGTTTTGCACAAGAAGTGAATTTGTGAATGTGAATCGAGGAGGCCTAGCAAAAAGGTGGCAGAGTAATATAAAGGTCCTAGTGCTACCTAATGTTCAGCAATGTTCTTGGTTTGGGAAAGTAAAATGGACAACTTAACTGGAAGAGAGAATTTCAGCAGGCTTCTTCATCAGAACTTTGAATATTTATCAATGCCTGTATCATTCTTGTGGACACTGAGGCCTCTCAGTAGAGGTGTTGGTATTTATCTTTCAGTCTTTAAACATCAAGGAATAGGTGGGTATAGAAACTATACCACTGCAGTTTTCTTTCATTCAGCATCTTCAATGATATTCAGCTGAACTTCCAATCCAGTGGTTTGCTATGTATGGAAAGGTACCATGATGCTTGTTGAAAAAAGACCAAAGGATTCTTGGGAAAGATTCACTCTTTATTCCCTGGATGGGAATCAAATAAAAACTACTAATAAAGTTGCTTTATTTTTCCAACAGTAAACAAAGTTTTGGCTTCCATGGCACTACAACTCTTCTTGAGGAAACCTTCATTATTTTTATTTTTTTTATTTTACATGTTGGACCCACCAAAACTTTGTTCGTTGCTGGATTAAGCACTTATGTGGGAAATTGGCTTCTGCACATATTTCTACACCAAAACTTGAAAAAAAATAAAATAGAAAAAAAATACTAAACTTGTGTGGTTTGAAAAGAACACTAATGTCAAAATTGACGTAAACCTAGTTTTTATTTTGTCCTTGTTGATTTAAATTTTTCCAAAGTTAATTAAAATGGACACTTTGCTTTGGAATGTAAACTGAAAATGAGCTGGTGCTCCATTGCTTTTTTTATTTTTTATTGCTTCCCACCACACAAATAGTTTAATTCTTCTTCCCTCCTTTTTTTTTTTTTTTTTTTTTGTGTCAGGTTAAATTGGTGCGATCCAGTGCTTCTAGATGGCTTGTTATACCAAATAACCAAACATTATTGCTAACCATTTAGGAATGTTCTTTTTATTTTGCTCATGCATCATGTTTTTTTCAGCAATGCAATAATTGGTAATCATTTTAAAGTAAACTCTGGAAGTCAAAAGTGTAGCCTACAAAGAAATAGTATCAACACTTCTAAACATTTCTGGAATATACCGGTATTGAGCATATCTGCCAACTCTTTGTATTAAAAGAACTTCATATTGCGCTACAGAATTAGTTTTAAAGAGTAAATCTATATAAAGGAATTACTAGCATGTAAATTCTCAATTTTGGTGTTGTGTGAGCAGAAATGTCTAGTACATATTAAGATTAAATGCTGCTGTTTGGTTATTAGACCCCCTATCTTCTCCCTGGCTTGTCCTCTTTGAATATAGGAGGGGCTGGTGTTACCTGTGTTCTGCCGAAGGCTTTAAATCGCGCCCCCCCCCCCCCCCCATCGACAAGCTAGGAGTGAGCTATTTGTAATCTGAAAAATTACATTTTGGCAGTTCTTGTATACAGATTTTAAAACTTTTTGTTGTCTTGAAATAGTGGTGTCAACTGATTTTACTGAACACTTTTACATTGCCAGCTTTCCTTTGGAAACCTTTTCATCCAGAAAGAAATATTATCTATTCTACTGTTTTTTTTCCTAATAGATTAGACTGTTAAGAAATTAATCAAATATTTATTGTCATTACTGCCATTTATCCCAAATTTCCCAGAATACTTTTTTTTTTTTATTTCCAAAACCAAACACAAGCCATATTGGCAAAGTGGTTCTTTTATTTTTTTATTTTTAAGCAGTACCAGCTGCATTTTTATGCATTATTAATGAAATACTATAAGTTTTCCACAAGTAGTAATGCTTATAGTTTTATCATGGCAGCTATATATATATATATATATATATATATATATATATATATATATAAATTATGTATGTGTTGGCGTAAACTTATTGATTTTCAATTTGCACTATCCCCACTTTTTTTTTTTTTTTTTTTTTTTTTTAATCTCTTCCAGAATCTTTTCTCCTTGCAGAAACCTTTTTTCTACAAAGTGTAACTTTTTAGACTTGATACATTTGTATTAAGTTTATCTAGTTGTCTGTCAAACCAACAACGTGAAAGCCATCTAGAAGCATTAATAATCTTTGTTAAAATGTCTATGTATAAATGTTTGAAGCTCAAGTATACATTGGGCTAGCATTACTGAACTGCTCCAGTTGTGCATTGTATCCTTGTGGTTTTCTTTCTTTTGCACTTGGTTCAGGCTTTCTAAAGCTTCCAGCAGTCCATTTTGTACCCATTTTAATATCACTTTTGCCGTTGCACATCTACTTCTCACGTTTTTTTGCACTCATTCGGCACTTGGTAAAAAGTGGGTATAAGGTTGACCATAAATATTTAAAACCAAGCATTAATGCACTACCAGTGTGACCAGCAGTTACAATACCTGCAAGAACTGCAGGGCAGGTGACCTGACAGTGGGTCTTGTATGACAGAGAAGGAAAATAGACTGAACTTTTTATTACTGAGTAAATATGTGCTTGGTATTAAAACATCATTTATTTAAAAAATAAAATAAAAATAAAAAGTCAAATATAATAACCTGTAAGTTATTCTGACTACAGCTGATATGCTGGTTTCAGCTAACATCATGGTAAAATATAATATATGTTGCTTTATGGAATGGTCTACTGTGGTTAGAAAAGTCTCTAAGTGAATACTAGAATATAACTAATCACAAACCTATTATGAGGATTAATCATATGCCATACTGGATTATGATTAATTGAATTGCATATCTCCAAGACTCAGTTGAAAAACCTGTATCTTAATAATCCTTATTCTATATCACAATAAAACCTATTAAGGAAGACTTGAAAAACTCAAATTGAATTGTCCGTGCAATATAAATATGTTAGTAATTGTTCTGCCTTAGCCACATTTTTCAAGGTTCACATTTTTCTAATGTTCTTGGCATTGCATAAAAATGCCTGTTCCTATCCTAGTGAGCTTGGATGCAGGAGGTTTTGAGACAGTATTATTTTTAATTTTTTTTTTTAGAATCCTCCCCAATATAGAGGTCAGCAGTTCTTTATTTGGCAATGAATTGCCAGCCCCCAAGTTTCCAAACTTCTACAGTACGTACATTCTTAGCAACGCTCCTTTTAGAAGACTGAATGTTTTGGGGCAAGATGGAAGCAGTTCATGCTCAGTGTTTCTGTAGTACTAGATGTATCAATCAGATTGCTTCTCATCAGCATTTCAAAGAATGCTGTTGAGAAACAGTCTCACTGGATAGTACATATAGTAACATAAACACTGTTCATGAGCTGCTGGGATGGAGCTTTGCAGGTACTATAGGTGTCTGTGTGTGTGTGTGTGAGTTTCTTTTTTTTTTTTTTTTTTCCTGAGATTCTCATTTTTGTGACCATGACCTAAGCCCAGGCAAATTATCTTGGCAGTGTGAAGAAACCATGGCTTTTAGCAATGGATGAATGTTTATTTGTGCAGCTGGCTTCAACTTGCACCAAACCAAATTTCCTTTGTACATATGACATCTCTGAAATTCACACCTTAGTACTATGTACATTTTAAGATCTATTATCTTAAACCTGCCCCATGGAACTGGATAGGTTTTCCAAGCTTTATATCTTATATGTCCTGTGGCTATCTCTCTTAATTTTGAGATCATAATTCACTATTTAACAGGGTAATGTCATGAGTACTGTAGAAGTGGTTTCTATTGCTTTACTAATTGGTATGATCCTTGTTGATAAAGTATTGAGACCTGTGCCACAGTTTTATTTTTTTGAATCAAATGCATTACTTCTAATGGGAATGTAGCATTTTGATCACCTACTCAAAGGCACAAGTCATGTCTAGCAATGTGGAAGCTAAGAGTGTATGTTGTATCTGTGGTGCACTTGATTGATATGTTTTGTCCCATGCTAGAACATCTTATGGAGCAAGTTAAATTTAGTTTATCAAGATAAATAATTGCTTCTCTTGGTACTTGAACAATTGTGTGTGGACAAACTGTATTTATAGGTCATTGGGACATGCAATTCAAAATGCTTTTTGTACATTTTTGCTGTATTTCTGCACGTTAAGGCAGATACTTTTTCAGGGGTAACTAGATCTAGGATTTTATCTTTCTTGCATACTTCATGGGCCACTTTATCAATAGAACTGTTAACTTTGGGTGCCTACCACTCTGGTGGCACAAATATATTTTGGCTTCTACTGCTCTCAGATTGATGCCACCACAAGTATAAGCTCCCCCCCCCCCCCCCCCCCTTCTATTTTTTTTTTTTTTTTTTTTTACTTGACTTTATTTTTTATTGGCACGGGTATGTATTGTGTTTTTTTTTTCACACCAGAGTTTTGTCATTAAACTGCATTATTGTTTGGGGAAAAGTACTAAGTTTGCTTAACATTCTAGCATCACAATGTATAGTGATGATGTCATTATCCTGATAACCTTGCCTAAGAGAAGCATGTGCACTGTTGCACAGTACTGATATTTTTGCAATATAAGAATCCCTTACTTCTCTGCTTATACCCCCTTATTTGTTAAATCTAAACGCCTCTAATATTTAATCTGACTTTGGCATATGATTTCATGGCCCCAAATGTAATCACTGACCAATACCAACAAGTCTGTATGTGTGAAATCTTTGCTAATAGGGAAAGGTGTTTACTTTCCTGCCTTGGGGAAATCAGCCTTTTGTTTTTTATTTTTTGTCTAATCAAATGACAGCACTTAAAACATAGAATACTTGCAGCCCTATTAAATTAGCTGAACGTGTAAAACCGTAGCCCGCAAGACTTGCAGCTATTGTATTGACCCCGTAAAGCAACCCACCAACGACTTGCAGGGTAAGGGCGAGAGAAAAGGCTACGGGATGTGGAAATTTGAACTGCGCTCCCGCAAATCCTTTGATCTATCAAGCCCGTAACTGTTACATTTCCAATCATGCTATTAAATTTAAATAACTTCACTGGCGTTCAAGTCCATAACCCCCAAATGGATCCAAGAAACCAACAGGTACTACAGCGGACATGCTAGAGGGGTAAAGTCCAATCTGTAGCGCTGTAAATGCAAATATACACACTACTGTACTTGTATTAAAAGGGAAAGTGATGTTGGGTATTAAAAGAAATAGCACAACATTCTGAAGCTTGCAATATAGATGATTTTTTTTTTTTTTTTTTTAACATTTTGTGTTCTATCAATCCCAGCAATCAATGTTAAAACATCTAATGGAACTCTCGTGGACTAGAATATCATATTTACAGCTTTATCAATATTGCATTATATATAGAATGTGGGTCAGATCGTAACTCGTAATTGAACCCCGTAAGGATTTGAAATCCCACCTCCATATTCATTTTTTTATTTTTGTTCTAATTTTTACCAGCTATGTAACGCAGCTGAATTTCGAGCACGCAACCCTTGCGGGCTTTCCGATCCGGGCTTCTAATTTTAATAGGGCTGTTAGAGGACTAAAATATCACCAGACTATGATCCCTGAGGGATACCTCTTGAGTTGGAGGGCTTAACATATGTTAAAGCATCAAATTAAATGTAGACCCTAATATAAGGCATTTTTAAGAATTTATTTTCTTCTGATTTGTGACCACTTATATTTTCTGCAGAGGAAGTTTATTATTTACCTAAGAATCCTTTTTTTTTTTTTTTTCTTCTCTTACCTGTGACTAGTCAGGTAAGTAATGACTCCCTCTGCATGAAATTTTAAGAATGTATTTTATTATTTTGTGACCACTTATATTAAGGACTCCGTTCAATTTCGAACTTTAACACATGTTAAGCCCTGGACCATAGGAATCCTAATCTGGTGATAGTCCTAAGTGTTCTATGTTTTTTTTTTTTTTTTTTTTTTTTTTTTAAAGCCGCACAATTTTTGATTTAAAATAAAAAATAAAAATTTTTTTTGTTTCTCTACTCAACTGATTTAAATAGTTGACGTGTATGTACATGTGTAATTAAAATATATATATATATATATATATATATATATATATATATATATATATATATATATATATATATATATATATAATTTCTACAATCATTTTTTTTTTTTCCTTCAATAAAAACTACCAATACATTGCTCTGTCAAGCTACCCCTTTTCCCCTTTTTTATGTCTAACCTATAACGTATTTAAATTGTACTGAAAAAGAATGCCAAAATGTAGTTCTTCCCATGATGGCTCCTAATTTTTATCTATTTATTTTTTTCATAGTTGACACTTCCAAGGCATTGGTAGATGATTGAGGCCTTTATGCTAATGTCTTTCATAAAGATACTTATGTAGTGTATTTTTTTTTTTTTTTTTCTGTGGGGATATATATATATATATATATATATATATATATATATATATATATATATATATATATATATATATATATATATATATATATATATATATTCTCCTCCCCTCCAATATGTTGAGTGTTGGTGTTTTTTTTTTTTTTTTTTAATTTATCAGTATTAATGGGACATTTTTAAACAGTCATTCTGGCTTTCTCCTTTCTTGAATTTCTTTAAATTAAACATATGTGAGAAATTAAGCAAATATGTTTTCAGTCTTATTTGGCTGTTGTTCATGTGCACTTACTGTAAATCATGCAGGGAATGTGGCAGCCAAAAAAGGTGAACGTAAAACTTTTTTTTTTACCAAATTGTGATGGTGTTAATTGTAGTAATACAATGTGTAATTTTTTTTTTTTTTTTTTTCTTGTATTTTTTAAATGGGTTTCCATGAACCATTTGTAAACATGGAATCCTATATCTGCATTAAGTGATGGATACAATGTGCTTTTTACACAAGACTTTAATAAAAACCAAACAGGATTTTGCAAGAACAGTTATTTGTTTTAAATCGGATTACTTTAAGACATTCATTTTTTTTTTTTTTTTTTTTGGGTAAAGGAAAGCCTCTGGTGTAGTGTATGTATGTATGTATGTAAGGGTGGGTGGGTGTGTGTGTGTGTGATAGATTTATATATATATATATATATATATATATATATATATATATATATATATATATATATATAAATCTATCTCTATCTTTTTATTTTTTATTAAGTCCTCACATGTGAACATATGTTTGCAATTTGATAAACTGAACTGGTACTATCTCTTATTTTTAATATGGTTCCACATGTAGAACATAACATTCATTTGCCAAGTAGGGGCTGCCACTAAATTGCCTGCCTTTTGACTGTCCTGTACTAAACTTTAGGACCGCTAATATAAATATAAATATATATATATATATATATATATATATATATATATATATATATATATATATATATATATATATATATAAACTTTTACAAAAATATATTCTGCCATTACTAAAACAATGTGTCTGAGTTGTGTTTGTATTATGTATATGTGCTTCAGTTGTGGTGTTAGTATGGCATTGCACCCCTCTCTGAAGAGAATAATCCATTGGCTTGCACTTAATGTATTAAATCAATGCTTTGTTTATTTGACATGAGGATTTCCTTTTTTTTTTTTTTTTTTATTGCCGTATATAAATTCTGCGGGACAGAGTGTTTTGGGTTGATATGAGCTTTTTGGAGTAGGCTATATATATATATCTCACATTATCCTGTATTTTGCAAAGATATTGGAAGGTAAACTAAAACAATATAAATAATTGTGAAACTCCAGTTATGTGTACATTAGCCTTCAAGCTACTGTATAGTGGCTGGTGTGTTTGTTTTTTTTCTCAGTTACAAAAGTGTTTTCAAGCTTTTTTTTTTTTTTTTAATGGAACAATTCTTGCAGACCCTTTTTTTGTTTGTTTTTATTATTTCTGCTATTTTTGTTTTCCAGAATGCGGCTACGGCAGTTTTTTTTAGTCTGGTACTCAAATGTATTTTATTCTGTTTGTTTTTTTTGTTTGTTTCTTTTTTACTGAATTCAGCATGTAACTGGTACTGACTGTTGTTTGTGTAAAACACGTTCTGTCTTTATGGTGTCATGAGGAATCCATGTAGTTAGATTAAATAATTTCACAAGGATACAGAGTTTGTATGTTCTAGTGTTTTTTCAAACAAATCCTACTGTAGACTTTAGACAGATTTATCACATTGCAAATACTGTCACCAGGTGTGTTGCATATTTTGCTGCACATTGCAAGAGGATGAGGCATGATGCAATAAATAAAATGATGCAATAATACTTTACAGTTGTCCATATCAGGTCTGTTTTATCCATTTCCCAGAACAACTCATGCTTATTCAGTTCATGTGTTCAATACAAACTTTTCTTCTTCCTCTCCTTTTGAAGAAGCATTGGCAATGTTGATCTGACTTTCAAGCTATTCTAAAGTAGGCTACAAACTATATATATATATATATATATATATATATATATATATATATATATATATATATATATATATATATATATATATATATAATTTGTCATGAGTTACTTGGGTACATTCATTCTCATTGATTCACCTATGTTCATGCAAAGGGGTATTAAAATACCTGTTTGAGGTTCTCCTAGGACAGAATTACTCCATCCTGGCCTAAGGTCAAATTTGGTGTGGACATGTTTAACCATGAGGGAAAACTGGTGACAATTAGTAAGTGTGTGTGTGGGTTTTGAAGTCTTATGTTGGTGCTTTGGGAACAAGCTTACGTGCGTTTGATTGGAAGATCAGACAGGGCCCTCCATTCTTTGCAGTATGTTAATATTTTTTTTTTTTCATTTTTAGCTAAACCCCTGTATAGATGTTGGCACATTTGAGGTTTAAGGGACCATTTTCACACCAGTATGGTAACGGTCAATGGCAGTGCTTGCCAATTTATTCCTAAAAGCCTGCCAACCATCCAGGACTTATGCATTTTAGCAAAGAGAGACCGGATTCAGAGAAATACACGAGTTGGTTACATTTAATGGTCTACTAGACACGTGCTCATATACAGAGCTATTGAAATCCTGGATGGTTAACGACCCTTGTAGAATACATTTTTTTTTTTTTTTTTATACAGTAGTATTTTCCCGGAGCTCATGCTTATTTCATTGGCTGGCTGCATCTCTTCACACACACCCTTTCTACCCTTGCTAGATCTGGCACAGTGTGGCACAGCTGGTGACAAGTAGTTGGTGACTCAAGCTTTCCTCTCTGCTTTTTGGTTTGGTACCATGGTGCACTATTGTTACAAGTACAGTTGCATCCAATTGTTCAATACTCTGTCGCGACTGTGTTTCAACCCCCATCATATGGGGGCAGATGTGTGTACAGCATTCACATGATACCTATCTGTCTTGCAGAATTAAAAATAATATTTTCTTGAATTTATTGCTGTTCAGTGTTGTCTTTATTTTTTTTTATCTCCCTCAAATTTTTATATTACTAAAACAGAGCAGTAGAATTGTTTTAAAGCTTAAACACTTATTCTATCCATTATTCAAAATAAAAAATGAATCCCGTTTTTGAATTCCCAATTTGATACAGATAAATGTATGTAAAACTGGTGGAACTACAGAAATTACCTATTTTCCAGGTGATAAGCACGCAACTAAGTAAAAAAAGGTACGATAGAGGAAAATAGACAGTCTATGATCCCAGAAGGAAAACTTCCTACCTGTAAGACTTAACAAGTTAACCCAAATCTAACGGAAATATATCTGCAGTGGGCAAGAGTAGGCCAAGGACCGCAAGCAAGACTCTGTTACTTCCAATGCAGCCACAAACATCGGTGGAATGGGAGAGAATGTTCCTCTTCACTAATATAAAGTCCATTATTTTACTGTAAAACTAACACCAAAATGTACTCATAACTCAATCTACTAAAGATCCATACCTCTATGAAATTTCTTTCCAACAGCAATTTATTTTTGCTTTAGGTAAATTAAACAAATTCTATAGTGCAACCACTAATCATCAACATTTTAAAATGGCCTCTGCTTCTCAAGTGTGAGAGATACATGCTTACCGTGTCGAAACTAGAAGACCACAAATACATTTGACACAAAAATTATCCATAGATGTCTACTTACATTCTTAAGTGCCCCTTGTTGAACCCATTACTATGCCTGGCTTATTTTATGAGGTATTTGCTGACTTTTTTTTTTTTTTTTTTTTTCCTGGTGACCTCCTGTTGCTTCTTGGAGGTCTTGTTCTGGAACTTCTTGTAGGCAAAATGCAAGTCTGTGTTTATCTGTCTTGTGATGTCACCTCCAGATATGTAACCCACTGGGTCATATTCATTAGATTTACAATGCCTTTGCCAAGTCACATTAACTAACTTCAGCAAATTTTGTCCCAAATGGACCTTCTCAAGGATGGGTGGAAACTTCATTAAAAACTTGCCAGCTGGTCAGACCACAATCGGATATATCTATTGCCTAAGAACTCCTCCATTCTTACCTATCCAATCGTTTTGTTTAAGAAGTAAACAAACAAAACTGGCAATTTTTTTTTTTTTTTTGGAAAACTTCTTTGTCCACTTCCTATCAACCGTTGATTCCTTACACACTCACTCAGCAACTTTGTGCGATCTGATGTATTCTGAAACCTTTTTATACAAATTTTCTCTTGGGTCAATTCACATTAGTGATCTTTCAACTGGATAACTACCACTACTTGTATTTGTTCTCCAACTTATAAACTCCCCGATCAGTTATTCTTCAGTTCAAAAGTCTATTTTCCAAGCACAATAAATACATAATAGAAGTGTGCATCGGTTTCATTAAAGATTAAAATATATTTCTTTATTCTATAGATATGGCTGTTTTCTTATCTGCTTAAAAAAAAAATATAATATATATATATATATATATATATATATATATATATATATATATATATATATATATATATATATATATATATGTATATATATACACACACACACTTTTTTTTCTTCTATATAAATTAACCAGATGGATCTCCTTGTATTCTACTGAACAGGTAACATGGGGACAGTCTTTCAAGCCCAAAGTTAGATGCCAGAATTTAATTTATATGCGTATGTAATGTTTGCCAAACGGGATGGGCAGTGCTGCTGGCACACAATATGCGATCACCTTACTAATCTCAATTGAAGTCTTTATACGGCCATGTCATAGTTAGAGGTATGCACAGTACAATTCTATTTACCCACCCTTCTCATTTTTAATTTTGTATATATTTTGTGCACTTTCATAACAACATGAAGAGTTTTTACAGTTGCGTAAATGGCCCTTTGAAGGTATATGCAAGTGAGATGGGTTATGATTGCATCTGATAGAGGGGAATTTCAAAGTGTATGATTACATTTATTTGCATGCGCAATCTCCTTTTTTATTTCTTAGCTTTGCATAAAAAAAAAACAAAAGAACTGCAAGGACAAATCGCTGGGAAAGATCACCAGGGCAATTCACTGAGGCTGGGGGAGGTGATTGGGTTACAGGGGCAAATCGCTGGCGGAAGTTTCACCTGTGATGTAGATAAAACAATCGGGGAAAGACGGGACACAGACCTTGTTCTGGGTATTACAGAAATCTAAAGGAAAGCTGCAGCTCAATTGACGGACCAAAAAGATACAATGTATTATGTATGCGAATTGTTGCTGGGATTTCCAGGGGGTGTCAACATTGATAGAAAACAGTTTGCAAATGCAAGAAATTCAGCAAACCTTTAGGGTAACTGTTTAAATGTTTGTTTTTGGGGTTTTTTTTCCATGCAAACAATTTTTTCATACACTACTAATTATCTATCAGACGCATTCATAATCCAGCTCACTTGCATATAGCTTTTTAAGTGTGAAACCATAATTGCAAGCTCTGCTCCCTAGAAATGTAAATGCCACTCACATACACTGGTATTAAAACTTATTTTCTAATTTTAAATTGGCTTAATGATTTTATCCCTGCCAAATTATGCTGTCAGTATCCATGTTTTAAAAAAAAAAAAAAATCTTTATTGTACAATTGTTCATTTTTGGTAAACTCATTGTGAGCCTCTCCATTCATGTACGTCAAGTTCACCTTCAGCGCTCATTGGGAAAACCTATAGAAGTACATTGTAAAATATAGAAAAAATTTAGTACAGTGAATTAATAAACTAATATAATTTACATATTTTATATTTAATATGCAGCAATAAATACCCTGAAGCGCTAACAATCTCTTTGGATTTTCCTGCATCTGAAAATGTATAGTTGGACTGTTGATCACCTGAGGATAAAGTGTCAGCAATGTGCCAAGTGTGCAGTGTAAATAGGCTGCGTGCGCGAGGCCAGACCGTTTATTTAGGCGGGTAAAGTGACATTTTAGAATTGTAATGTTATTTGCAAGTTAGTGTTGTAAAATTGCGGCTTTTTTTTCTATGTGTTACTTGGCTCGCGAGCATTTTCCGTCCGGTGAAATGGTATATTTTGTATCTCCTACGCTCCTCGCTAACTTGCACGTGCCTGGTGGTGATTTGCGCGCTTTGTTCGTCTTTAGCCTTGTTTTAATTTCTTTTTTTGGCCGCCGTTTTTTCCCCTCACCTTTATTTTGGTTTTTTAATGCCGAAACTCAGCAAATTCGGCTTAAATTCGCGTGCAACCTCACTCCCAGGCATCCTGGCGTCCCCCTGTGCTATATGGGGGTGTTTATTTTATTTTTTCTGTCTTTTTTTTTTTTTTTTGTTATTTCCGTTATTCGGCCGTTAAAGTCGTATATTTGCGAGGTCGTTTTTTTATTTTTTTGCCCTTGAGATTCCGAGGTCGGACGTCTTTTTTTTTTTCTCTGCGTCCTGCGTTTAACTGCTTCCAGCCGAAGTCCTCAAAGTCGTTCATCGTCTATGAGCTCGGAAGCCTTGCCTTGCTTTGCGAGGCTTGCAAGCGTGATGATAACTTGCAGTTTGACAATTATAATATTTGATTATATATATATATATATATATATATATATATAATTTCTTATCATTCTGCCTTCACACACTAAAGAAACTGATACCTTCTCAAGGACTGCTCACACTCTTGCTGCTATATAATTAAAATGCTTCAATGAGGGAACAAAATTGTGGCCTCTTATACCAGGAACAAAGAGCTCAGCTGTTTAAATTCACACACCTGAATAGCAGCTCGTGTATTCATTATTTGCAGTCGTGATGGACACCGTTAATACTAAAGCGTCTGTGATATAATGACAGTATGTAAATGCTCCTTCCAAGTGGTGTATTCATCCCATGCTGCGAACATGAAAGAGCTGCTTATGAAGACCTCACATTTAAGTGTTTCTATCTTAGTCTTTTCATTTCAAGCTTGAAGTTACAATGAGTGCAATAAGATACGGTGTGGACAAGGAGCTATATAGAAATCTAGGGTTAAAAAAAATAGACTGATCTTAGGTAGATGGTAAACTGAGACTATCAGGCGAGCAGGAAAGAAAATTACATTTCTAAAGACACAACTAAAATTCTAATCCATCATCACATCTTGCCTCAACTACTGCAACTCGCTCCTTGTTGGCCTCCCCATCACTCATCCGTCTCTGCTTCAATCCATAATGATCACCTCTACTCGACTCATCTACCACACTTTATGTCTGCAGCTCCTCTCTGTCAGTCACTCCATCAGCTTCCCGTGGCCTCCAGAGTAAAATATAAAATCATGACCCTAAAATATAAAGCCCTGAACAACCGTGCACCCCCTTTATATCTCTGCTCTCTTATCACATTACTCCCCCAACCTCCCTTTTCGCTCTGCTAATGACCTTCTTTTTTCCAACACTCATCGCCTCCTCAGGACTTTTCTTGTGCTGCCCCTACTCTATGGAACGTCTTGCCTTGCTCCCCCAGACTCCCCCTGCCTCAAATCCTCACTAAGATCACATCTGTATAAAGAAGCTTATCACCGTCATCCTTAATCTGCACAACTGCACACTCTACAGTACAAGACACAGACACCTCCACGTGTTTGACCCTATTGCCTCACACACCGCCATCTTGTATCTATCTCCCTCCTGTACCACACTCAAACCCCTTAGATTGCAAGTTCATTTTCAATCTTGTGTCGGTGCTTTGGGAACAAGCTCTGTGTACATTTGGTTTAGGCTTAATAACAGGACCCTCCATTCTGTGCAATGTGTTAATATTGTTTTTGCCTCGTACTGAACCCCTGTATAGCGCTACATAATATGTTGGCGTATTACAACTAAAGGATCACATATATAGTTGTGAGCGTACGAGTTGTTGCTAACACTTGCGGGCTCTTGTAGCGAGGGCCACAGGCGAGGGCCTCAGTTGCTGGCATGGAGCGCCGAAGCGAGGGCCTCAGTTGCTGGCATGGCGCGCCGAAGGCGCTCCTTGCCAGTAACTGCGACCCTCGCAAACTTTACGTCGCAACGCAAACAACATGACACACAAACTACGACCCTTGCAAACTTTACCTCGCAACGCAAAAAACATACGAGACACGTTACCACACATTACGACCTTGCAAAAATAGGACGCAACTCGCGAACATGACAAAATTCAAAACAATAAATACACACAACACATACATAAAAAGCTTACCTACAGCAAGAGGGGGCATCCAGGACCTCAAAAAAACAACTTACACCTTCATTTAACTCAAAATAAAAGAGTTTAGACACTAAAAGATTCGCTAAGCGAGAGAAAAAATGGCCGCCGAACAAAACGAAAACGAGGCTATAGCACTCTAAACACGCAAGAAACTCACAAAACACCTACAGATATTCCGCTACAGACGCATACCACACATTACCCGCCATTTTACGCCAATTTGGAAGTACACGACTACGCTAACGGTTTCGGCTCGCGCATGCACACTATTACACTGCACTTGTTCATCACGCTTACACAGCAGCTCCACACCACTAATGCTGCAGCAACATCAAAACAGATTGCCAGCTCTTCAACACAATGCTTCAAAATAGGTAAAGTATATTCATTTATTAATGTATTATATATTTCAGTAGTACACACAAAACACCATTAGCTACCTTACAATTTCATTGCCGTCATTTTTTGACGGGCAATTCGCTAGTAATAATAATAATAATAATATGATGCAAAAAATAGCTTAAGAAACAAGTGCAGATAATCCAGGGGTTACCATCCAGCCCCAAGAGTTAGGTATTTGTATTAGGCTCAACCATAGAGAACCAAAATTACTTTGTAGACGGGTTATACAGACCTAGACCCTGAGATATGATTCCTGCCTGGGGTCTGCACAAACTCATTCTTCTCCGTATCACTTGGCTTTGGACTGGCAGGCACATTCCTGTGGTTAAGTGGCAAGTAGTAGTAATCATCACCATGAAAAATGAGATAATATGCTTTGGGGTAAAACAGAAATAAAAGATTATTAGGTGAAAAATATAACATGTATTAGAAAACACATCACATATATAGTTGTGAGCATGCGGATTGTTGCTAACGCTGCAGGCTCGCAAAGCGAGGGCCGCAGTTGCTGGCATGGAGCGCCGAGAAATTTACGGACTTACGAGAAACAAAAACGAGATGCGGGACTTAGAAAAAAAAACATTACGACCTCGCAAAAATACGACCTTACCTCCTGAAACACGCGCACATAAAAACACAATAAATACACACAAGAAACACATAAAAAGCTTACCCACAGCAAAGGGGCACCCAGGACCTCGGAAATTGAAGTTACACCTCGATTTAAGTTGAAGTTTAGACACCCAAAAATCCCCTAAGCGAGAGAAAAAATGGCCGCCGAAAAAAAAATGAAAATGAGGCTACAGGATCATAAAGACGCAAAACACCACCAAACACATACGGATTTTCCAAAAAAAGCCGGACGAGTTCCAAGAACAAGGACGCTAAATCAGCCACAGCCGTGTACCACACATTAGGCGCCATTTTACAACACTAACTTACATAATGCGGAAGTACACAGCTACACTAACGGATTTGTCTCGCGCACGCAGCCTATTTACACTACACACTGCATGCATTCATGACGCTTACACAGCAGCTCCACAGCACTGATGCTGCAGCAACATCCAAACAGATTGCCAGCTCTTCAACACAATGCTTCCTGCATATATTACTTCAAAATAGGTAAAGTATATTAATTTATTATTTCATTAATTATTTCATTGGCATACAAAAAATAAAATTTCCGCGCAGGAAATGCTTGCGGCCGATTGCATAGTTAGTGATCGGCTGTAAGGGGGACCTCCTTGCTGTGCTGTCCATTTGAATAGCAGCGTAGCCGTAGTGCTGCGCAGGGCCGTAAGCTGGCTGCAAGGAATTGCAGTTTTGCGGCCATTTTATGGCCCTTAATAGAGTGAGTTTATTCTAACGTGTGTTTTTGGAAGCAGAACTATTTTTAGGAGTTTAGGCTTTGGTTCAATCTGTTAATTATTAATCAGGAATAATATCCTTTTCTTTATTACTTTCTCTGGAAGGATGTAATTAATACATTGGATTATGTAACACAAGAAAGAAAGGACACCCTTTTTTCCATAGATAACTCCACTATAGATTAAATAGAAACAAGAAATAGGATAATTTTAAAATTTAACTTTTTATTCATATGTGCATTTAAAAAAAGGATTAAGACATAATTAAAAGAGATAGACACAAGATAAGCTAATTCCTGAGTTTTTTTTCTTATAAATCCAACTGTACTCTTAAATAGAAGACGTTAATCTTATTATAGTTTTTATAATCTTATAATATGCTCAAAATGTTCATGGTCCGTGTCTCTGCTATGTAAATCAGAATCAGGAAGTGCATGCTGTGTCTACGGTGGCCGATACGCGCATTTCGCTAATGCTTCATCACGAACCATGAACATTTTGAACATATTATAAGATTATAAAAACTATAATAAGATTAATGTCTTCTATTTAGGAGTACAGTTGGATTTAATATAAAATACTCAGGAAGTAGCTTATCTTGTGTCTATCTCTTTTAATTGTGTCTTTTTTTTAAATGCACATATGAATAAAAAGTTAAATTTTTAAATTATCCTATTTCTTGTTTCTATTTAATCTATAGTGGAGTTATCTATGGAAAAATGGTGTCCTTTCTTTCTTGTGTTATATAATCCTTAATAGAATGAGGCCCACAGGCTGCTCTATGGCTCTTACAGGCAGATGGTGCACACGGGCACTTACAGACACAGGCTGCAGATTGGCACTTACAGACACAGGCTGCACTTTGGCTCTTTCAGGCAGAGGATGCACACGGGCTCCTAGAGACACAGACTGCAGATTGGCACTTACAGACACAGGCTGCACTTTGGCTCTTTCAGGCAGAGGATGCACAATGGCTCCTAGAGACATAGACTGCAGATTGGCACTTACAGACACAGGCTGCACTTTGGCTCTTTCCGGCAGAGGATGCACATGGGCTCCTAGAGACACAGACTGCAGATTGGCACTTACAGACACAGGCTGCACTTTGGCTCTTTCAGGCAGAGGATGCACAATGGCTCATAGAGACATAGACTGCAGATTGGCACTTACAGACACAGGCTGCACTTTGGCTCTTTCAGGCAGAGGATGCATGTGGTCTCCTAGAGACACAAGCTGCAAATTGGCACTTACAGACGCAGACTGCAGATTGGCACTTACAGACACAGGCTGCACTTTGGCTCTTTCAGGCAGAGGATGCACATGGGCTCCCAGAGACACAGACTGCAGATTGGCACTTACAGACACAGGCTGCACTTTGGCTCTTTCAGGCAGAGGATGCACGTGGGCTCCTAGAGACACAAGCTGCAAATTGGCACTTACAGACACAGACTGCAGATTGGCACTTACAGACACAGGCTGCACTTTGGCTCTTTCAGGCAGAGGATGCACATGGGCTCCTAGAGACATAGGCCCTCATTCAATTGTGATTTGGCCAATTGAATAGGGGTCTAAATAAGCACACAGCATATTTTTTTAAAGAAGTTTTTAGTTAGTGAAAACCTTGCTTTTGGATAGATGTTTACTAACTAAAAACTTCTTTAAAAAAATGTTATGTGCTTATTTAGACCCCTATTCAATTGGCCAAATTGCAATTGAATGAGGGCCATAGACTGCAGATTGGCACTTACAGACACAGGCTGCAGATTGGCACATAAAAAACACAGGATGCATTTGGGCTCTTACAGACATCGGATGCAGATTGGGAAGCTGGAGGGGGCTAAGGCAGGCCATGCATTTCACTGCATTTTTAGTGGTGGTGGCTCCATCACTGCCAGGGTCCCAATTACCCCCCTGATGCACCTAAATAATTAACCACTGTATAATCCCCCATGGCATGGGGCTAATTTATTAGATGCCGGTCCTTTAAGGACCCAGCAATATGGGTTAAATGTTTTCAATAGTATTAATGAAATACTCATCTTTCTATAGCCCACTTCCCTTTTGAGACAGGGGCTTAAAAATTCAAGGACCACCACCAGTGGAAAAAAAAAATACATATAATTAAAAATAAATGAAAGTCTGTGTTTATTTTTATTTTCCAAAAATATTTTTAGTTCTAAATCCGTGTAAACCATCACTGAGGTATCAAATTCTCAAGAGCCGGACACAGTGCCCAAAATGTTTTCAGGTGACGTATTTAATAAATGTATTATTACTTTTATGGAAGACGGCATTTCCTGTTCTTCCTAACAAGATTAGACATCCCAGAGGACTCAGAGGAACCTTGGATTTGGGTATCATCTCTATTCAGTTCCAATTTAAATAGTAATTTAGTAATAGAACTCCGGGTAGGATAGCGGTGACACAAGTCACTAAACAGAAGATTTTCTCTAAGAATGCTTTTATGCTCATATCTTACACAGTTGCTAATGTTGTTATTTTGTAACAGTTCAGTTTCAAAGTTGGGTATTTAGGCATCGCGTAGATAAAAAATAAGTCATCCTAATAAAGTCTCCTAATGACTTTATCTCTCACAGTATGAATCATAAAACACACAAGCATGCATAGCTTTTAGAGATTAGAATAATATGACTTTAAACAGTTCTGATACTATTATTACTTATCTATCGGCCCATGCTCTTGTTGCTTATTACTCCACTTTGACAGATAATTCATCATGTGATTTAGTAATAAGGAGAGTGGGATCAGTTTTTTCATGGAATATATGCTTAAAATACCTGACTTTCAAGCCCAATTATCTAACACTTCCAATCAAACTTATTAATAACAATCATCTGAAATTATATGTAATAATATTTGTTTCTGGAATAACTGGGCTATTTGCTGTCACTTTAAAATGGCTCTGTCACCCCAACAGGAAGTTGTTTAATGCTCTTAAAAATAAAAAAAAACACTGTCTTTACATTGTACTAGCAGTTCTTCTCTAAAGTAAATCATTTCTGAAATATTCAGAAATTATTTTGTGGCTCCTGTATGCTAATGTGTGGCTCAGATAAGGGTAAGAGGGGGATCTGACTGCCAGATAATATTTATTTTGGACACTATAGAGATAGATATGCAGGCTGCAATCCTAATTAGCACACCAGAGCATCTAATTAATATGCGTGAGCCGCTCATTTGCATATAAATGCAGCAACAACATGACATTTTGTGGGATCAATTTACTTTAGAAATAAATGGGTAACACAACATATAGCCAGATTTTCATGCTCTTTAAGAATAGTAATACAAATTGATTTTGGGGTGACAGAGTCCCTTTAAAGGGCCCCTATACAATAAAAATAATATATGTTTGAAAAGTTTGACGCATTAGGAGCGCATATATGCAACGAAAATCATAAATATGGTGATGAAAAATACACGTTAATGCGTCTGCTGGTCCATGGAGGAACCATGATACTTTAATGGACGTTTTATGTGTGAGAGGGGCGTTTATATTTCTGGAGAGCAGTGCTTGTATCTGTTGATGCGGCAGTTTGTTTCTGGGCTTCTGATGCAGAAGGGAGTTGGTGTCAATTTAAATCAGATTCAATTATCTA
Source organism: Discoglossus pictus (assembly GCA_027410445.1). Taxonomy (NCBI): domain Eukaryota; kingdom Metazoa; phylum Chordata; class Amphibia; order Anura; family Alytidae; genus Discoglossus; species Discoglossus pictus. The sequence goes on along the minus strand of CM050170.1, from coordinate 188,508,991 downwards.
ATAAATCCTCCTAACATCTCCACCTTCCCTCCTCCCCCACTCCTAGATAACACACCCCTCATGATCCAGCTCTCAGGAATTGAAGCAATAAGACAAATTAGAAAAATTCAGATATTCTCTGAAATGTTTTTATGTCCATCTGATCACAAACAGGCGCTCGATTTCTTAAACTACAGTGGCCCTTTAATCTGTCTCAGCACTGTCTCCAAGCACTCGGGAGCCATTTGTGCTGCGTCAGGGTTTTTTGTTCAGGTTCCTTTCTGCTCCTCTTTTGTTCTGGCTCCTATTATATCTACTAAGGAACACGGCACGTTGGAGGGCGGCCAACCGCGAGCCAGGAAACAACGCCAGGATGGACAGAAGTGCACAAAGACCGAGAGCTTTCAGTTAGTCCGAGGCAACGTGCCAAGACGGGGAACTTCTTCCAATAAGAGCCCACCAGTTGGGGGAGATGCTGGGAGCCAAGCCCGACCCTCCAATGGAGAGAGCCATCAAACCAACTTATGTAAAAACACCCAGAATAGCACAATCCTCATGAAATATTCAGGCCCCTTTTATCTAATTCCTCCCCAGGGCTCCTCGCAGCTGAGCTGTTGCTGTGAAGAAAAGGGATGAATTATAAATATATTTTATTTATTTATATTTAACTATTCCTAAACACCTATATATGAGCAGGAATTAGAAATAAGTATACTGGAGAAAACACAAGAAAGTGGAATGATGTGATAAGGTTGCAGAATTGGATTTCGTGTTTAGGCCACTGCCTAGGGAGCTGCAGTGATGGGGGTGCCTGTTTGGCTCGTCACATAATAAAACACATTTTGTCACACTCTGCCCTCGCAATTTGCTGTTCTGTACATTGGGCCTTATATCTTTGTATTATGGAAAAACATAGTATATAACAATACAACAATGTAACCCAGGAGCATAAAAACATACATAGAGAAAATCTTACATTTAACTGACTCAGCATGTGTCATGGGGAATGCTAGTCTGCCTGTAGCTTGAGGAGGAGGATTATCCTACTCTTCTACTGACATCTAATGTCAATTTGCTATGTAACAGAACTGAATAAAGATATTATCTGAATCCAAGGGAACTCCCATTCCTCAAACATGTCTGCTCCGGATAGTAATAAAAGCAAATTGCCTGCTGCCATTAAAGCAAAACTGAATACAATAGTTACAAATTAAATGTATAAATATCACATTTTGTAGAAGTATTATCACGTTTTTCAAAGAATATAAATAGGACACATCAGCAAGTAAGTGTTTTGGTGGTCTGAGATCCTTTGGCGCTCATTGCGAGCCTCTTGGTTGGTGTATTTTTTGTTATCAGAGGCACTTTTACATAGTTACATAGTTACTCAGGGCCTCATTCAATTGAGATTTGGCCAATTGAATAGGGGTCTAAATAAGCATATAACATATTTTTTTTAAAGAAGTTTTTAGTTCGTGAAAACCTTGCTTTTGGATAGATGCTTACTAACTAAAAACTTCTTTAAAAAAGATATGCTATGTGCTTATTTAGAGCCCTATTCAATTGGCAAAATTGCAATTGAATGAGGGCCATAGTATTTAAGGTTGACCTTCAGTCCATCAAGTTCCACCTTTCAAGATCTCCTCCGATCTGCAATATGTGGATTAACTATAAATGAATTAGTTATATTAAAAAAAAAAAAAATCCCTCCTGATCCCAGACACCGGCGACCGGATTTCTCCCTGGATCAATACTGCCTCACTAATTATCCATGATAACCCTGAATTCCCTTTTTAATCAGAAATAAATCCAGCCCCCTTTTAAAGTTATCTATCGAATCCGCTGTCATCACCTCCTCTGGTAGAGAATTCCACAGATTAACCACCCTTACTGTGAAGAACCCTTTTCTTTCTTTAAGGTGGAATCTTTTTACTTTTGCTGTCATTGTAAGGTCCGCGCTGATCTCCTTTTTGCGCTTATTGTAAGCCTGTCCCCTGGTGTAGTTTGGCGCTGCTTGTGAGGTGCGCGGTGAAGGCCTTTGGCGTTTATTGCGATAGTGTTGTTTTTTTTGTGTTTTTTTGTGTATATGTAGGTTTTTTGGATAATTAATTAATTAATAAAGTAATAAATTCATATACTTTACCTATTTTTAATTAATATATGCAGCAAGCATTGTGCTGAAGAGCTGACAATCTGTTTTGATGTTCTTGCAGCATCCAATGTCGGTTTGCAGTGTTGTGGATCTGAGGTGTAAGTGTCAGCAATGTGTGCAGTGTGTAGTGTAAATAGGCTGCGTGCGCAAGGGGAAGCCGTTAGTGTCGCTGGGTACTTCCGCATTATGTAAGATAGTGTTGTAAAATGGCGGCGAATGTGTATGTGGTACACGGGTGTGAATGATTTATCGTCCTTGGTAATAGTGTATCTTGTACCTCGTACGGGTTTTTGTAAAAGTCGTATGTGCTTGGTGGTGTTTTGAGTCTTTAGGGGATTTTTGAGTGTTTAAACTCGTGAAATTGGATTAAATTGAGATGTAACTTCACTTGCAGAGGTCCTGGGTGCCCCCCCTTGCTGTGGGTAAGCTTTGTATTTTATTTTTGTGTGTATTTAGTGTGTTTTTACTGTTTTTTTTGCGTAAATCCGTATTCAGTCATTGCGTGTTAGAGTGTTTTTTTCAAAGTCCCGCTTCTATGGCTGTTTGTGAGGGGCCGTAGAGCCTCCACCTCCGCAAATGCAGCTTTCGGCTCATTGCAGCCGACGTTGGAGCCTATATATATATATATATATATATATATATATATATTTATTTATTTTATTTTTATTTTTTTTTCTTCAATGCTCCTATTTCAGATTTTTTTTTAATTAATGATTTAAAAAAATATATAATTTACATATAGAAAACAGCCTAATACAGATGCAGAAGTGCCAGATAAAGTAGATACTGTTACTAATATGTAACATGCAATCAAAGCTGTGGGGATTATTAGTTAAACTAGGCATTGCCTGGGAGGTATCAGTCCCTGGGGCGCCTGTCTGGCTGATCATGTGAAGCAGTTTGCAGTGTATCACATGTTTGTTTCATGACGCATTAATATCATCTTTCTATGCAGTTAGACTTATTGGCACCTTTGGTGATGAGCAAAAAAAGCTATGAAAAAATGGTTTTCGGAGAGAAATCTAACCGTTCAAAGAGGTTAAAATATTCAAAGAGATACATTCCTCATAAAAAAATAAACATTTAAACATATATTTGTGCGTCCCTGTACTCTGTGCATGTTCCACTTCCAAGTTAATAGTACAGAGTCTCCTTTATAATGCTGGATGGCAGTTTACATATAATGGGATTAAAGACCACTGCTCCATAGAGAAACTCTCCAGGACCTTCTGAGACCTTTGTCTTGCTTGTGGAATCCCCTCTTCAGGTTTTCAGTGGGATGCAAGTCAAGGGCCTAGGATTGCTACCTCAAAAGCTTCATTCTGGACCAATTTTGTGAGGATTTAGTGATATGCTTTGAACCATTGCTCTGCTGGAATATCCAACTATGACCCAGTCTTAACCTCTTGGCAGAGACAGTTCATGATGCTGTGTATCCCAATAAGATTCCCTTTGGAAGAAAAACACAACATTACAAACCAACTGCCATATTTCACAGTTGGAATGAGGATGCTTTCTGCAAAATCCACATCTAGTGCTTTGTTGCCCAAAAGAGCTATATTTGTCTCATCTGGCCTTATAGATACTTTTAAAAGCATACTGCAGAGAAACATCTCCCATAGAAGTCCACCTGAAAGCAGTCCCCTCCCACCCTTGTTTACACTTAATATATTGAGGCATACTAATTACCTGCACATGTTCAATCAGTGACATCTGATTCTCACCACTAACCACCCCCTTCAAGAATACTTGCTTACACAGTGCCATTATGTTTCCTAACACCACCTTCCGTATTATAACCTCCTGCCTCTTTCTCAGACTCTCTTATACTGTCTCTACACATCATGTCTCCAATAATATAACAATCTCACCTTCCCTGCACTCCTCTCCTCTTCTCTGCTCCCATGAGCTCCTCTCCTTCCTCCAGTCGCTATCTCATCCCTCCCCTAAAGCTGGAAAGCAGAAATGCTCCTATAAGTCCTATTCCCATCTCCTTTTACTCTCTCTCCTTCTTCTGATGGCTTGTGGGGATATATCCCCTAACCCAGGCCCCTCACTCATTCCCACCTGCTGTCAGCCACGCAGAGTCCACAGGGCAGCAAATGCCCAACATACCCATAATCTAATACCCATCACTTGTCACAAACCATCTACTTTGCCCTTCTCCTGTGCCCTCTGGAATGCAAGGTCTGTTTGCAATAAACTTACCTTCATTCATGATCTCTTCATTTCCAACTCCCTCAATTTACTGGCTATCACGGAAACCTGGCTCACTCCATCTGACTCTGCCTCCCCTGCCGCACTCTCTTATGGTGGTCTGCACTTCAGCCAAACTCCTAGACCTGGGAACAAACAAGGTGGAGGTGTGGGCATACTACTATCCTCTCGCTGCACTTTTCACTGCATACCCCCTGTTCCCTCCCTCCAATTCTCATCTTTTGAAGTCCACACTATTCGCATCTTCTCTCCCATCCCTCTACGAGTAGCTGTGATCTATCACCCACCTGGATCACCCTCTCAATTTCTGGACAACTTTGCCGCCTGGCTCCCTCACTTTCTTTCCTCCAATATACCTTCACTCATTCTTGGCAATTTCAACATAGCCACTGACACCCCCACCTCCCCAACAACTGCAAAATTACTTGGACTTACCTCTTCCCTTGGCCTCTCACAATGGACAGATTCCGCAACTCACAGTGGTGGACACTCCATTGACCTTATTTTTACTAATCTCTGCACTATCTCCAACCTTGACATCTCCTCACTTCCCCTATCTGACCACCACCTGCTAACTTGCAACCTCACCTCATCTTCCGCTCACCACCCTTCTTTAAATCCTACCATCAGAACACGCAGAAACCTGCAAGCACTCAACCCACAACAATTGTCAAATGTACTAAAACACCATCTGAGCCCCCTCACCACCCTTGCCTGCCCTGACACCGCCACTTCACAGTACAACACTACTTTAACCTCCACCGTTGACTCTCTTGCCCCCATAATCACAAGCAAACGCCCTCGCTCTCATCCACAACCATGGCACACTACACAAACACGCTATCTACAGAGATGCTCACGCACTGCAGAACGACTATGGAGGAAATCTCGCACCTCAGCAGACTTTCTCCACTACAAGTTTACCTTGCGCTCCTACTTGTCTGCTATCAATCTTGTCAAACAATACTACTTCTTATCACTAATATCAAACCTGTCCTCCAACCCTAAAAGTTTATTTGCTACATTTAACACCCTCCTCTGCCCACCCCCGCCTCCTGCCCCTTCCTGTCTAACTGCTGATGACTTTGCCAGCCACTTTAAAACTAAAATTGAAACTATCCGAAATGAGCTCTCCTCCCAGCTTGGCCCTATCCCACCATCCTTTCCACAAGCCGACAACACCCAACCCTTACCCTTCCCCAATTCCTCCTCCACTATGGATTCCTTTGACCCTGTTACCAAGGATGAAGTATCTACTTTACTATCAACCTCTCACCTTACCACATGTCCACATGATCCTATTCCTTCACAGCTAATTCCTCCCCTATCCACCACACTTACCCTAGCTCTCACACATCTATTCAACCTCTCCCTAAACACTGGCAGGTTTCCATCCTCCTTAAAACATGCAGTAATTACACCCATTCTCAAGAAGCCCTCATCTGACCCAGCTTCTGCCTCCAACTACCGCCCTTTCTCACTACTTCCCCTGACTTCTAAACTGCTTGAGCGGCTTGTTTACAATCGGCTCACTCAATTTATTTCTTCCAATTCCCTTCTTGACCCCTTCCAATCTGGTTTCCGTGCCCAACACTCAACAGAAACAGCCCTCACAAAAGTCACCAATGACTTGCTAACTGCCAAATCAAAGGGTAACTTCTCCATTCTAATTCTCCTGGACCTCTCTGCTGCCTTCGACACAGTTGACCACCCTCTTCTAATCCAAACTCTCCGTTCATTTGGCATCCAGCTCTTTTATGGTTCACATCCTATCTAAAAGATTGTACATTTAGTGTCTTCTTCTCTGGCACCTCTTCTTCACCTCTCCCTCTGTCTGTTGGCGTTCCCCAAGGTTCTGTCCTCGGCCCCCCTCCTCTTCTCCATCTACACCTCCTCCCTTGGCACCCTCATAAAATCCTTTGGATTTCAGTATCATCTCTATGCAGATGATACTCGAATCTACCTCTCTGCACCCGGTCTATTATCCCCCTCTCTTTTAGCTCCAGTTTCCAACTGCCTCTCTAGCATATCCTCCTGGATGTCTACCCGTCAACTCAAACTCAACATGTCTAAGACTGAACTCCTAATCTTTCCACCCTCTACTACAGCTTCCGCTCCTCAAATATCTCTCACTGTTGACAACACCATCATCACCCCTACCTCCCAGGCCCGTTGTCTTGGGGTTCTACTGGATTCCGCCCTCTCTTTTATTCCTCACAATCAATCGATAACTAAATCTTGTCAGTTTCACCTAAAGAACATCTCCAAAATTCATCATTATCTTACAGAAGACACAGCTAATATTCTAATACACTCTCTCATCCTATCTCGACTCGACTACTGCAATTCACTCCTTGCTGGCCTACCCATCTCTCGTCTGTCTCCCCTCCAATCCATAATGAACGCCTCAGCTAGACTCATCTTCAATACCAAACGCTCAGTGTCTGCAGCTCCTCTCTGTCAATCACTCCACTGGCTTCCCATGGCTTCCCGAATCACATTTAAAATCATGACCCTAACATATAAAGCCATCAACAACAATGCACCCCCTTATATCTCTGCTCTTGTTTCAAAATACTCTCCCAACCGCCCCCTTCGTTCTGCTAACGACCTTCTTCTTTCCTCCTCTCTCATCACCTCCTCTCACTCCCGTCTTCAGGACTTTTCTCGTGCAGCCCCTACTATTTGGAACTCCTTGCCTCGCTCCATTAGATTAACTTCCTGCCTCAAAACCTTAAAAAAATTACTAAAAACACACCTATTTAAAAAATCATATCACCTTCAGCCTTTATAATCACAACTGCACACTCCACAGCTTAATAACGCTCCCAGCCACAATCTACAGTACAGCTCACAGACCCCTCCAATTGACTAAATAAATTGCATTCACGCTGCCATTTTGTATTTGTCACACTCGTGTATCACACCTAAACCCTTAGATTGTAAGTTTGCGAGTTTTCAATTGTGTGTCCTTGTCTTGGAAACAAGCACTATGTACATTTGATTATATGCTCAAAAACAGGGCCCTCCATTCTTTAAGGTGTTACGTTTGTTTTTTGCCATGTACTAAACCCCTGTACAGCGCTACGGAATATGTTGGCGCCATATAAATAAAGATAATAATAATAATAATAATCTGGCCAGGGCTTACATTTGTGAGGCTTTCTTCTGGTGAGCCTTTGCAGTAGTTGGCTTGGAGGTGGCATCTAATTGGAGACTTCTCCAAATGTCCAACTGTGACTCTTACAGAAGTGTTGTCTCTCAAACCACCCACCTCCTTGTGCCGGGGGGCAAAATACACCGGTGTCCTCTTCCATCACATCTCTTGTTTGAAGTTGCCCAGTTCTTGTCGTAATAGTGGATATGAGGATTTTTTGTAGCCATTGCCTGGTTTATGGACATTAATATCCTTTTGCCTCTTTTCATTTGTGTGTTTGATTTTATTTTATTTTGCCCATGTTTTGAATGAGAGCTCAGCCTGTGACGCCACCTCATATGGAGCAGGAAATCATGGATGATCACAATGGGATATGGAGGATTTATGAATGTTACTAGATGTATATAGTGAAGCCTCGACATTCGCTGATCTGACATTCGTGTTTTTCCCCCCTACTATATTAATGCAAGATTACGCGAGATCTTGCCTGGGAGCCCTGCGCTGAGGTGCAGAGGGGGACGCAAAACCCAACCCCCTTGCCTCAAAAGGATGCTTGGGCCCTAGAAGACGGATGATTGCAGCATTTTCCCGCTGGGTGAGTGCCACTCAACACCTAGACCCTTTCCCAAGGGACAAAACAAGTGTAAACTGATAGTTTACCTATGTTTCCGTTATTCACTTTTTTTTACATTCGCGGGTATCCCAGGAATGGAACCCCTGCAAATGTGGAGGGTCTACCATAATATCCCTGTGTATCCATTTACTTTTATGTACTTTATATCATTAAGAAGTGCTTATAAGCTCATTTTTTAATGCCTATAGTCCAAAAAAAAAAAATAGTCCCTACTGCAGTGTATGCAGACACAGACTGTACTTGCTTTGCTATCTCATACTAACCAATCAGTGACCCTATCTCAGCAACATTCTGCAACATGCTGCTGAGACGTGGTCCCTGATAGGCTAGGACTCTACACTGCTCCCCAAGCCCTACAGAGCCTGTGTCTGCATACAGGGACTATTTTTTTGATTTTAAGAAGTAAAAACAGAGCTTACAATCACTTCTTAATAAAATAAATTACATAAATAGATACAAAGGTATATCATATACCTAGTAACGTTCAGGAAACGTTTATATCCCTTTAAGACTTCCTATAGACTCTTGTGTGCTTAAAAAGGTAAAATATGCGTGGGAATATATGACAATTAGCCTTTGAGAATAAAAAGGGTGCCAATATATGTGACTAATTTTTCTGAGAAAAATATTCAAGGATTTTTTTCATTTGAATAATTTTACCTCATTTTCAGTGTATGATGAAACCGATAAACATCAAAGCATTTTTTTCTCTGCTTTTTCTTGCTCATCACTAAGGATGCCAATACTTCCAAAGGGCACTTTATATGGGGTGTAGGAGGGAGAGTTTGTTCCAATGCAGATGGCCATTTACCGTATTTATCGGCATATAACACGCACCGGCGTATAACACGCACCTCATTTTAAGAAGGGAATTTCAGTTGGAAAATTTTTTCAAATAAAGAACATTGAAGCAAAATCCTCAACCTCAACCTCCCTCCTCATCCTCAACCCCCTCCTCAACCTACCTCCTCATCCTCCCTCCTCAACCCCCTCGTCAAACCCCCCATCCTCAACCCCGTCCTCCACCCCCCCATCCTCAACCCCCTCCTCCACCCCCCATCCTCATCCTCCCTCCTCAACCTCTCTCCTCATCCTCAACCCCTCTCCTCATCCTTAACCCCTCTACTCAACCTCCCTCCTCATCCTCCCTTCTCAACCTCCCCATCCTCAACCTCCCTCCTCAAACCCCCTCCTCAACCCCCCATCCTCAAATCTCCTCAACCCCCCAATCCTCATCCTCCTTCCTCAACCCCCCTCCTTAACCTCAACCCCCCTCCTCAACCACCCTCCTCAACCTCAACCCCCCTCCTCAACCTCAACCCACCTCCTCAACCTCAACCCCCCTCCTCATCCTTAACCCCCCTCCTCATCCTCAACCTCCCTCCTCATCCTCAACCTCCCTCCTCAACCTCCCTCCTCAACCCCCCATCCTCAACCTCCCTCCTCAACCTCCCTCCTCAACCCCACTCCTCAACCCCCCTATCCTCAACCCCCTCCTCAACCTCCCTCCTCAAACCCCCATCCTCAAACCCCCTCAACCCCCCTCCTCAACCTCCCCATCCTCATCCTCCCTCCTCAACCCCCGTATCCTCAACCCCCTCCTCAACCTCAACCCCCCTATCCTCAACCCCCCCTCCTCAACCTCAACCCCCCTCCTCATTCTAAACCCCCCTCCTCATTCTAAATCCCCCCCTCAACCTAAACCCCCCCTCCTCAACCTAAACCCCCCTCCTCCTCAACCTAACCCCCCCTTAATACCTCCCCCTCACTTACCTGCTTCTGCTCCGGCCTCCGCTCCGCTCCTTGACCCGGTGATGTCACATGCGCGCCAGCGCGCCACGTCATTAGCATATACCGGGTGCCCAGGGTTTAGGTTGAGGAGGGGGGGGGTTAGAATGCGGAGGGGGTTTAGAGTGAGGAGGGAGGTTGAGGATGAGGAGGGGGGACGGGAATATCGGCGTATAACACGCACCTATCATTTGCCCCCTATTTTCAGGGTGAAAAAGTGCGTGTTATACGTCGATAAATACGGTGTTCAGAATTCCAAAATAAGTATTTTAGAACTTTATAGACTTTATACACAGTTTGTAAACATTAATATTTAGAATATCATTTAAAAACAACAACATAGATCAATAAATATGTGGGAACTGACACCATCCTCGCCACACACTGTCCCGGGCTCTCTTGTGGTAATGAGCCTTAATGTCTATTTAATAACAACCTTTGTGTACACAACAGAGAAATAAAATAAACCTATTTATATTTATGGTTGGCTACTGGCCGCCCCACTCTGTAAATATCGTGATAAGTGATTTTCACACACAATTAGAGGGAAAAAAATCCTATAATTTATCGGCATTGGCAGCTGTGGAAGCCATGAGAATTTCTGAGAAAACCTTAGATTTATATCTAATTGCATCTTTGATGTATCTCTTCAGTCTTCTAGCTTGGGACCTGAGGGATGTGGCCTGTCATTCTTTTTGTTATTGGCAACATATGGTTTCATTGTTTATTGAGATCATTAGTGACTGACAAAGATGTTCATCCCTGCAAAATAAGGCAGTTGTGAGGTATGATTACATTACATGGCTCATTTTCTTCCCCCCTCCCTCTGTCTGTCGGTGTACCCCAAGTATCAGTCCTAGGCCCCCTCCTCTTCTTCATCTATACATCCTCACTTTTTAGATTTCAGTATCATCTCTATGCACACAACACTCAGATCTACCTCTCAGCACCAGATCTATCGCCCTCTCTTGTAGCTCAAGTGGCCACCTGTCTCTCAAGAATATCCTTCTGGATCTTCGCCCACCATCTCAAACTCAACATGTGAAATACTGAGCTCCTAATCTTCCCACCCTCTACTAAAGCTTCCACTCCTTAAACATCTCTCACAGCTGCCATCATCACACCCACCTCCCAGGCACATTGTCTTCGGGTTCTTCTGGTCCCTGCCCTCTCTTCTGTTCCTCAGTTACAATCAATCACAAAATCATCTAACACCATCTCCAAAATACATCCCTATCTTACACAAGACCATCTAACGTTGTAATCCACTCTCTCATCCTATATCACCTTGCCTATTGCAACTTGCTCCATGCTGCCTCCCTGTCACCCGTCTGTCTCCAATCTATAATGATCACCTCCACTCAGTGGCGGAGCTAGTGAACAGAGGGCCCCAGTGCAAGAAACAAGTTTGGGGATCCCTCAGGGGGACGTGGTAAAAAAAATGGAGAGATGGAGAGAGAGAGAGAGAGATGGAGAGAGAGAGAGAGAGAGAGAGATGGAGAAAGAGAGAGGGGGAGGTAGATAGGTAGGCAGATAGCTAGAGATAGGAAGAGAGAGATACATAGAGAGATAGATAGAGAAAGATATATAGCTAGAGATAGGTGGATAGAGAAATAGACAGAGATAGAATGGGAGAAAGGGATAGAGAGATAAACTAATAGCGAAAAACAGAGAGACAGATGGATAGATAGATAGATAGATAGATAGAGATAGAGAGAGAGATAGAGAGATAGCTAGATAGATAGAGAGAGAGAGAGAGAGAGAGAGAGAGAGAGAGATAGGAAGAGAGATAAATAGAGAGATAGCTAGAGACATTTATAGAGATAGATTTATATAGATAGATGGATAGATAGATAGATAGACAGACAGACAGACAGATAGATAGAGATAGATATGATTGATAGATAGATAGATAGATAGATAGATAGATAGATAGATAGATAGGTAGACAGACAGATAGAGATAGATATGATAGACAGATGGATAGGTAGATGGATAGAGAAATAGACAGAGATAGAAAGGGAGAAAGGGATAGAGAGATAAACAAATAGCGAAAAACATAGAGAGACAGATGGATAGATAGATAGATAGATAGATAGATAGATAGACAGATAGATATAGATAGATATGATAGATAGATAGATAGATAAGATAGATAGATAGATAGATATGATAGATAGATAAGATAGATAGAGAGAGAGAGAGAGAGAGATAGGAAGAGAGATAAATAGAGAGATATCTAGAGACATATATAGAGAAAGATATATAGATAGAGATAGGTGGATAGAGAAATAGACAGAGATAGAAAGGGAGAAAGGGATAGAGAGATAAACAAATAGCAAAAAACAGAGAGACAGATGGATAGATAGATAGATAGATAGATAGATAGATAGACAGATAGATAGATAGACAGATAGATAGATAGATAGATAGATAGATAGATAGAGGAATAGAAGGATAGATAGATAGATAGATAGATAGATAGATAGATAGATAGATAGACAGACAGACAGACAGATAGATAGATAGATAGATAGATAGATAGATAGATAGATAGATAGATAGATAGATAGATACATAGATAGATAGATAGATAGATAGATAGATAGATAGACAGATAGAGATAGATATGATATATAGATAGAGAGAGAGAGAGAGAGAGAAAGAGATATAGAGAGATAGCTAGAAATATAGATAGAGAGACAGATAGAGATAGATATGATAGATATATAGATAGATAGATAGATAGATAGATAGATAGATAGATAGATAGAGAGAGAGATAGGAAGAGAGATAAATAGAGAGATAGCTAGAGACATATATCGAGAAAGATATATAGATATAGATAGATGGATAGAGAAATAGAAAGGGAGAAAGGGATAGAGAGATAAACAGATAGCGAAAAACATAGATAGAGAGACAGATGGATAGATAGATAGATAGCGAGAGAGAGAGAGAGAGAGAGACAGCTAGAAACATAGATAGATAGAGATGGTTGGATAGAGACACAGACAGAGATAGATAGATAGATAGATAGATAGATCCTCTAGATGTGCTGATGCACTTCCCGGCCAGAGGGGGCGCAGGAAGCTCTATGTCATGTTTCACTTCCTATTTGGAGAGCGCCTGGGTCTGAGGGTCCACAGACGCTGCCAAGGAGGTGTTACAGGTTGGAGGGGGGTGAGGGGCGTAAGGAAGTGGGACCCCTTCACACTACACCACACCAAGGGGAAAAAATAAAATAAATAAATAAAAAGAATACAGATGATAGGCTTGGGCCAGCACAGAGCATCAGGGCCTTGGTGCATTGCACCGTCTGCACCGACGGTAGCTCCGCCCCTGCCTCCACTAGACTTACCTACCATACTCACCACTCAGTGCCTGCAGCTCCTCTCTGTCAGTCACTCCACCGGCTTCTCATGGGCATACTATATTAAGCTCTAAACAGTGCTACCCCTTACATCGTGGTCTCAAATGACTCCCCCAAATGCCCTCTTCGCTCTGCTAATGACCTTCTTCTGTCCTCCACTCTTATCACCTCCTCTCACTCCTCCTTCAGGACTTTTCTCGTGCTGCCCCTATTCTCCGGAACTCCTTGCCTCTGTATAAAGAAGCTCATCGCCTTCATCATTAATATACACAACTGCACACTCTACACATAACATCACTCACAATCTACAGTACAACACACAGACACCTCCACTTGCTTGCGCCTAATTCCGCCATCTTGTATCTATCACCCTCCTGTGTCACCCACACCCTTTTGGTATAAGTTTGTGAGTTTTCCATCTTGTGTTGGTGCTTTAAGGACAAGCTCTTTGTATGTCTGATTTTAAGCTCAAAGTCAGAACCCCCCATTATTTTATGTGTTAATAGTGTTTTTGCCTTAACCCCTATTTAGCTGTATGGAATATGTTGTCCCATGAAAAATAAAGCATAATAATAAAGTTTGCTGCAAATATTTTCTTTAAAAATGATTTTATTCTTGTGTCTTACATTCTGCTAATGCTATTAGATGATTTCTCCCTATTTTCAAACAACAAAACATTTTTTTTACTCTTTAATGTATGAATAAAAGTCCAATAAAAGACTCCTACAAATGGTGTGTGTTTGCAGCTGTGCCCAGGCCTCCGAGTACCTGCCCATCTGTGGAGGGTGAGGGTAATATCCTTCCACATGTGGGCTGTTGGTTGGTTTCCTTTTTCAGATCCCCCCTCCCATCCGAGCCACAGACCCGCTCCTCCCACGGCCCCCGCTGCTCCTGAAGCTAAATTATAGGATGATATTAGTGTAACTGCTCATTACAGAATTGGAAGGTAAACTCTGCAGTTTTTCTAAAACCAAATTTAGGCAGAGGCTTTAAAATAGAAGAGTTAATGACTAGTTTGTGCGGCCACCACTAATAGATTAGACAAATATCACCTTTTTTATTTATTTATTTTTTTGCTTTCACAAAGAATATCCTGGAATTCATAACCCCCCGGCCAGGCCGATATATTCACAGAGTGACCACATACCCCATAATATGTGTTGGAGCCAGGATTCCTACAGCTAAAGAGAAATAAATTTTTTTACTACGTTTAAACATTTTAGTTTATTCCTTACTGCAGGGTTCCATTTTCTTTACTATGCTGATTATGTCTACTACTTTTTCAGGTGCACATGTTCTTGCAAATACATTCATTTTCCATTAGTCCTAATTCAAGCAGTGGCAATATTGACTACCGCATTCCCATTGTGTTGAGATAAACTTCCTCTGCATTCAAAGTCTCCTCCCACCCATAGGAAGCTGATCAGCAGAAAACATCATGGCAGATTCCACACTAACATAACTACATATTTGCTATTTTCAAATACAGCTTTTTGAAAGACTATGTTTTAAATATATGATTATATGTGACTTTAGTGGGAGTTTAACCTCTTCAAACGTAGAAGATAATAATAACACAATGTAACACATATTAGTACAGTAGTGACTTCACAATCTTATCTTAGGATACTTCTGACATCACCCGTACACTATTATAAATTAAAGATATAAATATCCACCTTATAACACTGAAAAAAATAGTACAATATGTTTCAGAACATAAAATGCACTGGGATATAAGACCCACCTAAATTTATAGGATCTAATATGATGGAAAGATTTGGAATAAGGCACATTTCTTTATTATAGCAAATTCTTCCAGTAGTATATATAGTTGTTCAGTTGTGTTTGACTCTCCCTGACCCTATGGAGTGCAGCACATCTTGTGTCTGGTTGTACTCATCCATAAGGTTATTTTGGCAAACATACTGTAGTTGGATGCCAGTTCCTTCTTCAGTGGACCGCAATTAGTCTGACCTCTCTGCTATAACTCGCACAAGCCCTTTTACAATGGCAAAATAGTGACCCAGAAATGTGTATATATATATATATATATATATATATATATATATATATATATATATACAGTGCCTTGCAAAAGTATTCACCCCCTTGACCTTTTACCTATTTTGTTGCATTACAGCCTTAAGTTCAATGTTTTGTTAATCTGAATTTTATGTGATGGATCCGAACACAATAGTCTAAGTTGGTGAAGTGAATTGAGAAAAATATATACATAAAGCAATTTTTTAGAAATAGAAAACCAAAAATTGGCATGTGCGTATGTATTCAACTCCTTTGTTATGAAGCCCATAAAAAGCTCTGGTGCAACCAATTACCTTCAGAAGTCACATAATTAGTGAAATCATGTCCATCTGTGTGCAATCTAAGTGTCACATGATCTGTCATTACATATACATATTTTTTTGAAAGGCATCACTAACCAAACACTGCCATGAAGACCAATGAACTCTCCAAACAAGTAAGGGACAATGTTATTAAGAAGTACAAATCAGGGTTAGGTTATAAAAAAAATATCCAAATCTTTGATGATCCCCAGGAGCACCATCAAATCTATCGTAACCAAATGGAAAGAACATGGTACTCATAGGGGTCAATAAAGATCCCCATAAGCCCTTAATTAACCCTGTCACTCATGGGGGTCAATACAGACCATCATATGCCTCTATTTAACCCCATCAGTCCCATAAGGGTATATAAAGACCCTTATGGGGCAGTTACAACCCTAACATTAACCACATAAGTGCCATGACGGTCCTCAAGGACCCTCATGACACTTACTACAAACACTACACTGCACTATAACCCTCAATAAACCATTAAATCTAAACTAACCCCCCTCTACAATAACCTATTAACACCTACATTACCTACCTACCCCCTCATAACCCCCCACCACACTAAAACCAGAAAAAATACCCTCCTTGCCCATGGGGGACACCCACAATTTCCCGACATTGACCCTTGCAGTGGGGGTCATGATCGTGTGTCCCCCCCTGCATTTAAAAGCTTTAAATTCCCTGACGCAGCTCCTTAAAGGGCCCGCGGCACACAAACACTTAAGACCGGCAGCGGGGAAACCCCCAGGCAATTAGGGGCCCCACATTAACCCTCGCAGTGGGGGTCCCCGATCGCTGAACTCAAAATTCCAATTTCCCGCCTTGCGGGTCCTTAAAGGACTGTAAAGGTCCTTAAAGGACGAGCGAAAAATAAAAATTATCCCTATCAATCATGGGCTCTATACAGAGCCCCATGAGCCCCTAAATAACCATGTCACTCATGGGGGTCAATACAGACTCCCATAATCCCTTAATTAACCCTGTCACTCATGGGGGTCAATATAGGCCCTCATTAGCCAATAATTAACCCTCTCACTCATGGGGGTCAATACAGAGCCCATAATCCACTAATGAACCCTGTCACTCATGGGGGTCAATACAGACCTCCATAAGCCCTTAATTACCCTGTCACTAATGGGGGTCAATGAAGACCCCCATAACCCCTTAATTAACCCTGTCACTCATAGCGGTCAATACAGATCCCCATAAGCCTTTAATTAACCCTGTCACTCATGGGAGTCAATACAGACCCTCATAAGCCTCTATTTAACCACATCAGGTTAAATTTCAAGTCCCTTATGGGGCAGTTACAACTCTAACATTAACCACATAAGTGCCATGACGGCCCTCAAGGACCCTCATGACACTAACTACAAACACTACACTGCACTATAACCAACTCACAATAAACCATTAAATCTAAACTAACCCCCCTCTACACTAACCTATTAACACCTACACTACCTACCTACCCCCTAATAAACCCCCCACCACACTAATTACAGAAAAAAATTAAGCCTAACTAACAAAAAATAGTAAAATCTAAGTCACAGAAAATAAAAAATCTACATTACAGAAAATAAAAAAAACTGTCACAAAATATAAAAAATCTACATTACAAAAAATAAAAAAAACTGTCAGAAAAAAATAAAAAAAGGAACATTACAGAAAATAAAAAGAAAAAAAAATACACAGCTGAAAAGGAAATACATACAGAACACATACAGTACATTACAATACAATACAAATCAAATAAAATATAATACCCCCTATCTAAAATATATTAAATATACTATAAATAATACAATAAATCCTTTCTAAAATACACACATACCCCATATCTATTTAAAATACATCCCCCCTATTTAATATACAATAAATCCTATCTCCATATACAAACGCTAATTCTAACACAAAATAATTCAGACTACTTACCTTTCCAGATGTCTCTTCAGATCACCAACCTAGGGATAAAAAAATTAGTAAAACACATTTACATACAATAAATAAACATTCTAAATATTCTACTCACCTTTCCAGCATGCCCCTATCCTTCTTAATTTCTTCTCCGGCGCAGCACCTGTTAAAAATAAACATTACATTACTACAATATACGCACACACAAAATAAAGTAAAATAAAAATAATACATATACATTGAACTTACCTCCCTGCGATGTCTCCAGCCTCCTCCTCTTCTGCCCCTGGCTGGGCCCTGGAAAAATCTGCGCTCTAAAAAAGCCTCCTAAAGACTATTCCAGAAGAAAAGTGGCAATGGCGCCTTCTGATTGGCTGAAAATGCTATAAATCAAATTTCAGCCAATCAGGAGCGCCAAGATGTAAGCCAACCAGAATGGGATACACCCCCATATCCTACTCTGATTGGCTAATGCACATGTCATTCTTTTTTTAAACCAATCAGAAAGCTTTATTGCCTTCAGTCAATCACAATGGTATACATCCCCATGGGGTGATTGGCTGAAGACATCTGTGCCTTCTGATTGGCTGTTGTCACTGTCAATCAGATTACAGCCAATCAGAAGGTGCAGATGCCTTCAGCCAATCACTCCATGGGTGTGTATCCCATTGTAATTGGCTGAAGGGAATAGCGCCTCCTTATTGGCTGCTGTCACTGCAGCCAATCAGAATGCGTTGATGCCTCCAGCCAATCACCCTGTGGGGGTGTATCCCATTGTGATTGGCTGAAGGCAATAAAGCCTTCTGATTGGTTTAAAAAAGATTGACAGGTGCATTAGCCAATCATAAAAGGATATGGGGTGTATCCTATTCTGATTGGCTTACACATTGACACCTTCTGATTGGCTGAAAATGCTATCAATCAAATTTCAGCCAATCATAAGGCGCCATTGCCAATTTTCTTCCGGAAAAGTCTCTAGGAGGCTCATTAACGTCGGGGAGGTCTGCGAGTGCGGACCTACGTTTTTTTTTTTTTTTTTTAGAATGCAGATTCTTCCAGCCCAGCCAGGGCAGAAGAGGAGGAGGCCGACATCGGGGGAGGTAAGTTCAATGCATATTATTTTTATGTTACTTTATTTTGTGTGTGCGTATATTGTAGTAATGTAATGTTTATTTTTAACAAGGGGTCGTGCCGGAGAAGAAAAAAAGAAGGATGGGGACATGCTGGACAGGTGAATAAAATATTTAGAATATTTAGAATGTTTATTTATTATATGTAAATGTGTTTTACTAATTTGTTTTTTTCCCCTAGCTTGGTCATCTGCAAAGGTAAGTGGTCTTAATTATTTTATTTTAGGTTAGAATTAGGGTTTGTATATGGAGATAGGATTTATTGTATATTAAATAGGGGGGGTGTATTTTAGATAGATAGGGGGTATATGTGTATTTTAGATAGGATTTATCGTATTTTAGATAGTGGGGTATGTATGTATGTTAGATAGTATTTCATGTATTTTAGATAGGATTTAATGTATTTTAGATAGTGGGGTATGTGTGTATTTTAGATAGTATATTTAATTTTTTAATTTATTTTAAATAGGGGGGTATTGTATTTTATTTAATTTCTATTGTATTGTAATGTACTGTATGTATTCTGTATGTATTTCCTTTTCAGGTGTGTAATTTTTTTTTCTGTAGTGGGGGGGGGGGGGTTGTAATGTAGATTTTTTTATTTTCTGTAATGTTCCTTTTTTATTTTTTTTGACAAGTTTTTTATTTTCTGTAATGTAGATTTTTTTTATTTTTTGTAATGTAGATTATATTATTTTCTGTAATGTAGCTTTTTTATTTTCAGTGAATTAGGCTTTTTTATTTTATGTGACTTAGCTTTTATTATTTTTTGTGAGTTAGGTTTTATTATTTTCTGTAATTAGTGGGGTGGGGGGTTTATTAGCGGGTAGGTAGGTAGGTAGTATAGGTAGGTAGTGTAGGTGTTAATAGGTTAGTGTAGAGGGTGGTTAGTTTAGCAATGTTTATGTTAGCAATGGCGCCTTCTGATTGGCTGAAAATGCTATAAATCAAATTTCAGCCAATCAGGAGCGCCAAGATGTAAGCCAACCAGAATGGGATACACCCCCATATCCTACTCTGATTGGCTAATGCACATGTCATTCTTTTTTTAAACCAATCAGAAAGCTTTATTGCCTTCAGTCAATCACAATGGGATACATCCCCATGGGGTGATTGGCTGAAGACATCTGTGCCTTCTGATTGGCTGTTGTCACTGTCAATCAGATTACAGCCAATCAGAAGGTGCAGATGCCTTCAGCCAATCACTCCATGGGTGTGTATCCCATTGTAATTGGCTGAAGGGAATAGCGCCTCCTTATTGGCTGCTGTCACTGCAGCCAATCAGAATGCGTTGATGCCTCCAGCCAATCACCCTGTGGGGGTGTATCCCATTGTGATTGGCTGAAGGCAATAAAGCCTTCTGATTGGTTTAAAAAAGATTGACAGGTGCATTAGCCAATCATAAAAGGATATGGGGTGTATCCTATTCTGATTGGCTTACACATTGACACCTTCTGATTGGCTGAAAATGCTATCAATCAAATTTCAGCCAATCATAAGGCGCCATTGCCAATTTTCTTCCGGAAAAGTCTCTAGGAGGCTCATTAACGTCGGGGAGGTCTGCGAGTGCGGACCTACGTTTTTTTTTTTTTTTTAGAATGCAGATTCTTCCAGCCCAGCCAGGGCAGAAGAGGAGGAGGCCGACATCGGGGGAGGTAAGTTCAATGCATATTATTTTTATGTTACTTTATTTTGTGTGTGCGTATATTGTAGTAATGTAATGTTTATTTTTAACAAGGGGTCGTGCCGGAGAAGAAAAAAAGAAGGATGGGGACATGCTGGACAGGTGAATAAAATATTTAGAATATTTAGAATGTTTATTTATTATATGTAAATGTGTTTTACTAATTTGTTTTTTTCCCCTAGCTTGGTCATCTGCAAAGGTAAGTGGTCTTAATTATTTTATTTTAGGTTAGAATTAGGGTTTGTATATGGAGATAGGATTTATTGTATATTAAATAGGGGGGGGGTGTATTTTAGATAGATAGGGGGTATATGTGTATTTTAGATAGGATTTATCGTATTTTAGATAGTGGGGTATGTATGTATGTTAGATAGTATTTCATGTATTTTAGATAGGATTTAATGTATTTTAGATAGTGGGGTATGTGTGTATTTTAGATAGTATATTTAATTTTTTAATTTATTTTAAATAGGGGGGTATTGTATTTTATTTAATTTCTATTGTATTGTAATGTACTGTATGTATTCTGTATGTATTTCCTTTTCAGGTGTGTAATTTTTTTTTCTGTAGTGGGGGGGGGGTTGTAATGTAGATTTTTTTATTTTCTGTAATGTTCCTTTTTTATTTTTTTTGACAAGTTTTTTATTTTCTGTAATGTAGATTTTTTTTATTTTTTGTAATGTAGATTATATTATTTTCTGTAATGTAGCTTTTTTATTTTCAGTGAATTAGGCTTTTTTATTTTATGTGACTTAGCTTTTATTATTTTTTGTGAGTTAGGTTTTATTATTTTCTGTAATTAGTGGGGTGGGGGGTTTATTAGCGGGTAGGTAGGTAGGTAGTATAGGTAGGTAGTGTAGGTGTTAATAGGTTAGTGTAGAGGGGGGTTAGTTTAGCAATGTTTATGTTAGCAATGAGCGCCAAAGGTACTCATAGGACTAAAACCCTTACATTGTGTGCCAAACAGCATTCCCAGCCTTACAATTTTATTGACTGTCATTTTTTGAACGGCAAGTCGCTAGTATATATATATATATAAACATATATACAGTGGGGGGGGGGGGGGGAGTATTTGATCCCCTACTGATTTTGGACAATTGTCCACTAACAAAGAAATAATCAGTCTATAATTTTAATGGTAGGTGTATTTTAACAGTGAGAGACAGAATAACAAAAAAAAAAAAAAAAAAAGGAAAACCCATGTCAAAATAGTTGTAAATTGATTTGCAGGTCAGTGGGGGAAATAAGTATTTGATCCCCTATCAATCAGCAAGATTTCTGGCTCCCAGGTGTCTAAACTAACTAAAAGGGAGTGCTCCTAATCGCAGCTCGTTACCTGTATAATCGACACCTGTCCACAAAAGCAATCAGATTCTAAACTCTCCACCATGGCCAAGACCAAAGAGCTGTCCAAGGATGTCAGGGACAAGATTGTAGACCTAAACAAGGCTGGAATGGGCTACAAGACCATCGCCAAGCAGCTTGTTGAGAAGGTAACAACAATTGGTGCGATTATTCGCAAATGGAAGAAACACAAAATAACTGCCAGTCTCCCTCGGTCTGGTGCTCCATGCAAGATCTCACCTCGTGGAGTTTCAATGATCATGAGAACGGTGAGGAATTAGCCCAGAACTACATGGGAGGATTTTGTTAATGATGTCAAGGCAGCTGGGACCATAGTCACCAAGAAAACAATTGGTAACACACTACGCCATGAAGGACTGAAGTCCTGCAGCGCCCGCAAGGCCCCCCTGCTCAAGAAAGCACATGTACAGGCCGTCTGAAGTTTGCCAATGACCATCTGAATGATTCAGAGGAGAACTGGGTGAAAGTGTTGTGGTCAGAGGAGACCAAAATCGACTTCTTTGGCATCAACTCAACTCACCGTGTTTGGAAGAGGAGGAATGCTGCCTATAACTCCAAGAACACCATCCCCATCGTCCAACATGGAGGTGGAAACATTATGCTTTGGGTGTGTTTTTCTGCTAAGGGGAGAGTAAAGTACACCTCATGAAAGGGACGATGGACGGGGCCATGTAACATCAAAACTTGGGCCTCAGCCAGGCCATTGAAAATGGGTCGTGGATGGAAATTCTAGCATGAAAATGACCCAAAACACACAGCCAAGGCAACAAAGGAGTGGCTCAAAAAGAAGCACATTAAGGTCCTGGAGTGGCCTAGCCATTTTGGTACCCATGGCAGTCCCCATCAATTGTAGGTAGTTATCTTGGTTAAAAGTAAAATAGTTGTGGGTAAGGATATATTCTATTAGTTTAACAATAATATCAGGGCCATATTTATTGTTTTGCTTGTTTGTTGAAAGAAACTTAAAGCAAGCCTCAGTGCCATGTACTGTAAAGAGAAATTACAATCTCAGTCAGATTAAAGACCTACGGTACCTGCTAACACACTACTTGTTACCATGGATGTAGAGTCTCTATACAGTAATATCCCACGCAAAGATGGCACTGAGGTATGCTTTCATTTTCTTTCAACAAACAAGCAAAACAATAAATATGTGTTTGTATATTTATATATATATATATATATATATATATATATATATATATATATATATATATATACACACACATACATATATATATATAAAACAATAAGATTTTTTTAAGCAATCAAATTGTCCCTTGTGCAAATGTACAAAAAGTGAAAGGCCGGATTGTTTATTGTCCATTTTTTTCCTTTTCAGGTAAACAAACCAATAAGCAGAGTAAATAAAGAAAAAAACAACAAATTTAAAGCTGTATCACAACCAACAGAAGAAGTTAGAGGAACGTGCTCAGGTAACTCAGCCATGTTATTGTCACCTTGAGTTTAGGGTTACATAGTTACATAGTAATAGAGGTTGAAAAAGGACTTTTAGTCCATCAAGTTCAACCTTTTTAGATCTCCTCTGACTGGCAATATAAGGGTTAATTGTTAATTGATCCAGAGGAAGCAAACAGAAACAAACCTGGGGACA
Source organism: Discoglossus pictus (assembly GCA_027410445.1). NCBI lineage: Eukaryota > Metazoa > Chordata > Amphibia > Anura > Alytidae > Discoglossus > Discoglossus pictus. The sequence continues at coordinate 188,485,623 of CM050170.1, read as the reverse complement.
CATTGCCAATTGTTGTTACTCGCATTCTGGATGGAATGAGGGAGTCAGGTATCCCGGGGCGGAGCTATCAGTGGTGCAGGTGGTGCAATGCACCGGGGCCCTCCTTTTGGGGGATCCCAATGCTGTGTAATCTGTTTTTTTTCCTGTGCATTTAATTTTATTTCTGTAGTGTAGGTGCGTCAGCAAAAAGAAAAAGGAGGCCACCTCTTTCCATTTATAGAATTTATCAGGACTTAAATGTATTTGATGTAGAAACTTTAGGGAGGTTTCCATTATACTGAAATTAAAATGAAAGGACCACTGTAAATGACCCCCCACACACACACTGTGGCCACTGCTTCCCATGTTGGACTGTAAGATGACACAGTGATTAACCCTTTCTGTACCAGTTTATATGGATAAATATTTGACTTTACTGTTTTAGGTGTGCTGTTAAGTCACTGAAATGTGTTGTTACTTGGCAAAAAGAATCTAATACTTCTCCAAAGCAGGTCAAAAATACCTTAACCCCCTACCCAGCTGAGCAACACCCACCACAGGCCAGGAATTCTGGGTCAATCTATGCAAATGAAGTTCAGTCCCTCTGATTCCAATCCATTTACATCTTGGCTGCATTGAAGCTTGGGCTGGTAATTATGCACCGGGTAGACATGTGAGAGCCAGCAAAACTACCCACAGACAGCTGTTTCCACCAATTGGGTCTCATCAGTCTGGGGGTGGCTCTTGCTGGGGAAGCCGTTTTATAATTATTTTCTTAGTGCGGCGTCTCTCAATTCAAGTCCTCAAGGATCCCTAACAGACGCGAGGGTCTTATTCAATTGTGATTTGGCCAGTTGAATAGGGCTCTGTATAAGCACAGAGCATATTTTTTTTATAGACGTTTTTAGTTAGTGAAGACCTTGCTTTTGGATAGAAGTTCACTAACTAAAAACTTCTAGTTAGTTATATGGAGCCTTATTCAACTGGCCAAATCGCAATTGAATGAGGCCCCAGATGTCCAGCCCCTTCCTGTTTGAGCACCAGTGACTTAATTAGTGGCTCAGTCCTTCTAATTAACTACTTGGTCTTAAACAGAAACATCATTAACGGGCGCCTGTAGTAAGATTTTCTTCTTGCAAACTAATGGGCTTTTTTTACTCCTGCTGAGAGCATTGGCAGATGTAATTGCCACATTCCCTTTGTGCAGACAGACACATCTTGTGCATTCAAACTCTCCCCAAATTACAGATTTTGCTGCATAATAGCATATAAAGTAATTCCTAGAGCCCAGCAATGAGAAATCCTTAGCACTAAACATCATTATAAACAACTTTTACATTCACTGAAATGAAAGAAAAAAGTTAAATAAAAAAAACATTTTTCCTCTTGAATGGCCTCCTCCTCCTCTATTTTTTGGGGGATATTATTACTGGCAAACATTTTTTTCATTAATACCTAATGGCCTTTATCATTTAGCTCTTGTATTTGCATTTAATAAGGAATTTTTAAAAAGTGGATACAATGACCATTAAATTATCATCATGGATTGTATCACATTATTCCAAATAATGATACAAAGTGACTCACTGACAGAGCCCTATATACATGGGAGGGGGGAAAAAATGACTGCAATTAGTGTAAATTAAATATTTTGCAAAGCCATAACAAGTTTTTTTATCTTGCTGTAACTAATTGCAGTCACCTTTTCCCATTCCTGTAGATACGGACATCTATCAGTGTATCAGTTTGTATCATTATTGGCATAAAGGGATACTATCCATGAAGTACGTTTAATGGACTTTTTATCCACTTTTTACAATTCCTTATACATGCCTTAGAAAATGCTATTACTAGAGCTAAATGATAAAGGCCATTCGGAATTAATAAAAAACAAAATTAAAACAATTTGCCATCAACAATACTCACCGAACATAGAGAAGGAGGCCATTCAACATGAGAAAAAAAGCGTTTTCTCGAACTTTTCTCTTCAACGTAAAAGTTGTTTATAGTGATGTTTAGTGCTAAAGTAGAGTTGTTATCTAGGTCAGTGTTTCAGACGTTAGGGACTGATTTATATACAACTGTGCTATAAAATTTGGCTTTAGCACATCAGCCTGTTGAGGTGGGAGCAGACTTTGAATGCACAATGGGAATGTGGCTGTTACATCTGCCAATGCAGCCGTAAAGAGAGCTTGTTAGTGCTTGGAACTCTGGTAGCTCTGTGTGATCTAATTATGACATTTTTTCTGTAAACACGAGGACAGCTTGTATTGTGACACGTTGGACCTGTCTCACTTTAATATGTTTATATGAATGCAAATTAAATAAAGGGCCGGCTCCTAATTAGCCGTTAATTTCAAGTCTGTGAAAAGGTTCTTTCAAAGTCACTGATTTCTTTTCAGCATTTTAACGAGCATCTTGTATATAAAGAGTAATTAGGCCATGGGGTATCTGGCCGAAGCTATCAAGGACGCTCGGTGTTGCCATAACAGTGTGGATTTAACAACATGACGACCTCTGACCCCAGGAGTGGTCATGGAACACCTCACCCTGGTTTTGATTTATCCTCCTGGGCACTCCCAGGCGCCAGCAGCTGGCAGGACAGAGCTGACTATTTCTGCCCATGACCAAGCTCTGAGAATCAGATCGTCCCCTGGCACCGGCACAGAGCTGGTGAGATCTGCCCTGACCACGAGCCAACTGCAAAGGTCAAGGTGACAGGTCCAAAAGGGCAGAACCAGGAACCCCCCAGGGGGCTGTTGGCTCCTTCAATGCTCGTCCAAAACACTGAAAGGAAAATAACACATGTTCCTAATTATTCAAGCGCCCTAATGAATGGAACAGCTAATTTCCTGGTAATTATGACACTTTCTTAGATTCTCCTTTCCATTTATCACAAGTTTCCAGATGAGCCGAAAAGCCGAGTCATAACATGGAAATCTCACAGTGTCTCCTGGCGTCTGTCAGTCAGAGTCGGGTTGTTTTCAATCACTTTCTGGTCCCTAGGGAATTCTCAATACACCGTGACAGAGCTAGTGAATGGAGTGCACTGGTGCTTTGCACCTCCTGCACCGGCGGTAGCTTCGCTGCTGCACCTACATACTTGTTAAGGTGGCTAATTTTGAGTTCACATAACCAAAAACTGACAATGTCCCGTATTTCAATGTTTTAGATTCTAAAACTGATACTTTTACAAAATGTTTTTAGAATGTTAGAAAAAAAAAATAAAGATTGTTTTTATATGATATGCAACTCTACACAGGTCCTGGCAGGTAAGTAAAGTCAACTACCTAAAAATTCAAAAAGTAATTCTCTGAGTGGTAATGAGCTCAAGTTTTCCTCCAGTGGAGCTAGGACTGATGCAGCAGGTGCAAAACACTGGTGCCACCATAGGACAGCGGCCCTCTGCTACTGGCAGTAAATGAAGAATCTTAATTTAGTAGATGAGGATTGTAGTTAGTTACTTTATAGAAACCATGATCTGATCACTACAGGCAGTAACCTTGACACGGTTGTACGTGGGTGGGATTCCTAGCTTGTGTATAATCCAACCATGGCCTTGCTCAAAGCTGTTTGATGCAACAGGCATATGCTTAAGGGAAGCCATGTTTAGTATGGTTATGGATTGCAAGAGCGTAGCAATTGTTGGCCCATTTGCATGTCCCTGCCCAGGCTCCCAGAGTGCAGTGTAATAACTGTTTTATCTCCCAAACGGTTGTTTTAGACGTTCAAATGTGAACACAAATGTACTATTTATTTATATATATATATATATATATATATATATATATATATATATATATATATATATATATATATATATATATATATATATATCTTTTTTATTAACCCCATGGGTGGATAGAATATATGTAAGTTATTTTGCATCGGGGCCCTCCATTCACTAGCTCCACTTGCTTGATAATAAATATATAAACATAGATAGTGGAGGGATTAGAAGACTAGAATGAAGTCAGCTACCATTACATTTTATCAGCCTCTCTGATCCACCCATAATCAGAAATTGATATATTCTGCTAATAAAATATTGCCATTAATTACGGACATTGAGGTATTGCGTTCATTGCTTTGAGTAAAGGCTCCTTTGTGTGTGCAGGTGACTACTTGCAAGTCAACGAACCCAATGTCTCATGGGCTAATCAATAATTAATGGCAATAATCCCACATTAACAAAATATATACATCTCTGTGTATGGATCAGAAAGACTGACAAAGCTCAAAATGGCAACTTCAATGCTAATTTAGTGTAGAAACGTGCAATTTTTAAAATAATAACATTCAATTGCTACAGTACTTGTTATAAACTATCTTAATGTTGCAAAACTGGGAGAGACAGAAAAGAAAACCTTTGAACCTGACCAATTAATGATTCCCAAAATTGGGAGTCTAATTGTATAGACGACAATAAGGACCAGTAAGATGCCATATAAATAAAATATTTTAAGTTAAATCGTATTTGGAACCTCTGTTGTGTCACTTAAGTATATTTTTATATCTCTTACAAATGAACAAAATAAAAAATCAGAAGTAATTTGAACAGATCTGACTTGCTGAGTTCAAGATAGCAGGGAGACAACTGCAGTGATATCATAAACTATATTAATTAATTAATTATTATCACTCTGACATTCAGCGGCAGCCTCCTTATCTAAGCAACAACGTTAAAAAGAACTAATAACCTTAAGTACGAGCTGATATACAATGATTAAATACTAAGCCTTTGAAGAAGCCGTTATAAATGACGAAACGACCATAAGGCTATTACAGGAAAAGCATACCCTTAAAAGAGGCTGTATAATGTCACAAAGCTAGCTAGGACTCATACATGTGTTTTGAAACAGAAATAGGGAGTGAGCATAAGTTACAGCAACTATAAAAATCATCGGAAATTTGGGAATTTTGCAGCCTAACAAAATAGGAGGGGTCCTTTTAAAAACAAAAAAAGTTGCTGTGTGTAGTTAAAGCGTTTCCTGGGTATGTTCCCTCTTTGGGGGGATATTGAGAGTGATTTCAGTCGGTGCATTTTGAGAGGAATTTTGAAAATAAAGTAAAATAAAATATTTCCTATTATGTTATTGAATCCTGATATACAACAAGCTGAAATCATTTAGATACATTACATTCCCTGAGACACTTTCAAGCCGTCTATAAAACATTCAGATGTCACACTTTTTTGCCGCTTCTCTCTGCATAGCACCTCAAGCCACAGTTGACACAGCTGCTTCTGATTACATGGTAACTTTCTGAACACATCTGATAAATACATTGTTACTAACAACAGTAAATTGTCCAAATATTTGTTAGATTTATTTTTTTATATCAATTGCACAGTATGCAGCTTCCTATTTACTGCACAGCTTTACGGGCACAGGCTGCTGAAATGTGCTGCACTTCCTCCTAAAGCCTGAAAAAAAACATGGGAGACGCTCCAGCCTAAAATATCAGTAAAAAACAAAAACTGCAATTTTCATAGTAAGGATTTCCCTAAAAAAGATCAACTTAAAAAAATAATAATATTTTTTAAAAACACTTAAAAAGTTGTTTACAACTGATCTACTTCCATACAGACCCCTAACAGGGAAACAACAATCAAAAAGCATTTGATATATTACAGTATAAACCACTTGAAAACACAAATAATCTGGATTGTTTTATTTATACTACAAGCAATAAAAACATTAAAAATGCCATAAACCTGCCCAAACATAAAGTGACAAGTTCATGTTTATCCCTAAACAAATTGCATAACAAAACAACAAGATGTGAAACAACATTTTCCTGAGTTACATCATTTGGCCAGAAATCCTTTTTATTAACAATATTGACCCAAGTCAGTGCCAGGAGGAAGCGGGTACTAATAGAGCCTCTCAGGTCCCAGATCAGGAGTCAAGACAGAGGAAAGGAGTCTTAAAGGAAACAGAATATTTAAAATAAAAGGGGCGTTAATGTTAAAATAAATTAAATTAATTACATTTAAACTAATTACAACCAAATATATGTCAATTTGAGATTCTCCTCCCTGGTGTTACGGTCTTTAAAAGTGATTAAAAAAAGAAAAAAAACATTTATACAATGTATCTGTTGGGTATTATTATTTCCTTTATATGTAACGTGCCCACAGATTCCGTTTGAGGGTGCATCAGAAAGGCTGACTGACAATTAAAATGAACAAAGAGCAATTTAACGTTACATTTTCTTTAATAACATTCAGCCGATACAGTTCTTCTTTATTATAGTATAAATGGTACCACATTTAGAAACTCAGCTGTGTTACTTTAAAGAGAAATTTGAAACCATTATGTGAATATAAAATCCTGGCTCCCACCGGCTCCCCCCGGCTCCCCCCGGCTCCCTCCCTTGTGACTTTTACCTCCATTTGGATCCTTTATATAAACTTTACATGAACATTTAATCCAAAGTTTCCCGTCCTCCATGATGTTGGAGGGTGGATATTTTATTAGTGATACGTATGGGGAAGAGTAGTGGATACGTGGAACAACCTTCCAGTGGCAGTGACGGAATTCCCGCTGTCCCGGGATACATATGTGACTGCGCTGAGGAATAATTAAACCAAGTTATTTAGGTAGATGGAATGAGCAGCTTAAATGGGCATATTGATTCTTCTCTGCAGTTATCTCCATGTTTACATTGCTCCACCCCGCTGGATTCAACTCTGGACACGTCCTGATTGGCTGGGTTGACTCTCTATTAATTCTGAATGTGGGCGTTTCCTGTTCCTCAAACCAGGGATTGGGGCCCCAGTGCAGTCAGGGGCCAGGGTGAAGACAATTAAAAAAATGACAGCACTGGGGCCCTCAGAGGAGAACCCGGTGCATAAATTTGCTGTTTATTAAATAATCTAGGTGGAGGGAGCTTAAAATCAATACAGAATGAGTTATTTTATATATAAATAAACTGCTGTAATGGCTTTATCAACAGCAAGTAATTAAGATTAGCAGTTGGGAGATAAAAAAGAAAAGCATGCTCAGTTGCCAACATGGTAATAGTGACAGAAACATTTAACAATGTAATTGTTCCATTGTTAAATGTTCCTCTGTTTGGGCATGCTCGTCTTGTTAATTACTTAATTACTGTTGATAAAGCCATTATCCGGAGGCTCTTCCAATTAGGTGCAGTTGTGTATATTTGTATGTGTACAATATCTGGGTCCTTATCCGAGTAACTTTATTTGGTTTATTTGCAGATTATATTTGGTAAATAGCAGTTAAAGCTCCAAGTGATTCATTAGCCGACTGTTTCCGTGCCAGGACGTACATCCCACAGCTGTGAGCCGGGCCTAGTTTAGCCAAAGGTGGCTGCTCACCGGGGCGTGTTTAATGCATGTGCTCACCCACACGTATGTGCAACAGAGCAGATATAGCAGCATGAGTCAGACGTGTCTATGATCATTCCAGGAGAGGCGGCAGATCTGTGTATCTTAGCCGGGACGATTTTCCTCTCTTGCTTCAGATGCCCTAAAAATGCCACCCACGATATATGGCTTCAAAATAGGACCCGCTGGTAACCTGGCAACCCATCCAACTAACTCTTCTTCTGAGGCTCCACTCCACCAGGACATGAGCTGGCTCCCATATCCCAAAGCCTACAATAACTGTGCACCCTCGTCATCTCAAGACATTCTCCCAGGCTCATACTTCTGTTTTGCTCCTCTCTATTGTATCCTTTCAATCCCCTCTATAAGACATAGTTGTCCCAGTTAGGCGGGGTTCTCAGACTCACTGTCAGACTCTTCCTCAGCTTCAAGTGCTCCTTGAAAGCTCAGAGGTACCCACCCTAAGAGCGCCTCTCTCTAGAAATGAAGACATCTCAACTAAATGATTGTGCTCCATATGAGGTCTCCAGCAGTCAATCATCTACGATTCGGTCAGTAACACTATGACCACCACTTAGAGAGTCAGGGACGGCCCTGGGCTAAGGCCTAAGGCTTCAGGGATAAAAGACACCTGATTGGGTTACTTGGAAAAACCATCTTGAATTTCAGTGTAGTTCAAGGTGAAGAATTATTTTTATGTCAAAATAGAGTCATTATAACCCTTAGAAAGCAGCGCGGCGCTAATCTATATATAAGGGAACAGAAGGAAAAGTAAACTAGAATGTCTCTTGTACCTTCTTATTTGCAACATTAATCACTATATTCTAATACATTCATATAATAAGTTATGGAAAAGTAAATAATAATATCTTAATACATCTATCTATATGTTTTTGTTCATAGTTTGTGTTTTTTTTTCTAAAACAAATAAATAAGAGTCATCCAATGTCCAGATAAAATAATAAAATAAAATAGACCTGTTCCATCTCATACACAGGAGCGATTGGGCAGAGGACTCAGTTCTGACCGGAGATGCAGTTTCTGTGAAGATGTTACAAGTATGGTGGTGCCGTGGGTGGTGGTAGGGTAGAGCGGTCTAGTCCGACAGTTCCAAACATCTCCTCAGGACCCACCAGACAGGCCATGATTTTGGTTTAAGACTGTATGAACACAGGGGGAGCAATTACTGTTCAACCGACTCATCTTTATTCAGTGTTAAATCAAAATCATGGCCTATCTGTGGGGTCTTGAGGAGAGGTTTGGGAACCACTGGTCTAGAATGTAAGCTCTGGCTAGCTTCCATCAGTTAAAATGCTTAAAGGGATATTCCCTGGATTATGAACGCATCTGATAGAGGAGAATTAATAGTATATGAAAAAAAAATGTTTGCATGAAAAAATACCAAAATAAACATATTAACAATCGCCTTGAAGTTAGCAAAACCTATAGTAATTTCTGACAGTTTCAAATTAAGTTTAGCCCCCCCCTCCCCCAAACCCAGGCTAAATTAGCATAATTTGTTTTGGCCAATCAGGTTAGCTGAAAGATTTGAAACATAGCACTATAGCACTATGTTACCTGCTATGGCAACAGCAGACAGCAGAGACAAGAAGCAGGAGGGAGTCATATCCCAGCAGTGACTTCACAGTCATATCCCAGGGGCCTGACATCACAGCTCTCCTATTGGCTGAGCAAGAAACAGCAGGTAAATAGTGAGTTAATATTGCTCCCCTGATTCTGCATGCTGATTGGGTGGAGATCAGGGGCCTGTGTAGACACCCATTGGAGGTTTCAAAATAATCTTTTAGAGGGATTTTTAGATACAAATAAAAATAAAATATTTTATGAGATGTGCTGCATACACATAGGCTAAGGATTGCAGAAATGTATCAATCTTTCATATCCCTTTAAGTCATGTTGGTCTTATGTAGTGTTCTTGGTTCCTTCTTGTACAGTGCTGAGTATGGTTGTGAAACTCTGGAAATAGATGATGATAATAATAATAATAATAATAAGCTGTGTGTCATGTCCCAAAGCTTTAAACAGAAGTGCGGACTGTACACTTAGTTTTTTATCTCAGTCCAAATTTGTGATTGTGACATAAAGGTGTGAGCCCACCCGGAGGACATTGCAGAGCTGGGCCCCCGACTCTTTCGGAATCAGGATGTAAATAATTCTGTCCATGTAAACAAATAAGCCTTCCAATAGTTCTACTGAAGGCACTAGCAGTTTTAGCTCCCACATTCACATTGTGCCTATAGAAGGTTTCATTGCATTCCAAGTCTCCTTCCATCTAGAGCATTAGAAATTTAAACCGCAACTTCCACTGCACAACAATTATATGAAAGGTCTTTTTTTTTTTTTTTTTACATTTTAAAAACATTTTCTCTATTTTTAACAAGACAGGGTTTGGAGCTTGTTGGGGAGCGCCACATGATGATCTAAAATGCAAATAAAGCCCAAGGATCAGTAAGAAGCACCGTCTTCCAGTTGGTCCTGGTCTAAACATACACAACATCATTTAAAATAGTGTTCCTATAATATTTATTTATAATTTTGCCGATATATCTGGATCTCTGTCCTCCATGATGACCTGGCCAGGTCTGCGCTCCGCAGTTTCTGTAACACACAAGAGCACGTTTATGTGTCGGCCAAACACACTTCCTCATATCCGCTCCAGACTGCAGGTTTGTTTCATCCCTGGCACACGTGGAATTGAAGTTATTTATTTATTTTCTCTCCTTTGAGCTTCTATTCATTTTAAATCAACTTTGAGGAGACATTTGCTTTGAAAGTCAGTTAAGTTGTTGATAGGAAGCAGGTGCGTCTGCCAATGGAAGAGGAGAGGAAAAGGAAGGTGCTCAGCAGGATAAGATCCAGGAGTATTAGGGTCTACTGGTAACTCCCTGCCATGGTGTAGACATCTAACAAGGGAGACACCATGCATATTAGGTCCATGGTCAGAAGACCTGATTATCCTCAGCCTATGACATTACAGGAGGGGGACGCAAAGCTCAAGATCCAATAGTGGTCATAAATACATTTATTGTTGTACAGTAAAATTATGAATGAGTAGGTAGCGCTACAAACGTGTAGTTTCTCCTGTTACGATCCCATTAACTTCTTTGCGTCGATGACATTATAGAATGCCCCACTGCTCCGGCCTATGATATTATGGGGTTTCCACAGAATGCCCCACTGCTACGGCCTAGGGTATCAAGAGCCTTAATCAGAATGTCCCAGTTGCCCCAGCCAGCACCATGCGCAAGATGCCACATTGGCCCAGCCCCTGATATTATGGGGTTTCCACAGAATGCCCCACTGCGCCGGCCTATGATATTATGGGGTTTCCACAGAATGCCCCACTGCGCCGGCCTATGATATTATGGGGTTTCCACAGAATGCCCCACTGCTCTGGCCTAGGGTATCAAGAGCCTTAATCAGAATGTCCCAGTTGCCCCAGCCAGCACCATGCACAAGATGCCACATTGGCCCAGCCCCTGATATTACGGGGTTTCCACAGAATGCCCCACTGCACCGGCCTATGATATTATGTGGTTTCCACAGAATGCCCCACTGCTCCGGCCTAGGGTATCAAGAGCCTTGATCAGAATGACCGAGTTGCCCCAGCCAGCACTATGCTCAAGATGCCCCATTGGCCCAGAGTGCCCCACTGCTCTTGCCGGTGATATTATGGGTTTCCCATAAACGCCCACTGCTCAGGCCTGTGATGTCATGGGCTTTGCACACTATAGCTCTGATACTAGAGTGCATATCCAGAATTCCCAAGCTGTCCCTACCCTTTAATTTTAGGTTGCATACTGAAATTGGTCCTGTTGCCACAATCTGTGGTTTTAGGGTTCAAACTCAAAATGCCTCACTGCCCAGCTTAGGATATCAAGGGCCTTGCTCAGTTTGCCCAATTGTCCCAGCCAGTACCGTACTCAATATGTCCTACTGCCAAAGCCTAGGACATCGAGGGCTTTCTCAGAAAACCCATTGGCCGCAGTCAACACCATTTTCAAGATGCTCCACTGGCCACAGATATACTAGTGACCATGTTCAGGTCGCTCCATTACATTCTAGTTCTTGCAGGTGGTAGGAGGCTGTCCCATCCTATTCACTGGTGGCAAGCGCACATGTAACCGAAGCATCTCACTGGTACAATGTCCTCTTTGAGCCCAAAGGCGGAGGCTTAAGCTGCTTAGTAAGAGCCTGCACCTGTATACATAAAGTAACTCCCTTCTATGAAAGGGATGCTGTGATCAGGCCGTGCTATACAGAACCTCATCCAAAACCTGCCTATTTCTGACCACAGTCCCCTCCCTGCCCCCCTTATGTATGAAATGAGTCGGGTGAAACAGGGACCAGCAAACGTAAGCAAACAGATGAAGGTTTCAAAGAGATGTATAGATGAGCCAGGCGAAAGTGCAACACACGAGAAATGTGGCTGTTTGCTTTGGAGCTGAGGCTGGTGGAATAGCAGAAGGATCAGAGATACAGTGATTAATAAGAAAAAGTAGGGACGGCAAGCGGGGAGGATTAACATCTGGAATGGATTGTGTGTATTAGAGGGAGAAAGAGAGAGAGAACGAGAGAAGAGAGAGACAAGAGAGCGAGAAAGTGGGGAGAGGGAGCAAAAAGGAGAAAAATAAGAGAAAGTATTAAAGACAAAAAAGAGCAGAAACAAAAAAAGAGTAGATGTCATTTAGAGGCTGAAATAAAGCAGGATGTTACTGTAATCAGGTCTATCTAATTGTACAGTGATTAGTGTAGACCGTCCACATGTAGCGTGTTACATTGCTGTTCCGTCACCCATAGATTCCACGTAAAAATGTGATGAAAATACCACGTGGCCCTCGACTGACCACATCCTGGCCAAAAAAACAAAAAAACACCACCACCACAGATTTCATTGTCCACTGGTCCAAAATTACACCAACACATCAGCACTATTTGGCTTCACCTTAAAAGTATATTTAAGTTTCCTGGATTATGAATGCATCCGATAGAGGAGAATCAGTAGTGTATGCAAACATTTTTTGTTTGCCTGAAAAAATCCCCCCCCACCCCAAATTAAGAAATCAATCTCGACGTTTGCAAATTTCTGGCAGTTGATGTTGAGCAAGAATGCCCCTTAAACCTTAACTAAATTAGAATGAACTTCATAATTCAATTTGGCCAATCACAGGCAGATATATCATTGGTTTGATGTCTGGGAAGTCCGTTTGTGCAGCAAAGCATCATGGGATCTGCTTTTTTTTTTTTTTTTTTACCTCCACAAGGAAGCAAAGAGGAGCTCAGACATTGCTCTGTGAATTTCTGCATTGTCCTTTATGATCCACTCAATAAGCAATATAATGTATGTTTTATAAGGGATTAGTTGGTGGAGCTAGTGAATGGAGGGTCCTGGTTCAAAATAACCTTGGGCCCCCCTTGCAACTTCCCCATCCACCCTGTAGGGATCAATAAAACAGTCAAACATATATGTAGATGGTCAGATCACCTTTCAAACTAATTTAATCAAATTAAGATCCCCCTTTATTGCCGGTAGCAATACCCGCTATATTGTGGGTCATGGTGCTCTAGGAGTCGCTCCACCAACGTACACACATAAACACATGTTGATTAATTTAATGCACAAGTTGAAGGCCCCAAATAGTTTTGCACCCGAGCCCTCCCCTGAGTGGACACCCCAACCCTTTATAGCAGGGCATCTTGTTCCAGTGCTTTGGACCTGAAGTTTCCTCTTGTTGGTGTTTTGACGGAACTTGCTAATGGATCCAGGATCTTGGGTACAGAGAGTAAAAGTTCATATTTCTGGAAGAGGGGGAAAACAAACTGCCCGAATTACAGGATCCCATCCAAAGATCCAGCTCCAAACTGCAAAGTGTTCCTAAGTGCGCTGCCGGACTCCCTCCCAGAACATCTCCTGCCAAAAACACTCAGGGTTTTAACTAGTAGGTGCCTCTGAGGTTAGCCAACGTGTAGGCCTGCTCCATGTGCCAGAGCAAGCCATTAAATCAGCTGCACCTCCAATTCTCTAGAATTTATTTCCTGGACTGCTGGGGGCTGAGAGCAGAAGACGCCACTCAATAAAGTGGGCGCCAGTTGTAACAACCAATTAGTGAGAAGGAAAGACATTTATCACAGCAAATTCCTGGTCAGTGACGGGCTCTCCAGGAACGACATGGCAGGCAGATCGTTTTATTTCCTTTTGGGCTTAATAATCATCACAGTAAAGTGTAGGGCTCCAAACAAACCATTGGTTCAGATAAAATACAACATTTGCTGGATGTCATGGGCAGGTTCTTCTAATGTCAAACAAATTAATGGAAAAGTATTTTAAATAAATTATTATTGGAGGGATAGTTTTTCAACTTATTATTAAGTGGTTAGAAAAGGATAAAAGAACACATAATTGTATTTGGGGTAGGCCATTAATTTTAGCGGATATTTAGCTTTAAGTGTGTTTTTCTATGTGTTTTGATTGGTTACTTGGTTTTGGTGACCTCTTGTCTAGGTAACTGAGCACTGATGGACTTTCCAGATATTTAATATAATCACGCCTTAAATTGTGTTGTAGGAAAAGGGGGAGACGCTTCACATTCTGCTCCTTGTACTTGGAAAGATTGCGTGGCTAAGCCCGATGTCTGCTGATGCCATTGGTCAAAGAAATACTAAGCTGAATAAATATACGGTCCATGGTCCTTCACCTAATCAGAGTCATCTTTGTCTTGTCCACTGTCAGACTCCATCCCGCTGAGGCCAAGTGGAGACCTTGAGTGACTCAAGAAGGTCGTGTTTCAGGTCTTTCTTATTATAATACAATACCAGAGGTACCAGATAAAGAATAAGATCATGGTTATACTAGAGGGAAGTGCCTGCTCCTCCTCTACCCTGGCCATTGAAATGAACCAAGGTTATGAGGAAATCTGGTCAAGTAGCTGTGTATCAGAGAATAGCCATCAGAACAACACAAGGCCAGCAAAAGTGGCTATAAAATCAAATTAGCTGTGTGCCGACATGTATGTGTACAAATAATAATAAAATTCAGTAATGAGCATTTGTAACTTTGGGAGTTGTCCTTTTAGCCACAGACCTAGACAACGATCTGTACTGCTCCCTATGGACCGTGCTGGACCTGCCCTGCATAAAATAATACATATGGTATATACACTGTATATAATCATATATATAGTTGTCATAATTGAGAGTTTGTTGGAAATGCTATGTTAAAAATTACGGGCTTGCGCATGCACAATGAGCACCAAAGGCACTCATCGTGAGGCCCGTAAAGTAGAGAGGGGGAGGAGGCTCGCAATGAGCGCCAAAGGTGCTCATCATGAGGCCCGCAAGTTGGAGGGGGAGCCTTGCATTGTGTGGCAAACAGCATTGCGAGGCGCCTTCAAATTTTTTTTGCCGTTATTTTTGACAGGCAAGTGGCCTTTACTTACAATAGCTTGTCAACAGAACTTACACTCCGTTCCTGCACGAGTCTTCAGGACAATCCTGCCTGTCAGGGAATTATTCAATACACATAAAAGTAAAACTCCGACTGCTCCAAGTCCTGACATAACAGTGGCAGGAATTCAAAACTAACACTCTTATAAAACTCTTGGAAAACATAAAAAAGGATATTTTCAGTTTTTTTCATATGATGTAGTTTACCTTAAAGTGACTTCTGGACCATCTTTAAAGGACTATTGAGAAGAAAAAAAATGCAAGGAAATGGGTTTTTACTGCAGTGCTGGTCAGCGAGTTTTAACGTCTTTCCGACTTCTAATTTAAACGGTTACACATCCTTCTAGAGAACAGAAATCCAGTGTTCAGTCGCGCAAGAGGAAAATTAAATGTCAGCCTCGCCCGCTCCCCTTGGACTCTACTTAAAATATTTGCATTAACATAAAAGGCTCTGAAACCCTGAGGAAGCCAGAACTAAGAGCAAACGCGAAAGGTCTAATTTCACTTAGTGGGACAGTGAGAAGGTGAGAGTGGGTTGTTTGGTTGGACGGACACTCAGATTACTGGAGCTGCTCTTAGCTCCTTAAAGGGCCACTGTACAATGAGCAGAAATACATAAAATTGATGTCTCTTCCAAACCCTGAAGGCATCTGTTGTACTTCAGTGAAGCGTCTGAGACGGTCGAGCAGATCCTGCAGTTATTATTGCAAGATGTTGCTTGTGAATATGTGTGGGGAAGGGAGTGGGTGTCAAATTCAATAAGATTAAATTATATAACAAATTCAACTCACCTTTCCTTTTACCCCCACCCCTTCATCCAATGATAAGATAAACACACACCTCAGACTCCAGCTATGAGAAAGTGAAGACCAGATGGAAATGTATTTACATAAACAGTCTTCAACAATTGTTATATTCTCTAAAACTGCAATTATGTACGTGGCTTACACCACTGCTAATACTAGTCATTTACATCACAAATGTGCAGTTTTTCTTGAATTACAGTGAATTTGTAGATTTTTAACTTAACGTTTCATCACCAAGACCCATTACTTTCACCAAAAGAACATCTCCCTAATTCACCACTTTCTTCCAGAAGACACAACATCCATCAAGATTGTCAGCTCTTTGGCGTAGAGACCTCAGATGTTTTGAACCAAATTATCTGTTTTATTGTATTGTCGTTGTATTTATTTAGACCTAATAGTTTTACCTTCATCAGGTGTGTCTGCACAATGGGAACAGTTTGTGCTTCATAAATGAACAGTAAAAATAATAATTTTGTCAGCCGAACAAAAGGCCAAATTATCTTAACTGCTTAGAACGGAGGCAAAATATGTGACTGGTTTGTATCTGGTTGTTTGATCCTCTTCACAGGAAGGCTTCAGTGATAAAGTGATCCATTGTGTCAGCTCCAAAAAGCACCTCTTAGATCTGCAGTTGCAAATAATAATTTGATTACACCTCCATAGACCAGGTCACTCAGAATGTTAAATTATCACAAGCTTCTTATAAAAAAATACATACAAACAGGGCCAGGTTTACATCTCCGGCATTCATATTAAGCACAGCAGCTACTTCCCTCTTGTGACTCTAGTTCCAGGTGTTTGCCCCCTAGCGGCGAGTCTATGAACTGCAGTGTTTCCTTTTTCATGCCAGGGAACATTTTGAATTGTGAAATGATGCGCCCTTCCCAGGAGAGCACTGCTACCTAGTTGGCCTAATGAGAAATCTGGCAATGTATACAAATATCACGCATGCTGTTACCCACAAATATAATGTACCCAGTATGACAGTACAGAGATACTACCATCTCTATAGTAAAACAAAAAAGAAAGGGTGGTACTCATGCCCCTCTATAAATCCCTAGTCAGATAAAGGTTAGTACTAATATCCCCCTATAGACCCCCAGCCATATTATGGTTAGTACTAATGTCACCCTATAGACCCCCAGCCATATTAAGGTTAGTACTAATGTCACCCTATAGACCCCCAGCCATATTAAGGTTAGTACTAATGTCACCCTATAGACCCCCAGCCATATTAAGGTTAGTACTAATATCACCCTATAGACCCCCAGCCATATTATGGTTAGTACTAATATCACCCTATAGACCCCCAGCCATATTAAGGTTAGTACTAATGTCACCCTATAGACCCCCAGTCATATTAAGGTCAGTACTAATGTCACCCTATAGACCCCCAGCCATATTAAGGTCAGTACTAATGTCACCCTATAGACCCCCAGCCATATTAAGGTAAGTACTAATGTCATCCTATAGACCCCCAGTATTATTAAGGTTAGTACTGATGTCACCCTATAGACCCCCAGCCATATTAAGGTAAGTACTAATGTCATCCTATAGACCCCCAGTATTATTAAGGTTAGTACTAATGTCCCCCTATAGACCCCCAGTCATATTAAGGTTAGTACTAATGTCACCCTATAGACCCCCAGTCATATTAAGGTTAGTACTAATGTCACCCTATAGACCCCCAGCCATATTAAGGTAAGTACTAATGTCATCCTATAGACCCCCAGTATTATTAAGGTTAGTACTAATGTCACCCTATAGACCCCCAGCCATATTAAGGTAAGTACTAATTTCATCCTATAGACCCCCAGCCATATTATGTTTAGTACTAATGTCACCCTATAGACCCCCAGTCATATTAAGGTCAGTGCTACTGTCCCTCTGTAGACCCCCAGTCATATTAAGGTCAGTACTAATGTCCCTCTATAGACCCCCAGTCATATTAAGGTCAGTACTAATGTCCCTCTATAGACCCCCAGCCATATTAAGGTCAGTACTAATGTCCCTCTATAGACCCCCAGTCATATTAAGGTCAGTGCTACTGTCCCTCTGTAGACCCCCAGTCATATTAAGGTCAGTACTAATGTCCCTCTATAGACCCCCAGTCATATTAAGGTCAGTACTAATGTCCCTCTATAGACCACCAGTCAGATAAAGGTCAGTACTAATGTCCCTCTGTAGACCCCCAGTCATATTAAGGTCAGTACTAATGTCCCTCTATAGACCCCCAGCCATATTAAGGTCAGTACTACCGTCACCCTATAGACCCCCAGTCATATTAAGGTCAGTACTAATGTCCCTCTATAGACCCCCAGTCATATTAGGGTCAGTACTAATGTCCCTCTATAGACCCCCAGTCATATTAAGGTCAGTACTAATGTCCCTCTATAGACCCCCAGTCATAGTAAGGTCAGTACAAATGTCCCCCTATAGACCCCCAGTCATATTAAGGTCAGTACTAATGTCCCTCTATAGACCCCCAGTCATATTAAGGTCAGTACTAATGTCCCTCTATAGACCCCCAGTCATATTAAGGTCAGTACTAATGTCCCTCTATAGACCCCCAGTCATATTAAGGTCAGTACTAATGTCCATCTATAGACCCCCAGTCAGATAAAGGTCAGTACTAATGTCCCTCTGTAGACCCCCAGTCATATTAAGGTCAGTACTAATGTCCCTCTATAGACCCCCAGTTATATTAAGGTCAGTACTAATGTCACTCTATAGACCCCAGTCATAGTAAGGTTAGTACTAATGTCACCCTATAGACCCCCAGCCATATTAAGGTCAGTACTAATGTCATCCTATAGACCCCCAGCCATATTAAGGTTAGTACTAATGTCACCCTATAGACCCCCAGCCATATTAAGGTTAGTACTACCGTCACCCGATAGACCCCCAGTCATATTAAGGTCAGTACTAATGTCACCCTATAGACCCCCAGCCATATTAAGGGAAGTACTAATGTCATCCTATAGACCCCCAGCCATATTAAGGTCAGTACTAATGTCCCTCTATAGACCCCCAGTCATATTAAGGTTAGTACTATTGTCCCTCTATAGACCCCCACTCATATTAAGGTCAGTACTAATGTCCCTCTATAGACCCCCAGTCATATTAAGGTTAGTACCAATGTCACCCTATAGACCCCCAGCCATATTAAGGTCAGTACTAATGTCACTCTATAGACCCCCAGTCATATTAAGGTCAGTACTAATGTCCCTCTAGACCCCCCAGTCATATTAAGGTCACTACTAATGTCCCCCTATAGACCCTCCATAAGATCTCCCTAGATACAGTGTCCAGTTCTGAGACAATTCAACGAGAGCTACTAAAATGTTACATGGTCTAAAAGACACACCTTATAAGGATTTAATAAAGTTCAAGTATCATCCAGAAAAAAAAATCAGATGCAAGAACAAGAGATCAATATTTAAAGTTGAAAGATTTAGGAGCAATTTGAAAAGTAGTTATCTTCAGAAAAGCTAGTAGATAAGTAGATTAGCCTTCCAGGGTCAAACACAGAATGCCAAGGAGAAGCACAAGACCATTCTAAGTAAGTCATTGTCATAGGTAGATAGAATGGGCAGACTAGATGGACCTTTTTGATTCTATTCTAGCATCAAATCTATGTTTCTATCAGGAAATGTACTAGAATAACTGACGTCTGTAACAAATTCAATCAAACATGGGGTTTGGAGGAATGCGCGGCGCGGGGTTTCCTGTCTGAGCGCCTCCCCTCCCTGCGTGTTCTAGAGTTACAGACCATGGCTTGAAATCCCAGACAAACCAACAGCTGTCTGTGGCTGCTCAGGGAATAACCAGGAAAACCCAGACAACAAGTGCTATCCGCTGCTAAAGGGAAACACGATAAGACATGACTGGAGGGGCACGAGGACGCCGCCTAGAAACACTTCTAATGATCTCCGCACAAAAAGAAATAACAATGAAAAGTCTCCAAGTTGGTTTTATTACTACCTTTTGTTTGTACAAACATTGTACTAAAGTAGAAATTTGCATAATAGAGGAGCGCCAATAGAATTGTGCAGGTGGATGTCCTGCTTCATCTTATCACTTCTGTCATCACTTGTAACATTTGGTGATTATGTTCTTAGAACGAGCGCCCGGGAGGAAATTACTTTATTTATTAAAATCACTTTACAAAGTAACCACAAATATACAGAGATTACCTCCCACACTGAGAGTGCAACAGCTACACAGCATCAATAACCTGCAAGGAGGGAGTGAGGGGGAAAGAGAGATGGACCGAGGGGAGGGGAGAGATGGGGGGGATAGAGAGAGGGGACCGAGGGGGGGGGGGGAGAGGTGGAGAGAGGGGGGGGGGGTGGAGAGGAGAGAGGGTCCGAGAGCTGGGAGGAGAGAGAGGAGAGAGGGACCAAGGAGGGGGGGAGAGGAGAGAGGGTCCGGGGGGGGGGGGGGGGGGGAAGAGAGAGAGGAGAAAGAGGAGCGAGGGACTGAAGGAGGGGGAGAGAGAGGTGAGAGAGGAGAGAGAGGAGAGAGGGACCAAGGGGGGGGGGGGGGGAAGAGAGGTGAGAGAGAGGAGAAAGAGGAACCGAGGTAGGGAGGAGAGAGGGACCGAGGCGGGGGGGAAAAGAGGGACCGAGGATGGGGGGGGGAGGGACCGAGGAGGGGGGGGGGAGAGGAGAGAGGGACCGAGGAGGGTGGGATAGAGAGAGAGGGGGTTAGAGAGACCCAGTAGGGAGAGAGAGGAGAGAGGGACTGAGGGGGGGGGAGGAGAGAGAGGAGAGAGAGGGACTGAGGGGGGGAGAGAGAGGAGAGAGGGTCTGGGGGGGGAGAGAGAGGAGAGAGAGGGACTGAGGGGGGGAGAGAGAGGAGAGAGGGTCTGGGGGGGGAGAGAGAGGAGAGAGAGGAGAGAGGGGCCGAGGGGGGGAGGAGAGAGGGACCGAGGAGGTGGGGAGAGAGCAAGAGAGAGGGGAGTGGGGGAGAGAGAGTGAAAGAGGGGGGAGCAGGAGAGATGGACAGAGGGGGAGAGAGAAGGAGGGAAGGAGAGAGTGAGAGAGAGAGCAAGAGAGAGAGAGGGAGGGAGAGAGAGCAAGAGAGAGAGAGAGAGGAAGGGAGAGAGAGGGAGGGAGGTAGAAGAAGAGAGAGAGAGCAGGGAAGAGAAGGAGAGGAAAGAGGAAAGAAGAGAGGGAGGGAGAGATATTGTTGTTGTATATATGGACCGCAGCACGCCGGGCACATCTGTCAGACACGTCCCCTCTGAGCTCTATCCAGCTCATGTTCATTGTTGCATTGACCTCCATCTTCACCTCTGCCGTTTCCTTCTTCTTGAGAATTCAATCATTCCCAGCATCAGAGTCTTCTCTAGGGAATCTTTCCTTTATTATTATTATTAATTAACTTTTATTTGTAACGCGCCAGCATATTACGTAGCGCTGTACAGGGTATGAAAAGAAGAAAAACTACAATGTTAAACTGCAGAAGATTGAGGACCCGGTTTTGAGCTTAGAATATTTTTAGAAAATGTTTTTTTCCAAAGCACCCTACAAGATTGGAAGCTCTCGATTTACAACTCTCTCATGTTATGGCCAAAATATTTGAGCTTTAACCTCATGATAAAACCTTTCAGTGAACAGTTTGGCTTCATTTCCTGTAGCATTGAATCTCCAAGGGACTCTAAGCCGATCTCTTCAACTCCACAATTCAAAGGCATCAATTCTCCGGCGCTCAGCCTTCTTTATGGTCCAGCTCTCACATCCGTATATTACTACTGGGAATATCATAGTTATAACTATGCAGACCTTTTTTAATAGTGTAATGTATTTACTTTGTAATAGCTTGCACAGACTTGCCATAGCTCTAAAACCCCAGTAGGAAAAGTCTTCATTTCATGGCTACAGTCAACATCTGGAGAGATCTTGGAGCCCAGAAAAATAAAATCAGTCACTGCCTCCACTTCTTCCCCATCTATTTGCCATGATCTTCGTCTTTTTAACGTTGAGCAGCAGGCCAGCTTTTGCCATCATCAATAAGTCCTTTATTTCCTCCTCACTTTCAGCCATCAGAGTAGTATCATCAGCGTATTGGAGGTTGTTGATATTTCTCCAGCTTTCGATTCGTCCAGCCCGGCCTTACGCATGATGTACTCTGCATTTAAGGTGAATAAATAAGGTGACAATATACAAAGTGGTTGCTCACCTTTTTCGATCTTGAACCATTCTGTTGTCCCATGTTCGGTTCTGACCGTGGCTTCTTGGTCACATAGACATTCCTCAAGAGGAGGATGAGATGATCTGGTGCTCCCATCTCTTTAAGGACAGGTCACATTTTATTGAGATCCACACAGTCAAAGGCTTTAGAATAGTCTGTGAAGCAGAAGTAAATGTTTTTCTTGAACTATCTTGTATTCTCTATAATCTAGTGTTGATTGGTATAAAGACAGAGGGTGTCAGTGAGTGGGTACAGAAAGTGGGGAGTAATGCTGTAAGTATGGAAAGAGTGAAGTGGGATTGATGACAAGCAGCCCTGAGGTTAGAAGGTCGTGGAGGGGTCTGTAGTTCCTGATGATGTTTGGTCTCGATTAGAATTTTTTGGCCAGCTTTAAGCAAATATGGTGTCATATTATTGGAAAAAAATATATAACAAGTAAAAGATACATCCGTACATAGCTGCAGTGATCATTCCACTGACCGTCTTCCTCTGTCCATCCATGTAGTGATCCTCACACTAACCCTCCTCCTCTGTTCATCCCTGTAATGACCCCCAGGCTCATCCCTCTCCTCTTGCCTCAGCAACCTTTACATTGCTCTATGTTGAGCTCTCCATTGACCATCCACAGGCCTTTGCATTGCTATATGTTGACCCCTCCACTGGTCATCCCCAATCCTTGATTTGCTCTTTGTTGACCCCTCCATTGACCATCCACAGGCCTTGCTTTGCTCTATGTTGACCCCTCCACTGGCCATACCCAATCCTTGCTTTGCCCTATGTTGACCCCTCCACTGGCAATCCCTGGTCTTTTCTTTGTTCCTTGTTGACCCTCACAACAAGCTGTCAGTGGGATCAGTTTCCGTCGTGGGAAAATAACCTGCGTTCCCCGGGAGCCGTTTACTGTAAACACCCAGAGCTCTGTTTAGTGCTGTATTAATTTGTTTAACGATAAACTGTTGCACAGAATGGAAAATGGGACAGAGGAGGTGAGACTTGGGGGGGGGGGGGCACAAGGACGGCTAACATCCGCTCATACCTGGCAGGTACATTAACCCTTCCATTGCCAGGTGGCACGCCGTCACACTGCCTAGAAGTAGTCACGTATGTTAAAAGCACTTGGAATTCACCAAAACTCCTCTACATTGCACCATTTTATATTAGAACACATTTTATGTAACCCAGTTAATATTGGGGTTCAAACTAATGACCTTTATAGTGCTGGACCAAAAATCACAAACACCCTGCAAATGGCAACACGCTCTCCTGGCTGCAACCCAAAACATCAACTTATTCCTTTCAGTTCATTGTGCAATCTAATCGAAAAAGGACAAACATGTTACATTTATTATTGCATTGAGGACAGTACAGAAGGATGACAAAATGTCCCAAATAACCTTAATAAATCAATGTAGATAATCAGTTTGAGTGCTATAAAAGTAAAAAAACTGATTTTCTACTTGATTTTGCAGCTCTATATGATGAGGCCGAGCAATATCAATTAGTTCATAACTCCTTTAGTGGTACAAAGTCAGTATGGACTCTGTATATTCCTGTATTATGGTGTAAGACTTGGCTCTATGGCCATACCTGGGAGGTTTCCATCTCATCTCACCTTGAGACACCTAAAAATAATTTATTTGCAACAACAGTAACAGTAAGTAAGGTTGAGGAATTCAGGAACTCGTAGTACTCTCCGCCTGTACAAATGCTGGATACACAGTAACACCAGAATATGTTGTCCTGCAGTGTACTCACCCAGAAATCCCAGGACCCAATACAAATATCCAGGACCCCCCCACCCAACACCCACCCAACCCTATGTGGTCCCATTTTCTGCATTGCGTTTGCCTTAAAGGGCCACTGTATGGATTTTTTTTTCCAATGAGTCAGAATTGAGCAGATTATTAAAAGAATAAACTTAAAGATTGACTTATTACATGTTCATTCCATGTAACTCTGATCAAGTGCTACTTGCCCTCCTTTGTTGCAAGTCACTTTAGGGGGCTTCTGTATAAATTAAGAGGGGTGCGCATGGCTTCTGGGGTCACTCACAAAGTCTGGAGGAGCAGTGACAATTAACCCCCCATAACGGACATACCTTCCTCCTGAGCAGCAAAGGAGGACATGCTTGATTAGAGCTAGAAACGGAGTCACAGGGAATAAAAAAAAAGGTTTAAAATAAGTTAAATTTTTCTTATAATAGCTCAATTTTCATTCTTTTTTTCCCCTTGGATGCCATGCTGCTGCTACTACTATGAAAAAAACGAAAACGAGGCTACAGCAGTCTAAAGACGCAAAACACCACCAAACACCTACGGATTTCCCGAAAAAGACTTACGAGGATCGAAAACAAGGGCGCGTCCCGAAAAATATTAGAAACACAATAAATACACACAACCAACACATAAAAAGCTTACCCACAGCAAGGGGGGCACCCCGGACCTCTGCGAGTAAAGTTACACCTCCATTTAAGTACAAATTTTGAAGTTTAGACACCCGAAAATCACCTGAACGAGAGAAAAAATGGCCACCGAACAAAACAAAAACGAGGCTAAAGGACCCTAAACACGCAAAACACCACCAAACACCTACGGATATGCTGAAAAAGTTAGCCGCCATATTAGAACAATAACTTATACAATCCGGAGGTACACAGCTACGCTAACGGTTTCGTCTCGCGCACGCACACTATTACACTACACACATTTATGACGCTTACACAGCAGCTCCACACCACTAATGCTGCAGCAACATGAAAACAGATTGCCAGCTCTTCAACACAATGCTTCCTGCATATATTACTTTATTATTCTATTATTTATTTTATTATTATACACCAAACAGCATTAGCTCATTTTTTGACTGGCAATTCGCTAGTGTGTGTGTGTGTGTGTATATATATATATATCACATATATAGTTGTGAGCGTACGGGCCGTTGCTCACGCTTGCGGGCTCGCATAGCGAGCCCGCGGCCCTCGCCTGCTCACAACTATATATGTGATGTCTTCATGCCAGCAACTGAGGGCCTCGGTTGCTGGCATGAGCGGCCCACATATATCAGTTGTCCGGGGGAACAATGCGCTGCGGGTGACGCTCTTAACTCCTCCCCCGGCTGCTCTCGACTCCTCCCCCGGCTGCTCTCGACTCCTTCCTGGGGAGGGACCAGTGGACATGCTGGGGACTGAGGTGAGAGAGACAGCCTGGAGGGAAAGAGAGACAAGAGGGACATATAGACAGGAGGGACACAGATAGAGCGAGAGACATGAGGGACACAGAGAGAACGAGAGAGACACAGACAGAGAGAACGAGAGAGACACAGACAGAGAGACATGAGGGACACAGACAGAGAGACATGAGGGACACAGACAGAGAGAGAGAGAGACATGAGGGACAGAGAGAGAGAGAGAGAGAGAGAGAGAGAGAGAGAGAGAGAGAGAGAGAGAGAGACAGGAGGGACAGAGAGAGAGAGAGAGAGAGAGAGAGACAGGAGGGACACACAGAGAGAGAGAGACAGGAGGGACAGAGAGAGAGAGAGAGAGAGAGAGAGAGAGAGAGAGAGAGAGAGAGAGAGAGAGAGAGAGAGAGAGAGAGAGAGAGAGAGAGAGAGAGAGAGAGAGAGAGAGAGAGAGAGAGAGAGAGAGAGAGAGAGAGAGAGAGAGAGAGAGAGACAGGAGGGACACACAGAGAGAGAGAGAGAGAGAGACAGGAGGGACACACAGAGAGAGAGAGAGACAGGAGGGACACACAGAGAGAGAGAGAGACAGGAGGGACAGAGAGAGAGAGAGACAGGAGGGACAGAGAGAGAGAGAGACAGGAGGGACAGAGAGAGAGAGAGACAGGAGGGACAGAGAGAGAGAGAGAGAGAGACAGTAGGGACACACAGAGAGAGAGAGACAGGAGGGACAGAGAGAGAGAGAGAGAGAGAGAGAGAGAGAGAGAGAGAGAGAGACAGGAGGGACACACACAGAGAGAGAGAGAGAGACAGGAGGGACACACAGAGAGAGAGAGAGACAGGAGGGACACACAGAGAGAGAGAGAGACAGGAGGGACAGAGAGAGAGAGAGACAGGAGGGACAGAGAGAGAGAGAGACAGGAGGGACAGAGAGAGAGAGAGACAGGAGGGACAGAGAGAGAGAGAGAGAGAGAGAGAGAGGCAGGAGGGACACAGAGAGAGAGAGAGAGAGAGAGAGAGAGAGAGACAGGAGGGACACAGAGAGAGAGAGAGAGAGAGAGAGACAGGAGGGACACACAGAGAGAGAGAGAGACAGGAGGGACACACAGAGAGAGAGAGAGACAGGAGGGACACACAGAGAGAGAGAGAGAGACAGGAGGGACACACAGAGAGAGAGAGACAGGAGGGACACACAGAGAGAGAGAGAGAGAGACAGGAGGGACACACAGAGAGAGAGAGAGAGACAGGAGGGACACACACAGAGAGAGAGAGACAGGAGGGACAGAGAGAGAGAGACAGGAGGGACAGAGAGAGAGAGACAGGAGGGACAGAGAGAGAGAGAGACAGGAGGGACAGAGAGAGAGAGAGAGAGAGAGAGAGAGAGAGAGAGAGAGAGAGAGAGAGACAGGAGGGACACAGAGAGAGAGAGAGAGAGAGAGAGAGACAGGAGGGACACACACAGAGAGAGAGAGAGACAGGAGGGACACACAGAGAGAGAGAGAGACAGGAGGGACACACAGAGAGAGAGAGAGACAGGAGGGACACACAGAGAGAGAGAGAGACAGGAGGGACACACAGAGAGAGAGAGAGAGACAGGAGGGACACACAGAGAGAGAGAGAGAGACAGGAGGGACACACAGAGAGAGAGAGAGAGAGAGACAGGAGGGACACACAGAGAGAGAGAGAGAGAGAGACAGGAGGGACACACACAGAGAGAGAGAGACAGGAGGGACAGAGAGAGAGAGACAGGAGGGACAGAGAGAGAGAGACAGGAGGGACAGAGAGAGAGAGAGAGAGAGAGAGAGAGAGAGAGAGAGAGAGAGAGAGAGAGAGAGAGAGAGAGAGAGAGAGAGACAGGAGGGACAGAGAGAGAGAGAGAGACAGGAGGGACAGAGAGAGAGAGAGAGAGACAGGAGGGACACAGAGAGAGAGAGAGAGACAGGAGGGACACAGAGAGAGAGAGAGAGAGAGAGACAGGAGGGACACACACAGAGAGAGAGAGAGACAGGAGGGACACACAGAGAGAGAGAGAGAGACAGGAGGGACAGAGAGAGAGAGAGACAGGAGGGACAGAGAGAGAGAGAGAGAGAGAGAGAGAGACAGGAGGGACACACAGAGAGAGAGAGAGACAGGAGGGACAGAGAGAGAGAGAGACAGGAGGGACAGAGAGAGAGAGAGACAGGAGGGACAGAGAGAGAGAGAGAGAGAGACAGGAGGGACACAGAGAGAGAGAGAGAGAGAGAGAGAGAGACAGGAGGGACACAGAGAGAGAGAGACAGGAGGGACACAGAGAGAGAGAGACAGGAGGGACACAGAGAGAGAGAGAGACAGGAGGGACACAGAGAGAGAGAGAGACAGGAGGGACACAGAGAGAGAGAGAGAGAGAGAGACAGGAGGGACAGAGAGAGAGACAGGAGGGACAGAGAGAGAGACAGACAGGAGGGACAGAGAGAGAGACAGACAGGAGGGACAGAGAGAGAGACAGGAGGGACAGAGAGAGAGAGAGACAGGAGGGACAGAGAGAGAGAGAGACAGGAGGGACAGAGAGAGAGAGAGAGAGAGAGAGAGAGAGAGAGAGAGACAGGAGGGACACAGAGAGAGAGAGAGAGAGAGAGAGAGAGAGAGAGAGAGAGAGAGACAGGAGGGACACAGAGAGAGAGAGAGAGAGAGAGAGAGAGAGACAGGAGGGACACACAGAGAGAGAGAGAGAGAGACAGGA